>JAOXXN010000364.1:2508935-2542491 GCA_026770055.1 Myrmophylax atrothorax
TCCCACTTTTCAAGCCTGTTAGGGTTCCTCTGGATGGCATTCTTTCCCCCCAGTGTGTGTCTGCATCACACAGCTTGGTGTTGTCAGTGAAGTTGCCGAGGGTGCCTATGATCCAAATGTCCATGTCACCAACAAAGGTGTAGAACAGGATGAGCTGCAGTCCTGACTCCAGAGGGACACCACTCATCACTAGTCTCCACATGGACAATGAGCCATTGATGTTCTTTGAGTGTGGCCACCCAACCAATTTTTTTTATCCACTGAGTGGTCCATCCATCAAATCCGTGTATCTCCAATTTGGAGACAAGGATGTCATGCAGGACACTTCAAAATGCTTTGCATAAGTCCAGGTAGACAATGTCAGTTGCTCTTCCTTGTCCACAGAAGGCCATAGAAGGTCTGGGCCCATCATAGAAAATCACCAAATTTGTCAGTCTTGACTTCCCCTTTGGAAAGTCATGTTGGATGTACCAACCACCTTTTTGTTTTCCATGTGCCTTAGCATAGTTTCCAGAAGGATATGTTCCATGATCTTGTCTGGCACACAGGCGAGACTGACTGGTCTGTAGTTCCCCAGGGCTTCCTCTTTCCCCCTTTTAAAAATGGAGTTTGTATTTCCCTTTTTTTCACCATCAGGGTCTTCACCTGACTGCCATAATTTTTCAAAACTGTGGATAGTGGCTTAGAAACTTCTTCTGCTCCCTCAGGACTCGTGGATGGATCTCATCAAGTCTCATGGACTTGTGCACATTCAGGTTCCTTAGACAGTCTGGAACCTGATTCTCTCCTATAGTGGGGTCAGGGTCTTCAGTTTCCCATTGCCCACACTTGCCTTTCCTGACTTGGCATGGCTGGAGAATTGCCACTGAAGGCTGAGGCATAGAACTCATCTAGAACATTAGACTTTGTATAGAGAGGGCCCACTTTATCTCTAGTCCTTCTCTTGCTTGCAACGTATCTATAGAAGCCCTTCCTGTTATCTTTAAGTCCCTGGTCAGACTCAAGCCTAATGGGGTCCTGGCTTCCCTAACCTTGTCCCTAGCTTCCCTTACAATCCCCCAATATTCCTTCCAGGCCACCTGTTCTTGTTTCCACTTCCTGAAAGCTTCTATTTTTTCACTCTGAGTTTGCACAGCAGGTCTTTATCCATCCATGGAGGTCTGTTGGCATTTTTACCCAATTTCGTCCTGGCTGGGATGCACCACTCCTGAGTTTGTGAAAGTCAGACAGTATTGCTGGGCCCCTCTGCCTTCCAGGGCTCTATCCAATGGCACTCTACTGCGTAGGTCCTTGAAGAGGGCAAGGTCTCCTCTCCTTGCTCTGTGCCCTTCTCACTGCCCTGAGGCTCTGCAGCTCCAAAGCTGCCTTGGAGCAGCACAGTCCCTACCAGCTTTTCCCTGTCTGTTGGTGAGCACAAGGTCCAGCATGGCACTTCTGTTTGTTGGCTCCTCAATCACTTGTGTAAAGAAGTAGTATTTGACACACCTGAGGAACCTCTGGAATTGCTTGTGCCCTGCTGTGTTGTCCTCCAACAAGTATCAGGATGACTGAAATCCCCCATGAGGACCAAGGCTTGCAAGCATTAAGTTGCTCCTGTCTGCCTATGGAGGGCTTCATCCCCATCATCCTCCTGATCAGGTGGCCTCTAGCATCCCTTATCCCTGACTTCCCTTTAATATGCACCCTTTATTTTCTCTGTTCTCATTGATAACACCACCAAGAGCTGCCCTGTCTGTCACCTATCTGCCTTTCCAGAGAGACTAGAGAAGCAATATAGAGACCAAGCAATCCTTGCTCAAGTGAGGGTTCAGGTCATAGCTGAAGGCACTTTGGTTGGAATCCAACCAACCCAGACAGGCTGTTGGGAGCAGCGTGCTTGTGTCTCTGAGCAGTCCCTGTGTGTTCTTTGAATAAATTCAGGAAGGGTAGTTCCAGAGCTGCCAATAGAGCATCTTTCATAAGCATAGGAAAAATTGTTGTGCTTGCTTTACTTGCCATTTCCTTATGAACCTCTGAAATCCGTTGAAACTTTTATAGCAGCTGACTGCTTGATCCTGAAAACTAAAACTATGCTTTATACGCTGTTTGGGTCGAGTGGGCCACATCCCCTGCTCATCTAAACCAGAGGCAACACTTCACATCACTTTCACATTAACCTCTAGGAACCTGCCCCAGAGGGAGACATGGTGCTTTAGCCTTGGGAGTTTTTAAAGAACATACATTAATGAAAATAAAAAGACAACAGCAACACGAACGACTTGCAGATTTCAAATCCTTCCTTACCACAAACAGAGCACAAAGGGAAATATAAGTGGCAATTTGTTGCAAGCAGGGAAGAGTTGATAAATGTATAGGTTTGTGATCTAATGTAAGAAAATGTTTATTTCATTTGCCTGGGGAAAATAAAATAAAATAGATCAACCAACTAACAGCTCACCCATTTTTCTCTACACTCAGTTGCCCTCACCTGATTGCATTATGGCAAGACTAGCTCAGGTCAGAGAAACTGCTCGTTCCCAGGTACAGCTTCTCTGCAGGTGGGCAGGCCAGAGATGCTGTTGTTTTCTTTTCTTCCTCTCTAAGGTGCCTCTTTCTGGTGTACCAGCTTGGTGCTGCTCTGTTTGTATATGTGGGATTTCATCTTCCTGCTCTATGCTCCATGTTGGATGTCTCTAATGAGATTGTTTGGACTTGGATTTCAATTGGCTCTGGTGATTCCCAAACATAAAGGTCTGAAGAAAACATATAGGATAGATGAATCTTTTCCTTTTTTATCCCTTTGCTTGTTTTGTTGTGGGGCTTTTTTGTTGCTGTTTTTCAGTCAAGAGAAACTAGGAGGGAAAAGACAAAAAAAAATTATTTTTATGTGAAATTGTAGATCTGGCTTAACAGAAGTCTTCAAGAGTTTAGGGGATGGTTTATTTTACAAATTTGAGCTGGACTTTTCACTTAGTCATTGCAATACCATCATAGTGTTTCTGCCTAGTCCACATTTTATACTACTTTTTTTCCTCCTTCTTTGCTTTTTGATCCAAAGAAGTTTCCTTTTGGAGACAGACCTGGGGAAATTAACCACACCAGGCCTCTCCAATGAGTGGTGGGCTGTTCCACCTTCCCCATCCCCCCTACATTAGCTTTTCTTTGGTTCCAGTCCTGACTTACAGAAACTGTAAGTCAGTACTAATGTCTGTCTGGTTAGTCCTTGAGCATAATATATTGGAGAGTGAATGGAATTCTCATCCTGGTCCCCAGATGACAATGAGCCTATCCTGGAAGAGGAGGTGATAATTACCTTCTCTGCTGGCATCCTTACAAGAAAAAGAAGTAGGGATTGATTGGGCTCTGTAGCCCGAATTGCCTACTTGCCTCTAAAAGAAAAATCAGGGTATTGTTTCTGAATAATGTAAGAGAGGCTGGTGCTGCTCCCATTCAGACAGTTTGGAGTAAGATGGATCTAGTGTGGTGTAAGTGAGCAATGGTCCATTGAAGAGAAATTCAATGGGTGATCTTCTCTGGTACAAAGGTTTGTTTCAGCTCGTGAATTACACATGAGGCTCGCTCATTTGGTCACCATTTCATGCTGCTCTCTCATGTCCTCAACCAGCCATATCATGGGGTAAGAACTCAGTCTGTGACTTGTCTATGTCCCCAGACCCATCCCCAGTCCAAGGAGAGTGCCTCTCCCAGGATCCTGCCTTGCTGAGTGAGACCCTCCCCATCAGCCTGTGCATTGAGTGCAAATACATTTGAGAGAGCCCGGGATAAAATGGATGTGGTGCCAGTTTGGCACTTTTCATGAACAACAAAATCACAACAAAATTTAATATATAATTAAGTAGTGATCAAAGAATTTTGTTTCTCAGTAAAAATCTACTCTTCTTGTTGCACCCAATAAAACTCCTGACTTTTACCCCCAAAATATTTGAAAGTAGTGTTTCTTTCCTGTCGGCTAGCAATCACAGCTAGAATGACAATATTACAGGGAAATAGCACAAACCACAGTGGAACATCCAAAAGCTTGGCTTGCTTTAGCCTGTTTTCTGCACAGCAGGCCCTGACTTTAATATCACATCTTAACAGAGAACAATTTCTCTGGGAAAAGCCATAATCATGCAATTTGCTCATTGCGCCTCTGTATAGTTGCAGGCTCTCAATGGGAAAGGAGGCAAGTCATTTGGATTTCTATTTTAATTGGATGTAGCACTGAAAGAAAAAGACATTGCTGAAATCTTCAGATTTGTTCATCTCAATTTTTAGTTGTAGACCAGCTTCCTTATACTAGGAGACACCTTATGATAATGATTACATTTCTCAAATGTGTAATATGGGAAAGGAGAGAAAATCAGATTTTTCCTTCAAGAACCCAAATCCCGGAGGTGCAAATGGGAAGGCAGGAATGTCAACAAGGCAACTTACATGTCACTCTAGTGACAGAAAATGTCTTATCTTGTGCCAAATGGTCTCTCTGATAAGGGAGCTCCGGCGATTACCTGTATTGGCACTACAGGCTGATGCTGATTTGGATGCTGTAAATTAAACCTTCCTGTTCTTCCTGAGCCTCCAAGTGTCTGGCAGTGGTCTGAGTCCTCAAGTGATCACACAGGAGATCTTTCTCCATCTCAATCTTCACCCTGAAATGCCCGCCTTATAACTCCCACTTCCATTCTGACAGCTCTCCACCATGCTGGTGATTATACACTTTCAAGATGATTTGAGCTCAGTGAAGAAACAGAAATATTACAGAAAATCACCCCTGGGAGCACAGGGCTGATCAGCACTGCTGGATATTGTCTGCAGCATTTGTGCCATAAGTGGCATCTCATTGCTTCTATTGTTGGGAATATCTGAGTGCTACTCCTGTGGTCATAGAGGACTGTAGACCCTCACAGCAGACATCACTCAAAGGCATAGCCCAGAGATGGAGGGGGAACATCTGTGCAGGCAGAAAAATTGGGGAGAGGGTGAAATCAACAGATGTGGTTAAAGTAATTACTGAAAAAACCATAACCAAACTATGTGCTAAAATACTGACTTCTGTCTTATCACTCACTCTCTTTTTAAAGTGTGAATTTAATGGTGCTGTCAAATGCCTGAGTGGTAGCTCTGAGGAGCCAAGACCTATGTCCCTAGGACAGGGGCTAGAAACCAAACAAGCATTCTTCCATACAAACCTGCAAATATGTTTCATCTCCAGCTATGCAGTTTGCTTGGGAGCAGCGGGGAGCAGAACCCCTTCTAAGCAAGGAGTCCAGGGGAGTCCCATAGCCATTCTGGATCACAGAATCACACAATCACAGGATGCTTTGGGTTGGAAGGACCTTAAAGATCACCTTGTTTCAACCCCTAGCCTTTGAAGGAATACCTTTCTATACATCTGGTTGCTCGAAGCCCCATTCAAACTGGCCTTGGACATTTCCAGGGTTGAGGCAGCCACAGTTTCTCTGGGCAATCTGTGCCAGAGCTTCACCACTCCCACAGTAAAGAATTTTTTTCCAGTGTCCCATCTAACCCTGTCCTCTCTCAGTGTGAAGCAATTCCCCCTTGCCCTGTCACTCCAGGCTCTTGTCAGAATTCCCTCTATTGTAGCCCTTTTATGTATTGGAAGGTCACAATAAGATCCCCCTGAAGCCTTCTGTTCTTCCGGCTGAACAATCCCAGGTGTCTGTCTTTCTTCATAGAGAGGTGCTCCACTCCTCATACCATCTTTGTGGATAGACAGAGACCACAGTGTAGGTGAGCAGCTGAGCACGAGTAGTTGAAGTGCATTGTTAGCTGCTTTGCCAAGTCAGAAATAACAAGGTGGCCACATTTCACACCCCTGATTTGGATGAGTGGCTGAGCGGCATTGGCTGAAGCAGATCTTTCAGGGAGGTTTACAACATCCTCCCCAGACCTTCATGATTTCAGTGTACCCAGAGGGCTTTTTTTACTCTGATGTTTCTTCCACTGATGTGAAGACTGGTTGTATTTGGAGGTGAAACATGAAGCTGCTTCATTTCTCTTTCCAGCATAACTTACTGCTGGGTTATTAAGTTCAGTGGTCACAAGAGCTGGGCTGGATGGCAGCTCCCATTGTCCTCAAGATGCAGCATTATCATTCTGCTACTGGCTTCACTCCATCCAGCTCTGTGTCAGCATCACTCACTGCACTCTCCAGTGTCCCTCTGCATGTCTCAGGCTGTCTCTTTGAATCTTTCCTCAAGACTGCCAGGTTTTCCTCTAGGCAGCTGCTGTGAAACCCTGACTGCTCAGACCTGAGCAAGAGCCCCATGCTGAGCAGGGAAGAGCCACATGCAGCTCAGCAGCCACAGCCTTGGACTCAGAACAGGTGAGTGGCAGCAGAGACTGGGACTGGCACATTGCTCACATCAAATTGCTGTGTTCTATTTTCCTGAGTTGTTTTTGTTAATGGCTATTAATGGCTACTTCTAAACAGATTTCCTGAGCTGTGTTCACAATGCATGAAATAGTCTAAACTCCAGTGTGTTCACACCTTCAGTGGCTTACATGGATACTGCATTTTCATGCCATAGCTGTACCTGGGTCTGATTTTTGCTGTATGGAAGATTCCAGCTACTTTGAATTTCCACCAATACTACTGAGGAGTTGTATGAACCCAGAAAGCAGCCACCAAATGGTGTCAAAACATTGCAGTTTTGTGTTAAGAACACTACAACAAAATTTAGATAAAGTTTTATTTCTTACCCAGACCCATTTTTGTAAAATGAAGTTATTTCCCCTAGTTTGAATACATGCTGGGTTTTTTGGCTGTATTTTTTTTTTGTTGCTGTTGTTTTGCTTTTTTGTTTGTTTGTTTGTTTTTTCTGGTTGAGATCAATTAATTTTCTTTATTTCTTCTACTTTCTGGAGCCACTTCTTTGCTTTCCAATTGAGATTGGAATCACAATTGTGATTGTGGTGGAGCTGTTTCAGAGCAGTGGGCAGCCTTGACCAAGGATGACGTGTCCTTTAGAACACGAGTCATTGGGTTTTAACATCTCTGTATAACTGAGCCCTTCCATTAACTAAATTAGGCAGATGGCTTAAAAATCAGTGATAATGGGCTAAAGCCATGTCTAATAGAGGTGAATCATAGACTTATAGAATGGCTTGTGTTGGAAAAGACTTTAATGATCATGCAGTTCCTGCCAGGGAAGGAGCACCTTCCACTAGACCAGGTTGCTCAAAGAAAGAAGATGGCTCCTACAATTGGATGTTATCATACATGGTCCAAGTAACATGTAGCCCTGAGGTTGCTTCTGAACTCAGTCATGATTTTATGATGTCTGACCCTTTTGAACTTTAAGGACTGCAGTCCATGAAAACATAATGTTTGAGGAGCATTTGTGGCTATCCCATAGAACCGTGGCTCACTGAATTCTGATGCTTATTCTGCTTGGCTCCAGCCTATATGGCTGTTTTAAGAAAAAGTAAAACTCTTCCTATAGCTTTTTAATGGTACTTTCTGCTAGAAGCTTTCATAGCAGTTGGCATGGAGACATTCTAGTGACTGAGAAAAAGAGACGTGTAGCAAGTTCGTAATGCAGAGGGGAAATGCCTGCATAGAAATGCATGTGCCTGTTTGTGGTCTGCCTCCTACAACTCTGGATTTTTATTCTAAATAATAAATTCCTTATGGAATTCATAAGGAAATGTAAATGGGAGGAGTGCACTAGATAATATTTATTTATCATTTTCTGTTCTATAATCATAAATTTTGGGGTCAAGCAAAATGGTGGGGTTCATCAGCTTGTTGCTTACCACAGGATGTGTAGCTAGTCAGTATTTCTTACACTAAGCTCTAAATTCTACTCTCAAAACCCTGGCAAAATACCCAAAAGCAGAGTAAAACCTCATCTACCCTGGGGAAGGTATTCCAATGGTTAAATACCTATACATTCTGTGGGTGGAGACTGTCTTTGTAAATAGTGAAAATGGTGTCAGAGTCGAGTATGTAACTGCACATTCCCATTCATTTATTACAGAGTCTTTTCAAGAGGAATTTCAAGTTAATTTGGTCTTGCATAAATTTAATGCTTGGGGAAAATAAGAAGTTAATAGCATTGATTTCTTCCAGGTGGATGACAAAAATGTATTTGCATCATTAACTATGCAGCTAATGTGCAGTGTTTTAGAAATATGCTTCATTTACTATTAAAATGGGTTCTTTTAGTGGCAGAGGTGAACACAAAGGTATGTCTGAGCAGGACAACCTATAAAATAGAAGCTTTACACCATCATCTGCTGGCAGTGACTGCTGTTCCATGCTACTCACCCAAGGTGAGAGTCAGACACAATCATCATCAGGAAGAGAAGGGCCAATAACAATTTTTTAAAGCAACTGAGGGGGAAATCATTGAAGAAATAGTCCAAGATATTAAAAAATCCCGAACAACGAAAACCACACCCAAAAAAACATAGAAAAAAACCCAAAATCATAATCAAGAAAAGCATCTGAAAGAACGAACAGTCTCCTTACAAACAGGAAGGTGAAGAATTTATAAATTATCATAGTACCTTGAACTATTCTTTCTGAAGTAAAATACTGTTTAGCTTTTGGACCATCAGATAGCTGGATTTATTGTGCATATAAGTGAATCCACACCACATCTCTGCCTAGATTAATAGCTTAAAAGAGGTCAGATAGCTATGCCAATTGCATCTCAAAAGCAAAGCACAACATTCAGACATGGCCACTCCTGTTTCCCCAGTCCAAGTGAGCAAGTACCTGATCACAATGGTTGGTTATTAGGAAACATGTTTAGAATAAAAATTAATTTTTAAATCAGACCCCTTTTGATACTCTTTATTACTTACTCTATACCAAAATTTTGCAGGAAAAGCCATTTATTTTGTAAACTACACAAGTGCCATGTTAAGAAATGCAATGTCTGAGAAAAGCAGTTTACAAATCCAGATGGTCTATTTGTGTATTGAGTGAACCACTAATTATCCTCCAGCATACCTTACCAGCAGATGCTTGACAAAAAATGAAAAAAAAAAAAGCATTTATCTTCCTGAGGTACTTTTTGAGCCAGACATAGAATTGACACAAGTTTGTCCAATAGCCATTGGACCAGGGAAAACACATAATTAGGCTGATTTGTATGAAAAAAGCTTCTTTTACACATCTATGAATTAAGGTCTTTGGGCTACTGATAGTTAGGCAGAAATCACATGAAATTGATTCAACATAACATGAAATTGCTTCAAAGTAACATCAAATTCTATGATTTGTAATTATTTTTGAATATTAAGCAGGGAACACCAAATAATAGGACCAGGTCAGCAAATCAGGGAGGTTGACAAAAGTACATAAGAAACACTGATGAATAAGACAAGAGATACGACTTAGGGAATGAAACATAAACAAAATCTTCTGAAGAACATGTACAGAAAGAAGACTTGGCCAAGAACATAAAAGATTTCTTAGGAGACAAGGTTTTCTCAGAATTCATTTAGATGATGGGTTAAACCATAAAATTAATGTCAACTTTGCTGTCCATTTCACCAGGAGAGCAGGAAAATGTTCCAATAAAAAGCAGACAAGACATCTTTGAAAAAGTCATGTCAGTTTATAATTGTGTCAAAACTGCTAATCCTGGAGCCCACCTGACACAGTGGGATATGACAGGTATGAGATCTGATTGTACCTTTGACACTAGCAGGACACTTCTTAAAGGCAATTAAGGATGGAGAGTCCAAAAAAAATTCTGTGATGTGAGTGAATTGAAAAGTTATTGGTGATGTATATCCAGTTAAGTTCTATAGGGTTATACTCAATACTGCACTGTTTCAAATAATTGCCTCAATTATAGAAGAGTAGGTATGCCTGTTGAAATTGAAAATTATGAGAAGCTGAAGAGACATGTAGCATGCAAGCCTCCTTGAGGTTTGGGATTCAAGCTGATCTTGTGAAAACTGATGTAACTGAAGAGATAGGACAAATTTCAGCCAAAAGAGTAGGGAAAAACTGCGTGAAAAATAAGTAATCCATTAAATTTCATGATGAACAATGACTGATCCAGCCCTGAAGAGAAGATCTGTCATATCAAATAGCTAGCTGAACAAAATCAACACTATTACTGGTGTTAAAAACAACAACAACAAAACACATTACCTTACTGGAATGCATAAATAGAAGAAACAAGGATGTCTTATAAGCATTGTTGAAACTTCCACAAATGGACAACTTTGATCAGTTTGAGCCTCACAAATGAAGGAAGTTGGGAATTAAGTGGAGACTGGAAGAAATTCAGGACAGGGTAACAGAAATGATATGAGGTTTAGAGACTTGAACATCTGGTAAAAATTGAAACAACCAAAGTTATTTAATTTATAAAGAGACCAGGAGTAGACATCATAGCAATTTTCAAACATACAAAAATTACTGTGTAAGGAGGAAGAAGCAAAGTAAAAGCTGTTGTCCTTTTTTCCTAGGTATGGGATGAGTAATAATGGGCTAAAACTGCAGCAGGATTTTTCAAAGTCTAATAACACTGGGGAATTTATTATTGTATTTTATTACCTAGAGATGTTGTGAAAGTCTTCAATAAGAAGTTAGGAAAACATCTGCATGAATGACATAACAGATTTAGTTCTGTTTGAGGCATGGGAATGGACTATACAAAGTTTCTGTGATGCTCTTTTTTACTCTCATCTCTGTAATTACAGTGGTGAAATGGGAAATCCGGCCCTCTATAAGAGAGAAAAGTTTCAGAGGAAGTTGACAATTTCACTGAGTCCTTAGATCAAAGTTAGATATCTGACAGCACAGAAGTTGAATATGATCCAGGACTTTATGCATACCATTTGCCACCCTTCTATATTTTGAGGATATGATGTAGCTATGGAACAAAAGTAACACAGGAGAGTCAAGAAACATGTCAGAAAATATTGTTTAGGCTGCATAAAGAAAAGGGTTTTTTATAAAAATGCATATTCAAACTCTAGAGTTTATGAATGAGTTACTGAACTAGAATAGTGCTGTGAACCTACCCGTTGCCAAATTCTTAATTGAAGCAATAGCTGAAAAAGTGGCAGTCATGGCAATTAATCATATAGGCTTTTTTCTTGCACTTCTAGTTTTTTCAAGGGAAACAAGAGTTCCATAAGGTCAAATCTCCTACAAAACCACTTTTGTTGGGGAAATGTAGCAAGACCATTTGTCAGCATTGAGAATGCTCATTTTGGCTGAAATTAAATTACCTAGGGAGCAAAAGAATGATGAATTTACAGATGGTTGATGTCAAGGCAAGTTGCCAGATTCTTTTCCCTGCCTTTTCTACAGGAACAAAACAATGTTGAATTGATACCTTGAGCACCTTTTCTCTCCTTTCCTCAATGTATCTAATAAATAACAGGCAAATAAAACAACATATGGTCAATATAACTAAATAATCAGGGTATACGATTTACAATTCAATATACACACATTTTCCATTATAAATGTTGTGGTTTTTTAATAGTTATTTTTAGGGATGGTATATTTTGTCTATGTATGATTAATTAAAAAATAACTATCCTCATCCAGGAGAATGAGAAACAATAAATGGGCCATAAAATCAAAACAAACACAGAAGCTGTTGCCTTTTCTTTAAATCACAGCTAAGAATATTTACTGCAGTGGTAAAAGGCATAATGAACCAGCCACCACAGATGGCTGATAGAAGTCAACATGTATAAGAGCAAATACTATTTAGTAAGAGGTATAATGATATCCCAACCCCCATTCTCTTGTTTTAGTGGACCTTGTCTTAATATGACAAATGAAGTAACTGCAATTATATTATACAAACTTGTAAAAAATTCTTCTTTCTCTTCCCAGCATGATTGTGCAGAAAACTGTGAGTGGATGATCTCCACTTCTGCCTGCTGAGGATTGTGTTCTGGACTCTGACTGCACACTTACACTGTATTTTTCTATGTACTTACATATCAACACAGAAGGGATCATCTCATTCCACCCACAGGTTCCTTCAAGCCCCATCCAACCTGGCCTTGGACACTTCCAGGGATGGGGTAGCCACAGATTCTCTGGGCAACCTGTGCCAGGGTCTCCCCACCTTCCAAGTAATGAACTTCTTCCTAATGTGGTCTACAAGAAAATATTTAAACTCCCAGCTTGAAGAAACTTAAGTTCCTGAGACTGATGGAAATTTTAAAATTGGGAAAGAAACAGAATGTAACCCTCTCATGCAAGAGCATTATAACAGTGACACAACTATTTATTCTCACCAAGAAGGTTCCGGCCATCTCTATTAATTCACAAGAAATGTCTGAAATATTTGGATAGGGCTGTCTACTATCTGCCCTGTCGTGGATCTGAACTAATTATTTTCCAATCTAGATCACAAATGTCTTTTAAATCATCCTCTACAAGCATGCATATATGCATTGACAGGACTCAGTAGATAATAATAACACTGAAAAATTGCCAGAATGTGAATTCTGACATAGAGAATATCACAATGTACTCTTATAAGTCTATCCATTCCACACACTGGTTTTTTTGGATAAAACTGGACTTCAAGTGCAATGCTACCAAGATTTTTGGGAAGTTAATGCCTTTTTCTTTTCCGTACAATGTCTGTTTTCTCTCTTGTATACTGGACATGTGTGAGTGCATCTGTAAGTGCCTGTGTCTTTCAGTGGAGGGAACAGCTTGTACAGTTGCGGGTAAGAAGGCTTGTGTCACAAAGATCATTTTAGTCTTTAGTTCCAGTTTCCACAATAAGGAAAAGTTACTTCTTCCAAGAGCAGAATTTGATGTGACACCTTCTTGGGAAACGAGGTGCATGATTTCTACAAACTTTCATCCTTCTTCCTTTCTTAACAAAAGTAAAAACAGACAAAACCCCCCCATCCACCCAACCATAAAAGTATGTCACAAGGTGTGAGTGAAGATGTCTATGCACAATCAACAGCTATAATGGCAAGCATGTTTCATGAGCTCCATTTACAACCAAGAACACAAAATATCTGTCTTAGAATAAAAAGTCAGATAAATCCTCTAAGCAGAAGTACCAATTTAATAGTACTCCCTCTTCTCAGAGATATGCGAGGAAAGATCTTTGCCCAGGTTTGCTTCAAGACAGTAAGGTGTCCAGAGAGTCCTTTTCTTTCAATTAGTTTCCATCCTTTCAAATGTAACCAGCAAACTACTTATAGACAGAAAGTGGGTAGTGGATTAGGTATATGTCATAATAGTGACTATTTTCTACCATGACTTTACATGGAGTGATAGGGATTGAAGTGAACTGATTTTGATGAAAAACATCAAGTTCTGAACAAAGATAAGTTTTATTCATGACAGCAATTATCCATGACTTTCAGAATTAGCCCCGTTCTCTATTTTTCCATATTTGGGCCTCATCTTCCAGCTGGTCTCCTTCCAATTTCTCCTATTGATGTTTCTGGTACTTGAAACTTATTACAGCTGCAAGCAAAACAATTATTCTCATTCCCCAGAACATCACAACCTATTTCCATGCACAATCCTTTGCTATACTTCTTTTGCTTCAGACATCCAGTATTCCGAAAATGACACTTCTACCTTCAAAACCAAATACAGATGTCTCTGTTGAACTCAATTGATCAAAACCCTCTTCACCTCTGATTTTAGCTAATAAAGCAGTGTCTCAATGTTCCATGTCATCACTATGCAGTTTTCCTTCTAAAACTATAATTGAACATCTCATCTTTCTTCTCCACTCCTCTGAAAGCTCAGAGTGCCAAGAAATGACCCAGTAAAGGCCGTATGAACAATACAGTTCAGTGCATTTATATGCACTTTTGAGTGGGAGGCACATAGCCTACACAGGCACAGGAGAGGCACAGGATTGCTCAGAAACATAGTGCTGCTTATTTCTCCCTTCTCCAGTGTTTATGCCTTGCCCTCAAACCTCAGTCCTCTTATCTGCTTTTACAGCTTCTCACATTGCCCCTGTCAGTTCCACGGAATAAATGATGTCATCCTTGTCTGGTTGAATGTTTACTTCTTTCTGCACTGCTCTTGGCATACAATACTCTTCCCAAAACTAATCCATCCTGAAAGCCATTTTTCTTTTCCTTCCGATCTACCCTCAAGGCCCACTGTAAAATGACAACTGCAAATGGCTAAGCAGAGGCTAAGAATGTAAAAGCTTTTTTGTTTTGGTTTTTTTTTTTTAAGTATCTGCCTCTTCAAGCCAGCTCTGCAACCTCAAAGAGAGCACCTCACCTCCTAGGAAACTCAAGGTAGGACTGACTGCAAAGAGCAGAAAGGGGGGATGATTAGCGTTAGCCCACTGAACAGGCAGCTTCCAAACCTGCTTGGGGCTGGTGCATGACTGAAAAAAACACCACAGACTTTATGCCTTAGTTATCTTAGCCAGAGTTTCAGGGACATGCCACCCACCACTCTCTGATCAAAGTCCACAGGCCCCAGTGGAAAGAAGCTAAGAAAACTGTTTTCCTTTACAGTGGAAGGAAGCAGTAAGAGCAGCTGTGCCTGGTGCCGTGTGTTTGTGCACCAGTTTGCTGGATAGACTCTTCCACCAGCAAAGAGAAGTAACAGACTCACACTCAAGTTTCTTGACATGCCGGGAACATCCAAGCCTTTACCATGCTTTGAAGAGAAGCAGTAGACAAAACTTCCTCTGACAGTCATCTGCTTTAGCAGACATGTAATATAACCCCGTCCTCAAAAAAAAAACCCCACTGAAACAAACCAGGGAGAGAAAGACTCCACCTGTGAATGTAGATGGAACCCAAGCAGGCAGGTGGGAATGTATTGAAATCCAGTATTGCAAACCTGGGACCTTCTAAAGGAAACCGCTCGATGTTCCAAGGTGAGGTGTTGGTTTGGAAGGGTGTACCTTCCCAGTGACTGAGGTACCAGAACTACTCTTGATTTTCTTTGCGTTTATACCACTTACTCTTTAAAAGAGTGGCAAAGGTAGATGAGGTTTTCAGCATCCCATTTACTAAGTCTTTATGCTCTAAATTGCAGCTACTTGGTGTTTCTAAATTTACCACTGCTCTTAATATTTATATAGAGATTTGTCAATTACCCTTATTATCACATTCAGCATTACATTCATGTCTGTCCTGTGCAACAGTACCGAGAGTTTTCATCTATCAGCTGGCCTTATCACATCCCTAAACTGAAGCCATGAATCAGCACAATGGAGGCTCTCAATATATTTATACATTATCCAGTATAATGAGACTGTAACTACATGTTTCATGAAGGACTAATATAAGTTATACAAGAAATGAAATATGAATCCAGAGCAAAAAACCCACTTGTATCCTGATTGTTTCTTTATGAGCTCTGCTGTACTGTGTGATTCTGTGCAAGTTTCTCAGTGTGCTCTTCATTTGAGACAGCATAACCTGAAAAAACCAATAAAATTAAGAAGCATCTTCTCTTTATCTTCTTACTTACATGTACCAAAAAGCCACCAAGTGAGCCATTCAAATAAACTATACTCCTTCCCCTTAATTGAATTTACCAGTTTCAATATAATTGCAGATTCAGCACCATTATTTAATTTCAGGATTTAATGAATGTTGTCAGATCTCCTTAAGGGATACACATGAGGCTGATGAACTGGCTCCTGGTTCACTAGTGCCGTGGAGTCTTAAATTTCATTTAACCAAAAAAAGGTTTAGATCCTCTTTCTTCCTTTGACCTATATGACACATCTCTGAACATCTCTGTGTGCTACACCTGTAGGAAAAGGTTCCCCTGTGTATGCAGTCACCTTACACCTTCAGGGTCATTGCTAACTTATTCTTCCTTGCAGCTTCTGTTCATCATCACAGAAGCAGAAGAAAACAAGATCTACAGGGATTCAATTAGTGCACTGTCTCCAGGTATATCTACCTGATTGGGATATAATCCAGGTCTGTTGGTCTTGATGTGGCAATACAGCACAGTACCTAACTTCACACAGAGGCATTTCACGATTTATCAGTGCAGTCATTCAAAGGCTCCCTCCTTCTCCCATATTATTGCATCTCCACTATGCTGATTCATAGCGTCAGTTTTGGGAAGTGGTAAGGGCACCTGATACTTGAAAACTCACAGTACTGCTGCACAGGACAAACATGAATGTACTGCTGAATGTGGTGATAAGGGTAATTAACAAAGATTAACAAGAAAATATTTTTAAGCTTTATCATGGGGCCATTTTCCATTTTTAAAAGGACACTTTATTATTTTAGCTTTAAACATCAAAGAAATGTTTGTAAAAATTTCCTTGGTGTTCTGACGAAAATTGAATCTTGACTTGCCACTATCCATGTGGTCAAATAAGCCAGCCAGTGTCTCAGAAAACAACTACAAATTTTAGTGTCTCCTTCCCTTTACAATCATAACCATCCCTCATTTTGCCTTCAAAAATCAGGAAAGAAAATATTCTCAAAGATCATAATTAATTCCGCCAAATAGCCTTCTGTTTCTTTCTATAAAAATCTTAGTAACAACTAGTCTTCTCATAGAAATGGAAGATAAAATCCTAATCAGAGAAAATGGGATCACCTATAGCAAATAATTTTTTTTTGAGAAAACGAAACAAAACTTGTAGGCCAGAATGAGGCAACAACCAATTGCTGTTTCTTTGCAGCATATTGAACCAATTCTAAAGAGAACAGGTATGAAAAGGAAATTGGAGCTGGTAAAAGAGATGAAAAAGAAAGAGAAACATTGATAAGAGAGGATAGGTGGGATAAATACAAGCAAGAGGAATGAAAAAAATAGTGCTGGAGAACAATGACACATTACAAAGGTTTATTTATATCATGGAACTCTGCTTCTGAGTCCAGTTAAGTCTTAGAGATAAACCATGAGAGAGGGTGCAACTCAAAATCTGGATTTAAGTTGTACATGTATGTCAGTCAAACAAAAATCTCTAAGGAGGTGTCAATCTCAATACCCCTTGGTGGGGAGATACTAGTTTAGATCACAACAACACAACCAGACTGCATGACTTTGTCCCTTAGGTGACATAATTAAATACATAATTACACTGTTTCTGATTTCAGAGCCCACTCTCTTGATGCATGCATAGCCTGCAGTCATTTCACCAAGCTCTTTATGCAGATAACTAGCTCGTGTTGGACATATGTGCTGTCCATTGCACTGCAATTACTTGGAACTGATTGAAAAACAGAACCTTTTAATGAAGAGTTCAGAAATCTAGCAGAAAGAGCTTGCTACCCTAGAGAGCCTTTACTACGATGATAAAAGAGGTTAACAAATATCTCTGAGAGCTTCAGGGGAAATGGGGATTTATTCATCCCTCAGTCAGGCTGCCTAAACAAGAAAGAGTTTTGTAGCAGAGCAAGCACAAGTTTGCTGTGTGACTTCCATTTCATCACACACTTCTAATAACTTAATAAAATGAACAAATTACAAAATAACTCATGAAAAAAGACACCTTGTTTTAGCAGGTTAATGAAAATGAAGAAACACAAAAAAATCTATGGTAAATATTATTCATAGAATTATAGACTATCCTGAGTTGGAAGGGAGATCCACAAGGATCATTGAGTCCAACTCCTGTCTCTGCACAGGAACTTCTCAAAGAGTCACATTATGTGCTCAAGAGCATCATCCAAACACTCCTTGCAGTCTGTCAGGCCCTGGTGCTGTGCCCACAGCCTTGGGAAGCCTGTTCAGTGCCCAACCACCCTTTGGGTTAGGAACCTTTCCCTAATATCCAATCTAAACCTGCCGTGATGCAGCTTCATTCCATTTCCTCTTGGTCCTATCACTGGTCACCAGAGAGAGGAGATCAGTGTCTGCCCCTCCACTGCCTCTAGTTAGGAAGCTGCAGAATGTGATGAGGCCTCCCTCAATTTCCACTTCTGCAGGTTGAATTCTTGCTGTTGCCAAAGATCATATGCATTTTCCCTTCAATTATTTCCCAAATGGAATATATTTGAGATTCCCAGGAAATCAGAATGTGTGAGGAAGATCAACAAACAGCTATAGATAAAGAGAATAAAAATTACTGACCAGAACCCTTTGTGTTATCTGAAAAGTCTTCCCTGTGCTGCTTTAATCATGGATGCACAGTCCAGTACTCTTCATGTGTTGGGTGCTGTCATACTAACTCCTTTTTATGAGAGCATTGGACAGACGTGTTTTCTGAGGCAGTATCTCAACCCTTTGTGATACACTTTCACAAATATTTTAAAGGGACTGGTGATTGCCTCTTTCTCTCTTCATTAGCTGTCAATATGTACTAGTCAGAGCTGAAGGTTCTTTCTTGACAGGGAATCTGTTTAAATTTAAAAATAAACTTTAGCTATGATGTTGAGGTCCAAAGCTGATACTGAAGAACTTGTTTTGATACTGCCACTCAGTTGAAGTATATGTGTTGCCTTTGTACTGACTTTCTCCAAGCTGTGTTCTAATTGACCCTGTCTCTGCTCAAAAAGTGGTCATTTTGCTTTTCTTGTGTCATGCATTTTCCCATGGTTACATACCCTTCTCTCATTAGTGGCAGGTCTTTTCTCAAAGAGGTGTCTGCCTTGAACTTCCCTTGGAAGGATCTTGTAGGGATTTGCAAGTAGAATGCAGTTCATCATGATTTTTCCATACAACCTGCTTTAGTTATTGTCTTTGGCAGTCATGACCTCAAGAAGATCTCAAATGTCTTTTGGGGTTAAGTACACTGCAATTGCTCTAGAGGAAGTTTTCTGGGTAAGGCTTTTCTCTTGTTACCAAAGTCTTGGTCTTGACTTTGTTTCTGAAATTCAGTCCAGAACTTTCCGGTAAAGTAGTGTAATGGAAATAAGATCATGGACCCATTCAGGAATGTGAAATTGTGTTCTCAGCTGATACACGATGTCACTTATATACAGGGTCAACTCTTGGGATGCTTCTTCATCTTGATTGTATTTCTGCTGCTTCTGACCTGTTGCTGCATCTCTTCTCCAGTTAGAATGTAATCACTCCCAGGAGCTTAATTGAGTGTGGGGTAACAAAATAATAATTAAATAAATCTACTGTATTCAGAAGATCTGATGGGTTTTCTCATGTTTTTGTGTCCCAGTTGGCCCTGAGTGAATATACCTTCTCTTATCAGAACTGGAGCCTGAGCAGTCTGAGCTGTTTCTCTAAGGTCTGAAAGAGTTGAGTTGGTGACACTCACAGAAGAAGAAAATACAAATAAACCCATGAACCACGACAAAATGATGGAAAATGTAAATACTCAGAGATGGGCCTAGAATGGAAAAGTCTATTTGGTCCTGTATCTGTACCTGTCTTCCAGTGCAGTTTGTTTTTATCCTCCTCTACCAAAGTATAACACATTGTAGTGTTACTGGATGAGAAACAATTCTCATACTCTTTGCTTTACCTGGGGTCCCTTGTTCTGCATTTACAACATTCAGAGATTAACACTATGTTGGTGGCAGGGTGCTATGTTGTTGGCATCCAGCTGGGTGCTGTTCTCAAATTTCCTTCTCCCCTCTCTCCACCCTTCTGATGTATTAAAGTCTGTGTGTTTATTCCAAATCATCAGACCATGCCATTTAACAATGTTTGACAAGTTTTATTTATTAAATATTTTCCAACAAAAGCCTTTAAGGCAACAGAAAAGTAAAGCGTAAAATACATTTGACTTAATTGGCAGCAGCAGACTGCATGCGTCAGAAGGAATTAACCTCCAATAAAGAAGGATGTGCAGGAAACACAATGTACTACTTTGATATGGTCTTTCAAAGCTACTACTTCCTGGAACAGGCAGAAACACAGGTTGGCTAAGCCTGGAAAAGGCCATTGGATTTATGTGCATGCAATAACTCTCAAAAGATCCCACATATCCAACTCTAGAAACCTAATGCAAAGGAATTCAGGATTCTCTAGCCATGTTAGGAGTTTCATACTCTTTTTCCCCTTCAGTGTTTGAATCCAAGGTAAATGGAGCACTGCGTTTATGCCTCACCTCCAGTGATTCAGCCACAGTGTCCTTGCCCAGTCTATGATCTGAATATGAAAACATAAGAGGAGACATCTATCATTTTTCGGACATCTTTATCACTGAAGACATAAATAGATGACTGATCCAAAAAAATATAGCTTGTATCTTCAGAAAACCACCCAATGTGAAAAAAAGTGCTTGAGAACTATTTATAGAAAGCTGATAAAAGAAATAATTTCATGGGGTTTTTTGGTTGGTTGGTTGGTTGGTTGGTTTTTTTCAGGAAATAAAGAATGGACATATGACTTTAGTAAAGAAGGACAAAGAAACCTCTGCCCTGGTATAAAGATTAATTTTCACTTCGCTGTGTAAATGATGTGGACTCATTTTTCATGGTTAAAAGAAATAAAGAAAGAAGCTGACTTGGAGAGCATGTCCTGTCATTAAAGTCTTGATAAGTATGTTGTCTCATACAAGTTGCACCTTTCCCGCAAGGAGTTTGCAGACTTTTGGTAATGTTAACCAATAGTCCTTCAATGTATGCAAGGACTACTCATGGTAAACTGAGGCCTGAGGCTAGGAACAGTTTGTGAGATTGCTTAAAACAGGAATCTATTGATTCCTGTTTCTACTCAATAAAATAATTAAATTTCAGCTTGGCCAAGTGGGACTAGGCATTGGAATTGGAAGCCAGGTAAATGTTCATTCTTGTAACAGCAATTAATCATCTATTTAATTTTCAAGTGTTTAAATCACATTGATGTCAGTGGGACTAAACCAAAGCTTAAACATAAGTTCTTCTTTATATTATGCCCCAAATTTCCATAAGCATATGGATAATGGGATTTTCTGAATTGAAACGACAGAAATTCAGACCCCAGGGAGGCTGTACCTCTTTGCTCACCCTGTTTTTCATTAAGAAAAGCAAAATCATTCTTGGCTGATGGAGTCTGGTCCCTCAGAGTCACCATGGCCATTCTGGAGATAACATTCTGGTGAAACATCATTTGAAAGCAAAGCAAAACAAAAAACCTTCTCATGTTATCCTGAGCAAAAACCTAATGTTTGGCTTCCAGCTAAATTCTTCATCTTTATTCACACTTTTACAACAATCACCAAGATACAAGTGTTGGAAGGTTTGCCTCTATTAGGCTGCTAAACTAAATCCATGGCCTCTTCTTGGAATATTCAGAAAACACAGATCCGATTGTGCCTTCAGAATGAAGGCACCCAATAGCACTGTACAGTTCAGCTGATATGGACAGTGTTTTGGTTGCCTTCCCTAATGAATAGGATGGCAAAGTAGCTTGTTCTAGGGGAAAAAACCTCCTTCCATCCCCATGAGAAAGTAAGTTGCTGAGACACACAGCAAGTGCAAGTATGTGATCCTCACATACTTGGGGTAGGGGTTGGAGGGACCTTAAAGATAATTTCATTCCAAATCCCCTCCCATGGGCAGGGACATGTTCCACTAGACCAGAAGTATGAGATTGACAGAACCTAGACATTATTATATTATCTCTGAAGTAAATGAAGCCAAGTCCATTTAATCAGAAAGGACATCTCCTTGAATTCTCACCTTTGTAAGCAGATTTCTCTGCAACTGCTGTCTGTTATCAGAACTTTGTGAAAATTTGCTGATCCCTGACCAGGATTTTGGGGAACTGTAACTATCAATAATTCAAGCAAAGAAAGTTTTACTTCTTCCAGTAGCTAACTCTATATTTGCAGTTTAAAGAGCAAGAATTAAGGGCTATTGGTCACTAACTATGCCCTGATGGTAGCTGTTTAATGAGGATAGATGAGGAGTGCTGTGTCAGCTTAGAAAGCAGCAATAAAATCTCAGTAAGCAAGCAGGCTCTCTTCCATCTTCTGTCGCAAGATCCATTTTTATACTCTCTCCATGACCTAAATCTTCATATCCTCCACCCTCTCTCTCCCTTCAGTGAATGCCCTTTTGTGTTTCTGAACTCATTGCTTCCCCTCCAAGTGTGCTATTTTATTTTTTCCTGTCTTCTAGAAAACTAAGCAGTGCCCTCCTTTGCCATTAGCTTCATTACAGCTCTGCCACATCATCATTTGCTTCCTTAAGAGATCACTTTTCATCCCTTCTCTAATTGCGTTCTTGCCATGCTCTGAAAACGCTCACTCTCAAAAGCTCTTCATGTGCTCTTTTCCTTGCCTTGCAATGGCCCTTGCAGTTTGCCCTTTTAAACTAATTTTCTGCTAGATATAATTGTTCTTTGAGAATACAAACAGAATGTCAGGCAAGGCAAGTAGAAGACACCCAGAGCTATTAGAGTCCACAAATAGTATTTTGGCATGCTAAATCAAGGAGATGAGGTGGGAATTCTGTTCCCTTTGAGACAAAAATTCTATCAATCGATTGGACCATTATTTGCCAACAATATTTGTGGGATAGTTTAAGAACGGCCAGATACGAGCACATGTGGGAGAGAAATGGAGACAGAAATTTTTCATGGCTTTCAGAAGTTTTTCAGGGACAATCAAACATAATACTTGGGATTTTCCCCATCTTCTGGAGCAAGTAACCTGGAAAAGTACAGAGAAAGTAGGATCCCTGCTCTGTGCTTTCCATCACTGACTGGAGAAGGCCCAGAAGGCAATAAATCCTGTGTGGCAAGCAGATGCCACACAGACTGTGTCCATTGCAAGCTTTGCAGAAGAAACACTGGGCTTCATATATGCTTGACTTATGCAGGACTGAGACACCATGATTTTTAGGACATGGAAATAATGTTTAAATAACTAACTGGTCCATAGAACATTATGTTTCATCTTTTTCAAAAGGACTCTCCAATGCTTGTACCCTATTCCTTCCACCACTGTTCCAATGAAACTGTGGTGACTTGGCTAGTGGTGCTGCTGAACCAGTTTTCCAAGCACTTGAATCTTTAACAAAGATCTGTTTTCTCAATATGGCACTTCTTACAGGCAACAAACAACTGTAGTTTTTATTGCATCCTATTAACTAGCCACTCTCCAAAGCCACTTGGGGATAAATAGTTTCCATAAAGAAAATGAAAGCAGATCTTTTGCTCCTGCAAATTGCTTTAACACATTTGAAATTGATAGTGCTGATCTGCATAAGCTGAGAATATGAACCAGTGTGTCTTGTTCTGTGTTACAAAGAAAGTTGGTTGACATAATGAAATGACTTATGATTGCACTAACATTCTGTCAAAGTCCTCTTACAACTCCCGTGGTGCTTTCACACCAGTTATTCCTGCAGCTCCCAGTGAAAAGAATGCATAGATTGTTTGATACAACACTCTTCATTGTAATTTCTGTGCTTGTTATTAGCTCTGAAACCCTGTGTTAACACAGAGGTGATGTGGTTCATGAATTGTTCAGAAAAGGCCAAACATATATTTTTTAGGTTGACATCTCTTTTTCCCTTTGCTTTCTAGAGCTTGCCAGATGGTGTGTGATGAAGGGCTTGGAGTAGGGTCTTGTCACTGATCCCCTCAAAGTCACTGGAACATTTCTCTACTTAGTCAGTAACAGTAGCATTGTTCTAAAATTATGTGCATGCTTTGTGTTACAGAACACCAAGTAATCTTGTCATGAGCTCACACAAGTTGCATACAAGCTGCAGGCATCTCCAGCAACTAAAACTTCTTTGACACAAAATAAAGTCAACATATGAGAGAGCTCTGGACTCTGGTGGCAAATGGTACCACGTGAACAAGTGGGACTAAGGGTGAGGCTTGCCTCTGCCTGCTGGAGATGAGTTAAGATCCCCTTGGTCAGCCTCCTTAAACTAGGGAACACAAACATCCTCCACTATCAAAAGTGAATTAAGGTCATACTTTGCCCCAAGGGATAGCATTCATCTCCTTATCCACACCTTGAGGCTGGAGTGTGAAATTTCCTCGTAAGTTCAAATTCCAATAATATGGGGGATGGCCAAAGAAGGTTTCAACAGAACTTCACAACTTTTATGAGCTAAGGATGCTCAGAAGAAAAAGGATAATCAGAAAATGACATTATATCTCCAGCATACTTGTAGTTTTCCTTATTTGCAATCATTTCAGGGCAGAGATTAATAGCGAAAGTATTAGGAAAGCTTGAACACCTCACAGATGGAGTCCCCCATGCCCTGACCCCTCCAAAGGCAGAAACCCAACATCTCCACCATTGCTCCCCAGTGCTACATCATGGCTGTGAGGTGGCACCACCAAAGTATAGCAGAGCAGTGGCGATGGGAGCTGAATCTCAGAAAAGATCTGGCAGGAGAAGAGAACAGTCCTCAGACACTTCAGCAGCAATCATGAAACTTGACAGTTCACAAACACTTCAAAGGGAGCCTTTCTGCAGGCCTTTTAATAAAATGTGGTTAGAGACCAGCTTACACATCACAGATCCCGATAAAAAACAGTAAAAGATGTCATCACTTTTGCAAATTGTTGTCAAAAGCTGAGGCTATGCATATATTAAAGAGAGAGAGAGGAGAGATAAAAAAAGCCCCATCACATTTGAGATCTTTGGAGCAGCTCTACTACAGCAATATGAAGCAACAGCTGTCAAAACAGCGATCGGACGGGTCGCCTTTGCGGTTGGATGAGCTGCTTCCACCAAGACCAACCTTTCCCAGAAAGCTTCAGAAGGGAAGAATGTGAGAAGACATTAAGTTATCTACCCTGCCTGAGCATTGCTGACCTCAAGGAGATGAGATTTAATTTCCACATGCAGGTTCCTGAGCCATTGGGGAAGGTGGTGGACCATTTTGGAGGAGGAGGAGGAGGAGGAAAAAGATGAAACATGGCATTTCTGTAGATGAACTTGAGGATGTTGAGGCTGACTACAATGTTAGGCAACTGCTCTCAGAAGCAACTTGGAAAAGAAACTTAAAACTGTGCTACAACCAGGGCCCAGGCCCACAGTCACAGCACGAGGCTTCAGAGAGTGGAAAAAAACCCTTGGCCTAGAGCTCCTCATCTCTGATGCTCAGGGAGGACAAGGTTGCCTCCTGTCACTCCCTTATCCATAACCCAGGCCCTGAGACAGCTTTCCCTGCAGGGATCTGAAGAGGGATGTTCCGTCTGCTTCTGGAGTGGAAATCCCACCTGGGTGGCAAGTTCTGCCCTACTGGTGCCTGGGGACACAATTTGGACCAGAGATGTTTCTGTTCCTTCAGTGACAGGCACAGTGCTAAAGTGTAAAACCTCCTTTTGACTATGAGGCTCATGGCACAATCCATTTTTAACTTATGAAAATATTCTGGGGGAAAAAAAAAAAAAAGAACAGAATTGGAGCATGTTTTTCTCCATTACCATAAAGAGGGCTTGTGAATGCATGGTATTAGTATCCCAAAAGCTATTAAACTCCTTGGTGATGGGAAACAGATGGAAAATAAGACAAAAGAATTCACAACTCATGTTAGACTGAATTGAATTCCTTTAATTTCACACAATGAATAACATATGAATAGGATTACCTTTTTTTTTTTTACTTTTTTTTTTTTTGTTAAGTGCTCTATACTGTGCTAACCTGATTTGGTAGCGAAAAGACTGAGCTTTGTTTTAGAAAAAAATGTTTAAAAACCAACATCTAAGATCATGAAGGAGCATGACATTAAAGCATGCCAGATGTATCTAAGCCTCAAAGAACATCAAGTCCATATCCATTTTTAAATGTACAAAAATGCTTCATGAATAAAAACTGTTACAAAAAGAACATTTCAAACAATGTACAAGTTTTTTTCTTGCCTCTATATTCAATAAAATACAAATACATTTTTTGCTCTAAAATATGTTTACATACAATCAAAGTAGAACATGCAAATTACACTTTAAAAAAGGCTTTTAAAAACCACTTATGAATACAAACTAAAAATTAGCCAGCACGACTTATAGAACAATCTTGTGCCCCATTTGTTTGATTTTTTAATTTTTTTTGAAATACAGTATATACATATTTAACACTTCATGTGCATTTATTATTTAAGAAATAGCTTAAAAAAATAAAGAAAAAGAAAAGTAAAACAAACCAACATGGGATTGAACTTTTTCCCCATGTTGTCCAATTGGCAGCTCTTTTCATGGTTTTATATTTTTTCTTTTTCTTTTTTTTTCTATTTAGTGTTTTGTAAAACCTAGGCAGGCATCTTAAGAAGATCTCCAATATGTGTCTTTTGTTGAAATGTGCTTCTAATTATCTCAGAACTGCTGCACCCCAGTTTTTGGATAATATGGAAGGAAGAGGCATTACAAGGGCAAGATGTTTCTTTCCTCAATTCAGAAAACTATCTTGGTTTTGGTTTTGTTTGCTTTGTTGTTTTTGTTTTGTTTTGTTTTTCCTTTTTCCTGACTTTTTTTTAGTTGTTCTTTTCACTCTTCAAGATGCTCCTTAAACAGGCTTAAGTGCAATCCTGATACTGGGCCTATGAATATAAGAGCTGGGGAAATCCTTGTATAAAGAACAGCACTTTCCGTTTATTTGGTGTATTACTGTAGTGCTCAGAAGCCCCAGTGATGCACCAGTACCTCATTGCACCAGATGATACCCAAAAAATCACAGGCAAAATATTCTACATGAATGGTCCAATGCACTGTTGACAAGTGGAGTCACAGGCCATGCTGTAGGATACCTGAGTAGCTGATGACTGTTTTCATTGTGTTGGGCTTTTTTCTAATTGATTTTCTTAATGCTTTTTCTCTTTATTGACAGTTATCCAAAAACATGCAAGGTGCTTCACAGAAAATTTGATATTGAAGGGCTCAAGAAACTGGCAGCATGAAGGTCTTGGAGACACAAGTGGTCTTTTTTTTTCCTCTCTCCCCACACACTTATCCCCATTACTGGTTTTATACTTGGTTGAGGAATAAAAGACCCACAGAAAAGATGCAAACCCGTGGCCTCATTTCATATGGCTCACAGCCACGTGATTTTGTTTTGCATTTTTACTGAAGCATGCTCAGATGTGTGCTGATCAGAGAGAGAGCAGAGGTGTTTGAAAGGTCTTTTTGGTCTTAGTAAGCAAAAGGGTTTTCACCCCAGTCTTATACAGCTCTTGGAAATGTGTGGAGAGAATTTAGAGAGTTCCTCAGTAAATCTTCCTAGTAGTAGGAGGGGGAAAAAAATCTAAAAGCTCATTATTGGAATATTGTTGGGTAATAAACTGCAGGAGTGGGATTTTAGCCTTAAGCCCTAAAACTAAATCCTTTATGATCTGCATGTAGTACATCGCCTTATAATATTACT
This sequence comes from Myrmophylax atrothorax, assembly GCA_026770055.1. Lineage (NCBI taxonomy): Eukaryota > Metazoa > Chordata > Aves > Passeriformes > Thamnophilidae > Myrmophylax > Myrmophylax atrothorax. The sequence continues at coordinate 2,536,082 of JAOXXN010000364.1, forward strand.
CTGTCAGCAACTTGCTTATCATCTTTATAGACTATGCAACATGCAGAACACAAATTCTGAGTGCCATCTAACAGTATTTTCAGTCTGCTTGGTATGACATTAACAAGCTAATTTTCCTGTCAGCCCAGGACTGGCTGCACAAGGGTGTTGTGTGGACAAGCAGCCAAGGCTGCATTACAGCACTACACTCTACTAGCAGCTTCTTACCATGAAAAACAAACCTTGAGTGCCTGGGTAGATCACAACCCATGCTGACAGCTTGCAGTTACCATGACTTGAACGCTACCCTTAGTTTCTCTAGGACAAAAAGGACCTCTTCATGATTTTGTTTAATGAGGAGTCTATGAGGTTGTACCCTCCAAGTGGATGCTCTCCTTAAACACTGTGCCTCTAGCAGCATTTTGGATAGCACTTTTTGGAAAGAGAAGAGCAATTTTTCCCCAAAGCTCAGGAGCATGGGACGCAGCAGCCACTGAATTATCCTTCCCTGAGGGGGTTATATCCCAGAGCACCCAGAAAGATCCAGCCCAAATCCAGCCCTTATTGGCACTCTTCACATCTTTTGAAGCCACGATGGGTGTTCAGTGACAGAATTTGCTCCCTTCAGACCTTTTCTCCACTCACCAAACATTGAAATGTCCTTCAATGTTAATAAAGACATCATTACATAAAACTAGGATAAGTTTCTGGCTTAGTTTCAGCTACATGGAATACCAAACTTAAGTTTTCTTCTGTCATTGTAAGAGACACTGTCACCTACTTTCAGGCTCAAATAAGATTGGGAAAAAAAAAGATTTCTAAATTAACTAAACCTCAACCCAATGTTTTTTAAGGAAGAAGTGAGGAGCTCAATGAGGTTTAAGCATTTATTTCCTGCAGGCCTACAACTTCAGTCAGTAACACTGTGCTAATTCAAGAGAGCTGAAAAGCAAAATTGTTTGTAACAGAACGAGCAACCATTCAATTTATTTATAAGCTGCATTCATTGGAAAATAAAGCACAAATGCGTATGATGCACAATGCAAAACAAAAATTGGAAACAAAATTTTGCGATCCTTCTTATCAGTTTTAAGGAGTTAGGATCTCAAGATTTGTTCCAGTCTTAAAAAAAAAAAAAAGAAATACATCCCCTGTTCCAGCTCCCCGACGCAATCCTATCCCCAAATGTATTCAGTTTTAATAAGCTAAGGTGCTATCACAGAAGAAAAATCAGTCTCTAAAAAATAACAAGTTGTATGTTTACAGTGTTCCTCTAACACCATAGTCTTGATATGATTTTTGTAAATAAATAACAGAATAGAAACACAATATTTTTGTGGGGACTTTTTTGTTGGGTTTGGGTTTTTTTCATGTTTTTTTTTCTTTTTGTGTTTTTTTTTGTGTGTGTGTTTTTATTGTGTTTTTTGAGCTTTTTTTAGATTTTTTCTTTTTTCTCTTTTTTTTTTTTTTTTTTTTTTTTTTAGTGTCGTGCTATATGAAGATTCCTTGGCAATAACCAATTCAAGATTTCTCAAGAAAGGGAATAGCAAGTTGGCTTTTGAACCATTAAATAGTTCCAATCCCCGCTCCCTTGCTGTAATCTTCCCTCTCTGTTCCCATTTTAGTATCCATCTTGACATGCCGGGTGTTGAGTGTACTGCAGGACGTTAAAGAGAAATGATATAAAGTTGAAAGTACCAATTTCAAATTTCAACAATTAACTTCCTTTTTTAAAAGCATTGACACTCCAATGGAACAGCTTCCTGTTCAGTCTTTGTTTTAGCTAAACATTTTAATTGGGCTGTGGAAATGGAGCTTGGGTTTTTACCCAAGTTAAATCAATGGCTAACGGACAACTCGAATGAGAAATGTACAATTTGAACTGACCATTTAAAGAGACGATTTGTCACACACAGTTTGCATCCATGCAGACTGAGAGGTTTATAATTACATTATGTACAAAAAAAAAATTATTTTTTAGTTTATTAAGGCAACCACAACTTGGAGAGCGTGTCCAAAGTGGCATTAATACAATTGCAGTGGTGATACCCTTTGAACATTTTTATTTCTATTTTTAGATAAGAACACTTATTCCTTTTAAATTTTAAGAAATAATTGCCAAGAAAGGACCTATTATTGATAGGGTCTGTTCTACAGTTTTTAAAAACAATCTACTTTATCTATTTTATTTAAAAGATATATCGAGGCATTGCTAAACAATGCAAATTAATTGGATCCTGGGTTTCCCGTCAATTTTACTGGGAACTGCAGATGGTACAAACGGGTAAGTTTGGGCCCTGTCTTTTTATTTAATTTTTTTCAGTTCTATTTTTCTTTTTATGCTTTTTATTTTTTTTTTTGGTGATTTCTTTCATGTTTACTATAACTATTCCCCAGAAGTGTCTTGCTGTTCTCTACTCATATGTACCGAGCATCAAAACAACTTGGCTGATGGATGACCCCTTTTTCACATGCCATTGCCAAGTTGCTTCATATAAACATGCTATCATAACTGAATATCCATGTATACCTTATTTTAAATGCTGTGATATTCCGTCGGTCCTTGGGATAGCACTCGGAATGAGTGTGCATGCGTGTAAGGCTCTAATTTTCTATTGCCTATATTGCAGCTAGTTGTAACTAGGCAAGTAAATGAGAAAGAAAGACATAGTTCTAGCAAGAGTCAGGCACTTTGGGTTATGCTGTCCCAAAGCCTGGTAGGTATGTAAAACTGGAAAAAAAAAAAAAAAATCAAACAGATTATAACCCATATCACAGTTGAGAAAATTACATTATTTTTTGCAGTTCTTTTTTTCTTTTTTTACAGTCATTTCTGCATGGTAAAGTTACTCTTAGTTTCACCTGGCCTGCTAAACAGAATCAGAGTCGAGCATGCAGCCCCTAGTGACAACGTTCAGCTCTCTGCGAGGATGACCTCCTGCCTTCGGGTATGGTATGAGAACAGCAAGACTGAGATTCAGTTTAGTTTTGGGAACTCTGCAGAGTAGATGCTTTTACCAGCTTTCACACACACTTCCCTCCCCTTTATCCCCCACTTTTCCCGCACCCTTTCCCCCTTTTCCCTTTTGGGGGTGGGCTTGGATTAAAGCGATGAGGAGGAAGATGCGCGCTCTGACTGGCAGAGGTCTCTGCAATGAGTTCTGGCTGCTGAAGGGATGGGTGAGTCTGGTGCTGCCAAAGGGGCGAAACAGACTATGCGCCTCCCGTCCCTCAGTCCTGGCATGCTCTGCTACTGGCACCTGATGTCCGACGAGGTGCCCTGGCCTTAGGGAAGGCCTTCACTTTCATTTCCCCTGCCCTTTCGGTACCGCTTCACTTTCACATCCTCCTCATCCTCCTGCAGGGACTTGCTTTTTCTTTTCCCAACCCGGGGTGTCCGGGGTAGAGGGAGAGGGAGTGGAGCAGGTGGAGGAGGAAGAGGAGGCGGCAGGGGTGGCGTCTCTCGAGCCATGTGTATGACAGCCTCAATGGTGGCCATGATAGTATCTTGACTGGCTGCTTGCTCCAATATTAAAGGGTTGAGTGTTGGTCTCTGACCTCTTTTGCTGGGAAGGTCAATGCATTTTTCCAGAACGGGCATTTGGTCTCTGGAGTCTTCGTCAAAGGAAAGGGGTTGCTTCCGAGGACGCCCTCTCCGTTTCTTGACGAAGTTATTGCCTGTCTTTGATTGTCTCTGCAGCCGCTTGGCTTTCAGGATCTTGTTCACATGATCCAGGTTCTTCTTTGTGGACAGGATCTTGGTGTAGTTGCACATCTTGCGCACCTCGCACTGGATTGCTTCAATTTCACGGCGCTTGAACCTTTTCTTCAATGGTGAGCTGGCTGTTGGGAGACAAGGAGAGAAACAGGGGTAGGTCAAGCAACAGTCACTGGAAATTCTTCTTTGACTCTTTTCAGTATCATGAAAAGTAGATGAAAATAAAACTTTGATATTGAGCAGTTTTCAGAGGTTTCTCTCTGTCTCTTCCCTCTTCTAAAGAAACAAACCTTTTGTACAGCAATGTTTTACCATGGGCTTGCTTCATTCTCACTTCAAAACCTCTAGTGGGAGGGAAGAAAGCTTACCACAGCTGTCATATTGGCCAGTCTTAACTAGTAAAACTTTCTATATCCTAAAAATATAATCCTGATATCTTCACCCTGGCCCTTAATTTTGTCATGAATGCCAGTTAGTATGAGAAGTGTTTGCTACTGAAACTAGTGTGCAGGGACAAGCTCTGTAGGTCACTTCATCTGTGGCAAACTCATTACCCCGATAGTTTCTTTACTATCATCTCTGCGGATACTAGCTGGAACTACTCAGTCATATAATTGACTTTAATGGCCCCCAAAGTAAGCTTACTCCTGGTTCAGATCGCTTACTTTAGATCTGAATGAAGTCCAAAGTAGTTAAGTCTCTTGCCAAGGTCAAGTTGTGAGTCATTGTCAGAGCTGGAAAGAGTACCCAGCATTTCTTGGCTCCTAGTCCTTTGCTTAGGACACGAGACCTTGCTTGTTTTGCCTAAATTGTCTCATTGTCCTTTACTGAACATGGCATCTGTTCAGAGTTCAGGATTTGCACACAGATTAGAAGTAACTACCTCTTCGTGATGGAAACAGAATGTATTAATTCTGCTTTTGCAATAACTGGTGCTCCCTTTCATTCCTAACATATCCGTTCTGCGCTGCTGGAAAAGAAATGATGGAGTTCAGAATTTCTTTTCAGTGAAGAATAAAACATCCCACTAAATTAACCTCAGCCCACATCTACTTGCAAACTTAATTTACACCTGACTGTCAAGCAGTCATTTGGGTTTGAAATCCTTGAAGTTTCCCGAGCAGCCAAGATTTCGAGAAAGGTTCATTTGGGGGTTATCACTCCCTTCACAGCTAACAGGCTAATCTTCTAGCAGTAGTTTAAATAAAGTTGCTATTGTAGCATTTTCTGTAGATAACCAGGAGCTGTCAAGTGGTAGAATCTCCTCTTGCTCTCTATGGGCTATGACAGATTCAGCATATAAACCTCATTCATCGGTCTCTCCTCTTGAAGAACATAAATTATTGGCTCTTATACCACCATGTTGCTTGGATTCAGTGAAGAGCTTGCATAAACAAACCCAAGTTACAATGTAAGAAGTAGGAGTGAGTCATAAACAAAACACAGACATATGCTCTCTTATAAATAAAGACCTGGGATGGCCAACTTCCCAAAGTCTGCTTCTCATTAATTACAAAACAAAATACATTTTCCATATGTAACCCACTCCCCACACCAAAAAGAAAAATAAAACCCACTTGCAGTCACAGAGGACAAAAAAAAAAAAAAGAGGAATGCAGTCATTATGGTACCAAAGGAAAAGAGAAAGGAAATGAAATATCCAAGTTGCTCAGGAGAAGCTAATTAGTTGCACGGCATTCCTCCCAAGTAGGTCACCCCTAAAAACTGTGGATACAAGGTCCCTAAAGGCAAGTGGCAGCAAGTTATTTCTCAGAAATTTGATCAAAAAAGGTTAAATCCCTGTCATGGAAAATGATTGCTCTCATCTGTCCTCACTGGTGATTGACATAAGGAGTCCCATTATCTTCAGCCTTAAGCATTCAAATCCTTTGAGTCTCCTCCAGATCCTGAGAGTAGCTTCAGGTCAGAAGATCTAAAAAATCAAACATTTGGCACACTCTTCACATTCACTGTCCACCTTTTGTCTTTTATTGCTATTGTTAGGGCACATTTTCAAGCCTTTTTTTCCCCTCTAACAGTCATATATGAGATGGCTTTTTTTTTTTTCCCCCAGAAAGTAATGCTGATTTTTTTTTCAGTTGATGATGGGAAATTTAGCAGAAGTACAGGAAAACTTGCAAGGTTCATGGTGATACCAGGCGATTTGGCTTTGGTGTCAATTTTCATTGGAAAGAAAGTAAGCCAAAGTACAGGAAACAAATTTGAAATAAAATATTAGCCTGCAAAGATATTCTATCTTTACTGAGATTTATCTTTAGCCAGTTGTTTCTGCAGATTAGTGTTACCACCTGATTGTGGTCAGTGGAGACTTGGTGTGTGCAGTGGGTGGAGGATGACCTTCACTTCCAAAATGGGAACTCAAAAGAATTCAAGGTGATCATGCACATCCTTTTGACAGCCTGATATTGGACAAGAGCATCACAGCACTCCTGTATATCCTGAAATCCATGGAGTATCTTAGGCACTCAAGAGTTCACTCAGGCAGATTGTTCTGAATGGAGCCTGATGGTGAGGAAACAGTACGGTAGTGGACCGAAGGTAGGCTCTTGCTTTCTGTCAAACTGCCCTCTCAGTGTCTTCCTTCATATTTAGATAGGTTTTTTTTGCTCTTACACACCTCTACAAGCTCACAGTCTGCTTCTTTTTGCCCTGAAACTCCTTTTCTCACCTTGGGGGGGGGGGGGGGGGCGGT
>JAOXXN010000364.1:2550971-2578901 GCA_026770055.1 Myrmophylax atrothorax
CTAAAGGGAGCTTACAAAAAAACCTGAAAAGTGACTTTTTGCACAGACAGAAAATTATAGGAAAATAGAGAACTGTTTTAAATTAAAAGAGGAAAGTTTCGAATTAGATGTTGGGAAGAAATTCTTGTCTGAGAGGGTGAGGAGGCCCAGGCCCAGGTTGCCCAGATAAGCTGTGACTGCTCCATTCCTGGAAGTGTCCAAGGCCAGGTTGGACAGGGCTTGGAGGGGTGTTGGAATGAGATTGTGTTTAAGGTCCCAAGACCATTCTATGATTCTTTGATGTACACTTGTGGCCAGATTCTGACCTTATTTATCACCTACAAATTGATCACCTACAAATTGAGCATTTTCTACAATTCAGAACTCTCTTAATCCAATGAAAGACCCATGCCTTCCCTCCGCTGAGTCCTAATGCTAGCACAGACAATTCTGCATGCACCTGCAAGTGAGCAACAGGAAGCAAACCAGGGAGGAGTCAATCATTATCTGTATAATGAGAAAGGGTGGCTTCAAAACCAAAGGCAGGCATGAAGGAGTTTATCAAGAATCTAAACAAGTGATGGCATGATTATAAATAAATAATCACCATAATCACAAGTAAAAGGGTGATTCAGGAGAAGAACAATTCTACTTCAGGGCAGACTGGCAGAAAGCCTGTGTATGAGGGAAGACAATACTGACTTGGAATTGGCCTTTTCTTAAAGATTTATCACATTCTTCATTCACTGGCCAAGCAACTTATGAGCTCTAACTGATAATTAATACATTCATTTTAAAGACCTGGTAATTACTGTTATTCTTATTAAGTGCTAACATTGCAAGTAATGTGGTTTAACTCCACTGTACGAAACTCTGTACAAATGGATTAATTAACTCTCCTTGCTTTACTGTTAAATCATGATCACTATGCTTATTGCATTCATCTGTTTTCTCTCATCTTGTACTTATACAGAAAGCCTACTGGACAACATCCACCTTTTCTTCTTTAATTTGTTTACAGAATCTAGCACAATGTGCATCCAGGCTGGAACACTAAGTGCCAGTTCAGAAGAGATAATACATGTTAATTTGGCATTGGAAAACAGGGAAAATCAGCTGATAAAAATTGATCTCAGTGAAACTTCTGATGGGGAAAATTTTTCTTCAGAGATCTCAACGGATTGGATTTGTAATCCCCATGAACTTCTGGAAATCCACAGCTGTGTTTAAAAATTGTTTATGTGTCTGACCACTCTTATTGGAAAACTCTTACAGATGATTTTTTTGTCTGCCAGTGTCTTTGCACAATGAAGCTACACAATGCAGCTGTACAGGAATGCACATCTAAACATGCAGTTAGTCATAGTATTTGCATTTTGATAACTCCTCAGTTTGGAATAAAGAACCAGAAGAAACCTCATATCTGGGAGAATCTTTTCTTCAGGCTGGTTTCAAATAAATCAGTCAAAAGTTTGGCATTGCATCATATTCCAGAAGGGAGAACTGAATTACCATGTGATAAATGTAGTTAAGGAAAGTAATTATTCTTCTTAAAGTAATATTATTACCTTTCTAACTTATGGAATTCATTTCCCTAGCTTCTATTTGACGTGTATTATCATTTAAAATAACTGTACTTTCAATGTACAGCACTGCTTTATGGCTTTAAGTCCTTTTATCTTCCTCCCTTTTTCACCACCACATTAAAAACCTCAAATTCCATCTCTTCTGTGAGAGATTTTCTATTCTGCAGAATGTGTACCCCTGAATAAAATCAACGTCCTGTAGAATAATGATATATTAAAAAAATACTCCCATTGCCAACAGGCAAAAATTTAAGACACAGGGCCTGCTTTATTTCATTCCAGATATTTTCCTTTTTCTTTAAAACAAAACAAAACTAAAAAACAAACAAAACCCAAACAACAGTATAGCTTTAGAGAAAGAAAGAAAGAGACTGAGAAAGCCATCATTAGATAGATCTTCTGATCTTTATCTGCAGTAGCACAGTCAGAAGAGCTAATGCTGTGATGATAGCTTTGAAATCTCTTAGGAATTGAATAAAGAGAAGTGATAGTGATGAACTCCCAGCTAATAAACAGAGTGCTTATTTCTGCAGAATGATCAATTTCCAGATGTCCTGAGGCTTGTCTGATACAGTTGATTTACTCATTCTCCCTCACTTCACTAATAAAGCTCAAGTCCTACATCAGATTAGAGAAGAGCCCCATTTCTTAAAGGGGCAGGGTGAGGGCTGGCATCATGGCACAGAAATGCTGCGAGACATACTAATCTCTTCTGCCTCCTCCTATAACCACCAAGCTGTCTTAAACAGCTGCCTTCCTCTGCTGAAATCATACACTTTATCCGCTTTGGGTTAGTACAGTAATACAGACAATTAATTTGTTATCTTGTTAGTGGAAATTTAATGCAATGATCTAAAAGAACTCTTACATATTGTGATAAACTTTAGTGCCTCCAGGGCACTTCTTCTCCATAGGACTCATTTCACATCCCATCCATTATGTAAATGAGATGTGGAAATAGTTTAGTTCCCCTAATGTATCTGTACACTGATGGATTGCACAAAGTCAGCCCTACTGAAACTAATGAGGTTAAATGCATCTTGCCATTCCTTTCTACTTGGGTGAATCTCTGTGCCTGAGTTCAAGAAATGTGGTGTGAGTCTTCCTCTTCACTTCTTTATGAAGATAATTGTGTTTCCTGACAGGGAGCACAGTGGCAACTGCCGAATACCTGAAGCCTCACAAGGCGTCACTTGAGCAGGGAGGTTGCCATTGCTCTGTACAGCTGTGGGGATGTCTGTGGAGACCTCAGATCCTTTTCCACTTTGGGGTCATGGGTCCCAGAGCCATGTGGAGCTGCATGCAAAGACATGCAATGTTTCATAACTACATAGTTCTTAGTCGGTGGAAGAGTTAAGACCCAAGAGGAAAAAGGGTAAGAAAGAATTATTTTGCTGATTATCAGGATGAGTCTCAAAACCCCACTGACCAGCCATAAAACTACAGAATCACAGAATGGTTTGGGTTGGAAGGGACCTTAAACACCATCTAACTCCAAACTCCTTGCCATGGGCAGGGACACCTTCTGCTAGACCAGATTGCTCAGCATGGCCTGAAACACTTCCAGAGGTAGGGCAGCCACAGTTTCTTTGGGCAACCAGTGTCAGGGCCTCACCACCCTTACAGGGAAGAATTTCTTCCTAATATCTTATCTAACTCTGCTCTCTATCAATATGAAGCCATCCCCCCTTTTCCTGTCACTCCATGCACTTGTCAAACAAAATTCCCTCTTTTAAAGCCCCATTTTAGGTATTGGAAGGGTCTTTAAAGTCTTCCAGGATCCTTCTCTTCTCCAGGCTGAACATTTATAGCTCTCTCAGCCTGTCTCTATAGCCTGTTTCTAGCCACCTGAACACCTTAATGGCCTCCTTTGGACTTGTTAAAACAAGTCCAAATCTTTTTTTTGTTGGGGACTCCAGAACTGGACACAGCACTGCAGGCGCTTGTCAGTGCTGAGTAGAGGTGGACAATCCCCTCCCTGGACCTGCTGCTCCACAGCCTAAGAGGATGATCAACTGCAATTTGAATTTCAAAAGGCCAGTCTCCTGTCTTTTTCAAGCCTATATTTGTAGTGCATTAGACTTTCTGGCAGATGGAGTCTTTATCCTTGCCTCTTGATTTTGCTTTGGGAATCCTTCTTTTTTATACTGGTACTGGAAAAATCATGGATTCCCCAACTCATTCTCTTCCATCCTCCCCTGCATATCGAGTGCTAGTCAGGAGACCACATAATAAGGGACACGCAGCCTCAGTCACTGGAGATTAAGTGGTGTGTGTTTGAAAGCTCAGTCTTTCACGCGCCCAAAGATGAACATTTAGTGGAGCTGATGTGAGCAGTTCACATTCCAGGGCAGCACAGGCTAGTCACCCCAAGTGATTGTAAAAGTGCTTCTGCCCAGTCTCCTCCAACGCCCCCCAGTATCTTTCTCAAACACCCAGCCCTTCAAAGAGAGTGGGACTGGGATTTGAAAATATTATGGAAGAAACCCCCAAACTGTTATGCCTGGAAGTAATGAACATGTGAAATGATGATTTTCAGTGGAAGTTGGATCAAAGTAAAAGAACTTGGTAGTTACATGCTGGCGACAGCAATAAATAAATTTAATGAAAGAAAAACTTGAAGAATCAGAAGACTAATTTGGAGTTAAAGTTTCTGAGTTCCCAGGCCTTGTGAGCAAGTATTTAAGGTAAAGCGTTCAGAAACAAAGATTTTTTCCACACAGAAATTGAAACTATTAGTTGAAAAAAAAATTACAGTTTACATTTTTTTAGAGACTCACAGAATTAGGAGGGACAGAGACCAAACGTGTTGGAGAAATTAAATTTGCCAATAAATATCCCAATGAATGAATCATTTAATACACAGTGATGAAGAACTAAATTCTCTCACAGAGGGCTGAGGACAAAAATTAAAACCTGTGAAAGAAGTGAAATGGAAAGGCATATTTCAGGGAGGATGGTTAGGTGGAAGAGTGAGCTCTTTTTTCAAAGACATAAAAAGCCATTAGGTGCGCTGAGAGGCAGAAATGAAGACAACTGCAGCTAGGAGCAAGGAACTACCTAGAAAAAGTAGTCACAGCAAGATGAGCTGTCACAGTGGATGAGGATTTGCTCACCGGGGAGGAAGAAAACAGAAAACAGGATTTCTTTCTCAGGAACACAGCTGAGGAAAGACAGATGGGGAAATTTCAGTCTGTAAGTAATGAGAAAAGTCAAGGGTGGTATTTTGAGTTGTTGTTTTTCTAAACAACAGGGATGATCATTTTTAAATGTGGCAGATAGAGCTGATATCCCCTAGGCAAATGGGGTTTGGAGCAGTTCATATTTATCACAGATTAAATGGGACACTGGTAGCTTTGGTAGGAGAGTGCTGGCATGACACAGAGGCAGAAGAGTCAAGCTGCTAGAGGGAGCAGGATGAATGGTGCACAACGGCTGGACTGGTGTAATGATGGGAGTCATTTTCCAGGCACATCCAGGGTACAAAAAGTGATGAAAACTAAGAGGAGTTAGCAAAACAATTAGCAAAAATCTTGCTGAGCAAGTTCAACTGAGGAATCCACTGAGAAAACACAGCACAGTGCTCCTCCAGAAACACTATAGCTTCATTCTCCCTGTGTATGCATTCAGCAAAAGACAGTATCTGTTTAATGGACAAATTCAACTGATATATTTTTCTTGCTAAACTAAATGTTTTATTTGCATAACACTAAGTTAGGTAGTCCTGTGGTGATGTCTGTGTTAGAAAAGTAAACTGCTCGAACCCAGCAACCCACTCTGTTACACAAAACGAGAGAAGGAGAACTGGGTGGACATCTCCACCATCATACTCAGTGCAGGAATATGTGCACTGATCCTCTGAGGGGTCTGTACCCTTGTGCTCAATGCAGCTTCAGGCAAAGGTGTCTAAGCCACCACAGTAAGCAGCTGGGCACAGGTGGGATAAAGATGGGCTGAAAGTCAGAGCTGATAAGAGTATCCAAGGCTACGGGTTTCTAAGTTACCATTTTCCCTGCCAGGCAGGGCAGCCCAGTAATTTAGTTTTTCTTCTTTATCTGTAAACATCTATGCCCCTGTTCATATAATGAGAAATACTCTGGGTAGGGCATGCATTTGAAGTAAAATCTCAACGCTTCATAGAAGTCTCCATAGACCCTGCAATCTAGAAAACTGTAACTGAGGAGTTTTTATTTTTAGAAGGTCTCATGTTGGCTTTGTTTTAAAATCTGAGTCCATTCATCCCACTTTAATGCTGATTTATCACTAAAGTGAGTGCTTGCTTTATCAGCACGAAAGATGAAAAATAATGCACACTGGGAGCGCATCTATCCTTCTTCTTCTCTCTTCTCTTCTGTATTTCAGATCAATAGATCTGAAATTTTTACCTTTCATGATGAAAATCACAGTAATTGACTGTAATATGAAAACTGGAATTTATTTAAACAGATGCATAGGTAAGCTCATAAGTGTTATTGACAATTAAACTCAGCAACAAAGAAGCTTAACAGCATTATGGTAAATAGGACTTTAATTCTTGCCTTACTCTAATGGCATTTGAAAACTACTAAAATATGTGAAAATTATCAACTACAGTACAATATTTAGGTTTATCTTAACAGCTCAGGGTTGCTGTGAATGGAGAAAAAATAGTCAGATATAGAAAACAGAATTTATCCTCAAGTTCATCCTTTTCCTTGTACCCTGTTAAAACCCTCAGTGATAAGCTATTGCTCTGATAAGAACTTTAGTGTAAAATATTCAGTTTTACATTCTTTTGAAAGGAAAATTCTGAAGGAAATACTTTATTTAGAGTGGTTTTCATTAAAATTCTTGCTGGAGACTGCTTCCTATAACAGTGGAAGAAGGATGGCCAAGAGACCACATATAATAAGGTCAGAGAATGCCTCCATGGAGCACAGACACAAGAAGGGATCTGACTGATGAAGAAAAGGTTAAAGAGGTGAAGAGTGCAAAGTAGAATGAAATAGGGAAATAGCTGGAAATAGGAGACAAAGAATAGATTGCAAAGAAGCTGAAGGAGGGAAATCACTTATTACAGACATGTGTGAAAAGCAGATTGACAAGGACCAGAATAAAGACCATACTGGGGAAACCCTAAATGCTCTTAACTGCTGACATTTGGAGTTATGCTATCAACTTTAAGGTTTCACATCTATGCTTGAGTCATGCTAAATTTGCAGAGAGCTTTTCTGCATGGCTTTGGTGCAAGCTTGTCTTCAGTTTTCACACTTACTGGAGCCAAAAGAGAATATTTTAGGTTCTTCAAGCAAAGAAATGCTCTCCCCATAGCCTTATATGCTTATTTTTATAGCACCAGGCAGACAAAATACAGAACGGTGGATCAGGGTAGGAATATGTTCCCTTTAAACTCTCCACTCTGAGAGAGCATCATGATGAAGCAAAGATTATACAAGCAAATAATTTTTTTAAAATTATGATTGCTTTCCTGCAGTAGCAGAATTTTACTGCCCCAAAGGAAAGGTGTACCAGAGACAGAATCTCCTGAAATTCTGACCCTGACTGAGATTTTGGTCAAGTCATGGCACTATGGAAAAAACCAAGGAACATCAGGAAACTGCCAAGCATAGGCTTTCCAACCTTTAAACCTGAAATTAGGTTGAGTGCATCTTCTTTTTTCAGGACTCTGGACATCAGTACAGATTCACACCAGGATTGGTCCCAGTTTCAGGCAATTGTTTATAAAATCAGCCTTGGAAGTTTTGCAGAAAATACAGAATCCTGTGAAGAAATCTAAAGGGATTTTATTTAGCAGTTTGGGTGTGAAAAGGCACTCAGGCCTTATTTTCTTCTACTGGGACAAGTGCCCAAGAAAACAGCTCAGTCAAATTCAGTATTTTGAATTTTTTAATCATAAATCTAAGGATTTCTACCTAACACCCTCTTGAAAATGTTTTGTTTTAATAACTAAGGGAATAGGTGTTTTGTCTCACCTTAAGCAGCTGCAACATGTGCTTTTACACAAGAACAATGTGTTTAAGGCTACAAAGATGAAATTAACAAAGTCAGAATACTGAGTGGGTGTTCCAGCTAAAAAAGTTGGGTCTGCTTTAGTGCAAGATTATTTATGTTCCAGGCTCCATTAGCTAAACTTTCACTGACCATAATGAAAACTGAGAAATCTAACTGACATAGCAGCCTTATTCTGTGGATACCCAGATTCGGGTGAGAGGAACAAACCTCCCCCTGCAGCTCTGTTGCCAAGTCACCACTCAAATTTAAATTCCTCCTACTCAAAAGAAGAGTCTCAAATGTGGATGGTGCATCCCTGGGCCAGGAGTCTGAAGTCTATACAGGCACCTGGTTGTATTTGAAATGCCCTGAGGTATTTGAAACATCCAAGGGAGGCTGGTAGATATGATAAAGGGCTTCAGACAAGACCTCTGCCCTTCTGCAAGAGCAGTTGGAGGCCAGGCAGGATATCTTAGGCATCTCAAATGACAGTTGACAACTACATGTGGGCAAAGGAATTGAAGCCCTGAGCCTTCATTTTTGCTTGTCCCAAAGTCTCTTGTGGATAGGGAAGTATCTTGTTATTGTAAGTATCCCCTTGTCACCAATGAAGGAGCAACACAAACATGTTCTGTCAACTCTTCCCTGAATGGGAAGCAAAACAGCTGAGATAAGGTATATGTGCAGGAAGTTTAAACTATGGAAACTTGACTTGATTCTTCAGGGTGGATTTCTTGCACAGGTTGAAAATTAGAAATATTTTTGCTGTTCCATGGTAAGGGTCTTTGACTTGACATTATAAAGAATTGAGTATATATTTTTAATTCCAGTAAATGGAGCATAAAAATTAATACTAATGAAAAAATCTATCAAATCATCAATTTAAAACTGCAAGTGAGAGAAAAATACAGGAACTTAAGGGATAGAGCTCTACAATTGCTAGTGTGTACAGAAGGAATCAGTGAAATAAATATAGTCTAACCAATAGATAGTAGAACAAGCCACCCCTAACTGCATAATTTCCTTCATCTGTGTTTGAAACTACCTCAAAGCAAAGAGGGCAATATGTCTCAGAATGACAAGACAACTAACTAGGGCTTAACATTTCCTCTCCCCTCGTTTACCCATTCTGCATTGTTCATTTAGTGATGGGAAAATACTCTGGAAGCAAAACCATCATGATGGATTACACACATGTATCACTTAAATCCAGCTCAACTCTTAAAATAAGTCTCTCAAGGCAGCCTAAGTTATGGTTAGGTGTTAAGATGGGTTTCTCCACAGGAATTTCTCTCCTTCCCACAAACAAAAGAGCCATTTCATCTAGAGCTGGGAATCCTCAGAGGTGGGAAAAACACTCAACAAAATGCCAAAGTCACATCAGTAAAATATCTTCATTGATGAAGATTAACTGTTTCAATGAAGAAAAAAACAGGGTTGAGCAACTGGTGGGCATTTCCAGGGCTTTCTGTGCTATTTCTGTATCGCTGTGCGGCTGTTTCTCATTCCAAGAGTTAAAGGGTGGGGTGGGGGTGGGGGGGAGGGGAGAAAGCCTTCTGTTTTTTCAAATGATCTGGAACCATTTGGCATGTGAATTCTGAAGTGTTTAGCACTGACTTACAAAAACGTCATGAACATTTATCAGCCTAGGCCCCAAATCTACTTGCCTGCCTTGTATCATCAGTCATCATGCTAATGAAAATACTAATGACATTTCAATTGCGTTTCAAGAGAAATGAGCTCTGTTTCAACAGAACAGGAATTAGGAAAAAAAAAGTTAAATTTTTGTACAAAGAGTATATCACTCTCCTTTTTTATTATTGTTAATTAGATGAGGCGTTTCGCTTCAATGAATGCTGGGGTCCCAACTGTGCAAGTAACAATAGACATAAAAATGAGAAATGAGCCACATCGCTAAACAGAGAAAGGAAGAAAAAGAGTTAAGAACAAGAAATGAAATGGGAAACAGAAATACTCAAATTGTTTTCAAATCACTCAATGATTTAGAAGCTAAGTTATTTTAGGATTTTAGATGATCAGCAGAGAGAAGAAGACATCTCCAGAGGTCAGGACATGCCACCTGGTCTAAAAGCCTGTTCTTGGGTACAAATAACTGCCACTGAGTTACCCAAATGGGCGAGGTCAGATGAAAACAAACTTTCAGAAGTCGAGTGGCAGGCAAAGAATCTTACCATCACCTCACAGCAAATCAGCAAGAGATGGAGCTTTTGACAGAACAAGAGGAAATGGCCTCAAGTTGCATCAGGAGAGATTTGGATTGGGTATTGGGAAACATTTCTTCATTGAAAGGGTTGTCAAGCCCTGGCACAGACCTCCCAGGGCAGTGGTGGAATCACTGTCCCTGAAGGGATTTAAAAGATGCGTGGATGTGACACCTGGGGACATGGGTTAGTGGTGGCCTTGGCAGTGCTGGTGGAACAGTTGCAATCAATGATCTTAGAGGTTGTTTCCAACCTGAATGATTCTATGATTCTATAAGTCATTCTTCTGTTGCCCAACCCAACTCCCTATGACAGACTCCATCCCAGGCTTATTGCTGAGATGGGTGCAAGCAGTGTCTCTCCTCTGGAGACACAGATGGCCCAGCTTTCCAGGTGGCACCACACAGCCTGTCCTTGCACTGCCAGGGTGGAGCAGGACAGAGGTCCCCAGTAGATGAAGGTGTCAGTAGGTGGTGCTGATGGCCAAGGGGTGCAAGCTCAGTTTTCAGTGCAAAAGACACCTGGATCATGTGCAGCACTTGTTCCCTCCTGCAGCTCTTACTTTCCCTGGAGATCATACACATTTATCACATCATCTTCACAGACTGGCAATGTCCAGTGCAAATTTTGCCAGCTAACTTTTGAAAAGTGGGAGTGAAATCACAGCTGAGTGGGTGCAAGGCAGCTGGCTGAGGTTAACCCCCCAGAGATAGGGGCAGGGAGGAGGTGCCTTAGACAGCCTTGTGATGGATACATGTGGGTGCATCAGTCTAAAAAAGGAGAAGTTATGGCAAGAAGCTGAGATTGGTGTGAGACAGAAAGGACGGCATGATTTCTGCATGGCTTGGGAAAGCATTAGTGCCTGCACCAGTGGGTGAGCAGACTTGATATCCAGGTGTGATCCTAAACCAAATGATTTAGGTTTTGAAAATTTTGAGCAAAAATATGTAGGGGGCAATACAACAGTTTGGCTTAAGAAACAAAAATTTTAAAAAAGTGACTCTGGAAAACCACCACAGTTCCTATGTTCCAATGTGCCCTGCCATGAAACCAGAACAAATAGGCTGCGGCATGGTTTTAAGAGTCGATTATAAAACACCCCATCAGAACATAAACATCCCACATTGACAAAGTAATCTCTGTGGATCTCAGTGGGCCTGACCTGCTGCTGCCCTCTTCCTTGTATAGTCATGAATACAAATGCAAGGTGAATGCTGGCTGCCTTCTGATCGGATGACATTTTACACCCATGTTACTGATGTCAACAACTGCATGAGGGAACAGAGAATCAAACTCAGGGTAACCACTCACAAAAAATAGAAGAGCAAGCTGAAGGCATGTTTCCAAGCAGTTTAGGCATTTCAGAACTGAAACTTACATGGCTAAGTCGATACCTTCTGCACTCTGACATTTACCAAGGGAAAAGCCTTGTGCTTTGCGTTTTGTTATAATACATTGTTTGAGCAGACACTGCCCTATCTCAACAGGAGAGCTGTTCTCTGCTCCTGCCACCTCACTTTGTGGGCACTAAATCAGTGAGGAGGAATACCTTCCCAACAAAACGATTCAGATACTTTTGAGATCAAAGTGTGTAACTTTTGTCTTGGGCAGGGAATGTGAGAAAAATTATGACTTGTCTCTCATTCTGTTCAAAAAGCCCTTTCTCTTTTTAAGCAAACAAGCAAATAAACAGCAAATGTCCTATTCCCACCTGGCGTTGGTGCAATGTTGTGTTTGAGGCTTTAAAAGCGTAAAAGTCAAACCATTCAAAATGATGGGTCCCGTAGCAAATGTAACACAGTCCCAAGGGTACCTACTAGTGTACGGTATTGCTGCACATGGTATTAACTTTTATGCCTTCGTCTATATATGCAATGTGGCTCATTTATAGTAGCTCTGGGAACCACTATGTTTACATAAATTTTAATTTCCTGTCTTTTGTTTGTTCACTTTATCATCTTTCTAAAACAAAATTTTCCTTGTGAATTTTAGTGCTCAACCAATTATCCGCAGATGGAGGCACGAGAGAATTGACATCCTCTGGTTTTTCCATGTGGCCCTGGCAATGTGCCTCCACTTTGGTTTGGACCCATTAGAAATGGCGTGGCTCCAGCAGTGACACTGTATTTCTATCAGAGCAGGCCTGTTCCCACGGGTCATGGCAATTTTGGTCCGTAGTCTCCTGGGATCTGGCCAAGACCTTCCTGCTGAGTTGACATGGGCCATATTTACTATATCATAGCTTATTTTCCTGCTTTTGTTTTTGTTTTAAATGCATGCAGCTTGTGAATGGAATCTTGTGGTTGACTTCATATATCCACACTTGAGCTATTATATGCCTTCTGCTTTTGGTGTGAAAGCCCTTTGCCACCTGCTTTGATAACTAAAACAAGGTGTTTACACCTCCTTGAAATACATCTTTTGTTCAAGCCCAAAAAACTAGTGCCTCCCTCAGCAGAGACCTGCTGGCATCTTGTTGCAAAACATCACTATCAATGATTGAAACTGTAGAGATGCCAGCTGCACGGGAAAAAAAAAATCCTTGATGGTCCAGCTACAGATTAATGCAGTGATCTTCATGAACTTGTAATTAAAATTCAGTGTTGACAGGACCAAGCCTTGCTACTATATTTTAGGGAAACAAAGAATAACAAATAATGCTAAATTAGACTAGGTCGATACAGCAAATCCAAGAAAAATATGGCAGTTCTCGGCAGCTGTGATAGGAATCCTTCCTCTTCTTGAATAATAAAGGCTTTTGCTAATTTTAACCAGAGCCGAATCTGAAAAACCTGCAGTCACATGTGACTCAGAGAGCCCCAAGGGAAGGGGAGGTGGGGGGGAGATATGTGTGTGTGTGCATGTCTGTGTGTATAATCTAACAGTGCCCAGAGCTTTTGAGATCCTGGACCACTTCAATCGCACAGGCCAGATTCATTAAAAACCCTGGCTACATTCCAGCAGTTAAAATTGAAGCAGCATATTTATTGCATTTTGCTCAAATAAATCTGAAAACGTGTGAATCATATCCCTCAGAGAGAAGGAGAGGAGAAGTAAACAGTCTCAGGCTCACACTTAGACACGGGGTATGACGAGAACAAAGACGCAGGAGGGTCGTGGTCGCAGGGCGCTGCAGGATGATGGTGGAGTCAGAGGGTTTGGGAGGCTGAGGGCTCAGTCGCCATTTTCTCCTGCTATTCTGTCTTGGGATCATTTCCATAGTTTTCTGTATTTTATTTATACCCATGCAGACACACACATACACACACAGAGGCACATACACAGACGTGCACACATATTTTAGAGCGCTCTTTAGCTTATGCAACTCCATTCCACGGTTCTCTGTGGCTTTCCAGATGCTGTTCATGATGCTGGCACCTCACCCCAGTTGCAGCTGCATTCAGCTGGGATTCAATTACAGCCTGTCTTGCAAAGGCAGATTGGTTTTTCAAAGATAACATATTTTGGGGAGGAATTTTATTCTTCCTCCCCCCTAACCTCCCCCTTCCAAAAAAATAAAAAGGCAGTTTTTATTAAGAGGAGAGAGGCATGACTTGCAGCTTGATCTTGCCAGGTGCTGAATGGCTCCAGACAGGTCCTTAGCATTCTCAATATTGTTTTACTTCAGCACTTTTTAGAGAACACACAGTACCCCACAGGGTTCAATTCTGCGAGAATAAAGTGCTGGCAGAGGAAGCTCTAAGCCTGCTGCTCCCATGGGCAAACAATCAGAAACAGTGTGTAGACAACTGGTTTTCTCACCACTGTTTTTATCAACAGTAATCAGCTTAAAATTAGCAAACCCAAGTACTGATTTTTTACTTCCCCACTCCCATCCTAAACCCTGGAATTTTTTGGGACGGGTAGGTACATGTTGCAAAAACAGGAGGTGATTGAATAGTCCTCCAAGGCTTTCCCCACACCATGTACCTTCTTCTTCAGGCAATGTGTAGCTCTTCCCAAGATGATGCTGCACAGAGGGGAGTCCCCTGGCTTAGCTGGGTTGGGATATAGGCAGTGTGGGAGGTGAAGGGGGATCAACACTGATGCCCAGCAGCTCAAACGAGCAGAGTGGGAGGGAAAGGACAGTTTTGCAAAGCTGTGGTGTACTCCAAGAGACTGGTGCTTGGACTGAGAGCACTTGAGTAAGAACAAGGGCTGGTGGGGTGGAGGGATGACAGTTTTCAAGCTTCAAGTCTTTGTTTTCACTTTATCGCATTTTCCTATTCAATTATTGGTTCCACTAACGAATGCAAATTAACAATGTTATTGCTTTCTTCCAGCTTTGGATGGTGCTCAGATGCTAAACACAGTATTAGAATACAGGACAGAGTCACTGTCAAACAGATCAATTTCATGTATCACTTCTTCCTTGAGACTGCAAACAGCCTGATTT
Organism: Myrmophylax atrothorax; assembly: GCA_026770055.1. Taxonomy (NCBI): domain Eukaryota; kingdom Metazoa; phylum Chordata; class Aves; order Passeriformes; family Thamnophilidae; genus Myrmophylax; species Myrmophylax atrothorax. Next base: position 2,565,146 of record JAOXXN010000364.1, read on the forward strand.
TTGGAGGTGTCATTTGCCCTTGTTTTCTGGTGAAACATGTGGGAGCTGCCAATAGCAGGGACCTTGTTAACCCAGGTGATAAGTCACAGAGTTGTGGTGACTAATGTTGTACAGCCACTTTGGCAAGAGTTGGTCTACACTCCTCCTGCCTCAGTTTCCCTCATCTGTATCAGGAGCAGAAAATGTCTTATCTTGGCCATAGGGCTGACAAAAACTGCATGCAGTATGAAGATGAAACAAAATTACTTGTTTTAAAAAGAAATTGTGGCTATTAAATTAAAATATGCAAAGGCTGTTTGCTGGTTTTTAGATAAGACAAGGAAACAATAATAGCCTTATTTATTAGTTTAGTACAGCTCTAGCTTTCCTCAGTCTTATATGTGTTTTATTTGCGTGCCATTAAATCCAACTGCTCTTTTTCAAATACTTAATGGAGTCTGTTGCAGAGGGAGCAACTTTAGCACAAAGAAAGAGAAGAGATCTGGGAAATAGAACTGCATGGTTTTGATGGAGGAATTTCTGCAAATTAATGAAGACAAAATAGGAAAGACCAGCAAGGAGGGCAGTGTGGGTGTGGTGGAGCAGTAGATATCCTCAGTGTTTGCCCTCCTTGTGCCACTGAAGGGCTGACAGAGCAATGAGCTTTCACAGGTCTCCTCCTGCCTGTTTGATGTATTTAGCTGCAGGGAAAGCTTGCAGGAGCCATGAAACCGCACTGCATTAAAGAGATGTGAGAGTGGCTTGCAGCTGAGAGCAGAGCTCCCCCAAGCCCACCTGGGAAGCTCCTTCTGCTGATGGGTCTCATGGGCCCAGGCACAGGTAGAGAGGTGAAAGATGGAGCTGGAGTTTGCTTTGCAAAAGTTCCCTGCTTGGTGTTTGGTTTTGGGAAACAGCATCCAGTGGTGGCTCAGATTGAGCTCCTGTTTGATCTGAATCCTAGAGGTTAAAAATAGCTTTGCATGTGTCTCATCGTGCCATTTGCTTGAGCAGTGCAAAGTTTTTTATATATATTAACAAATGCCGTTACCCAGAACCCCTGGAGGTGAGAAACGTGATCCTTATTTCTAGAGGGTAAGACTAAGCAATTCCATTGATTTTGTATCATGGTTTCTCTTGAATTTTAATGGGGAGGCAAACACTGTATTTAAAGGTAGACTTTCTGTATTATAGCAGTGGTATTTTTGTGATAAAGAGAGAAGGCTTAACTCCCCAGACATTTTCTTTTCTAATTAGTGAATTTCAAGTCAGAAAGAGTAATTGAAGGTCCACTCAAGTGCTCTCAGGGAAGCCTCACTGTCATAGCAGGGGGATGCTGACATGAGATGGTAGCATGGGGCCTAGGGAGTAAGTGAGGAATTTGATTCATAAAGGAGGACAACACTGTGGACTTCAGCACCTCTGAAATTCATTCTACACAGTGAAAAGAACAGCCATTAGTAATTGTTTTAATAACATAATCCTCAAGTACACTAAATAAAATGTAGTGCAAAGAAGGAAAAAGGAAGGCATTTACCCTTCCCATACAGAGCATTTAGAGCCTGTACCTGTATAATCCCACCTGCGTATCAGTCACTGATTATTCAGCAGACTGCTAAAGGTGTCTTGGTTGTTACATGTTTTTCCACATCACAACACCTACCTCAACAGTTTTGCTTAGTAAAAATAATATTGACAAAAAAAGCACCAGCCCAGATCATAGAGTATAAGTCCCTGCTTGTGTTGACAGGGAGGAATTCAGGAAAGGTAAGGAAATGTTGTCTAAATATTGGCCCATCTGACTTCTGGAATGTGTATAATAAAGACATTTTTCATGATGGCATGGTACAGTATCCACTAGAGACTTGACTGGATTTCTATTGACTGCACTGTGCTTTGGAATTGGCCAAAGACAAAATAAAATACAATAAATAAAATATAATAATAAAATAAAAATACAATTAAATAAAGTAAAATAAAATAAACATTTACTTCGTCAACTTGAGGAATGTATGTTTATTTGAATAATTCCTACTAAATGGAGGGAGAGTTGTGAAGCTAAATCTCCAGGCCTGACCTCAAACTTTTGGCTAGACAAACATATTTAAAAGGCTAAGCAGGACTCTAGCAAATGCAGTTTAAAAGTAAAAGCATGGGTCTTGAAATGCAGTGCCAGGTCTCTGCTAATTCCCTCTGCCCTCATCACATATATTTTCCTTTAAGGAAAAACAAGGAGCTCGCAGGCCACTTGTGTGGCATGTAATTTGCTGCCTGCAAATAGAAACAGGCATGTGGCAGACCTCCGAAAAATGCAGTTTGTAACTGTAACACCAACTGACCCTCAACTGCAGCAGCACTTTGTGGCCTCCACATGCAAACAATCATCTATTGATTCCCAAGGCATCCAGCTTCAAACCCGCTCTTGTTTTCCAAGAGACCTCCAATTTCAGGAAAGACGCTGTCCTCGCTAATTCCCCCTGCCCGGAGGCTGCTCGGTATTTCTGCTGCTCGCTTGAAGTGTTATCAAAATAACGACGGCTTGCAAAGCAGAATTATTGGATGTTAGTTTAGCACTGTTTTGGAGTAGAGGCGATGAACCCTCAGCCACACAAATGGGCTTTTATTGCTGCCCTTTTGGCACATCTGCCAGAGAGAATATTGAGAATATGATATGGGAAATATACGGCACAAGAAGGAGGGATGGAGTAGATCAACCACCACTGCAGGGTTTCCCAGGGAAAATTTCAGTGAATCAAAGGCCATCGACGAAAGCTGTTTAAGCCTCCGTGTTCTCTATAAGCACATTACTATACATTTGCCAGAAACAAATCTGCTTTAAGGGCTACTGGGAAAACAGAGAGGGAACTCACAGAATGAGACTGGAAAAGGAAATGCTATTGAAAGCATGTTTCAGAACTTCACGATCACAGCAAAAATCTGCCTTTTCATTGCCACCTTCAATCAAAATTTGAAATATTGAGATCACTTTACTATATCAGTAACTTGTGGGCACGACGCATACAACAGCTGGGCAGCACAAACCACAACTCGACATCAGTAGTTTGGGATAGTCCATGGTCATAGTACAGAACCATACAATCGTTACAGTTGGAAAAGTCCTCTAAGATCAGCTACTCCAATCATTAAACCACATGGCCAAGCCCATCACTAAACCAATATATTGGCTTGGAGAAAGTGGCATAGGCTGTGATAGGCAGTGGTAAAGCTGGTGACTGCACTCCCTCCCAGTCAAGGCAGCAACTTGTCTAGTCTAAGCAGAAAGGATTTGTGGTTTTGCTGGTACATTTTAGGTAGATTAATATCAACTAACCGATGGGTACTGTCAGAGCTTGTGACTCAGTTTGGAGATTTGTATCTTAGGATGGAGATTCCACTGACTCCTCTCCATGGACTGCAATGACTGACCTATCCACTTGTCATTACCCTCTCTCAATCCAAAGGAAAAAAGCCCTTAATCTCTACTACTGAATTAGACCTTGCTGGAAAATGGTGCATTACTCCCACTGTGAGTCATTGCAGCAACCCAGAGCAAAGACTTGGCACGGCCTCTGGAGAAGACACAGGTTCCACAGAATCTCTAACAACTCAAGTCACAACCCTTACTCCCTCGGGGCCTTTTTTTCCAGAAATTATAGGGCTTCACTTTCCTAAGCTTGTGATAAATTAAACACACAGAACCAAAAATAAAAGAACCTTGGTTTGTGTAGAAGAGTTAATAGTTGAGCCCTGAAGGAGGGCACCTCATGGGCTAGGAATACACTAATTGCTGCTTAGGGTTTTGAACTTCCTAACTGTTAAACATCTCACAGTAGATCCAATGAAGATTTTTGGTAGAAAATGGCTGCCCTTACTTTCACCTGTAAGATACATCCAGTAAACTCACAAGAACAACAAATAACACAGTCTATGGCAAAGGAGCTGTGGCTACATAGAAAGGAAGAGTCATGAGAGAATTTGCTTGTTTATTTGTCTCAATATTACTGTTTTAAAACAACGGGACAAATATTTCAAGGGAAGTCTGCGTGGCAATCTGAGTGTCATATTCTGACCAGCATGCAAAAATATTGTGGAGAGAAGCCACACTGACAAATACTGCCAGCTACTGAAGCCATAACAGCTTGTAATTTTATTGCAATACATTTTTCTTAAAAGTGGAAACTTCATGAAATGAGTAATGAGTGCATGTCAGATGTCTTAAAAAAAAACAAAACCAAAACCAACCCCAAAACAGAAAGAATTTCTTGTGATGGGGATGGGAAACGACTTACTGCTCCCTGCAAACACATGAAATAACAAGTTAAACACAATGGAAACCGCCTATTTCATATTTGTAAATATTGAGAAAAACCGAGTCATTCACCAAATTGTTGGTGCCTGAGAGTATTAGAAGCATTTAGGGTTTTACTGTATTGTTAGAACATTTGGATCATATTTTCAGATGATAATTCAAGAGAAGGACACAGCCTCAGTGAAGTGCTTTACTGGGAAGATGTGGAAGGAATCATCTGCTGAAGGTTTCTGTTTATGGCCTTCTGATAGCCCATATGTTTGGGGGTTACAGTGAAAGTGCATATGTGCTGATTTTTGAGCTCAGCATCTCAAATAATGGGCTTTCACAGATTCTGAGTGATGCACAGGTTGGTCTTCTCCAGTGTGATCGATACAACCCACCTTGAACTAAAATATAGTTAAAAAACTCTTAGGTGAACACCTTATTACTTTCCCCTAACAACGCTCCAGGGACCATCCTTATCCTCCAGCCTGGATTTTGTTTCTTGGAGTAAAATCACACTCCAGGACTGACCTGGCCTTCATTCATCACCAAGGGGAGTAATTACTGAGGCTTTCAGTTCGTTTCCTGCATTTCAAATCCCCTTGCTCTTTTGCCCTATAGAAAATGAGGTAGAGATGGGAGACTGTGGCCAGTGTTACACATTGCTAAGGATCAACTAGCTTCCAGTCTACAGAAAAGTTGCTTTCCCTTAAGAACATCTTTCTCACTCTTTATCATTCCTGCAATCATTGGCTGACTTGTGTTGAAGGGTTATTATGACAAAACTGTGACACTGGGTCTCTGCTCAAGATGCAGCCTTTGATGGGGGAATGTCTGTGTAATTGGTTGTTCTAGTAACCACATAGCACCTTTTTTTTCTGGAAGAATCCTATTTCATTCCAGAAGCTAACCTAACATAATTTGTATAGTTTGTTTATTCTCAAAGCCCAACTTTCAGAGGGGAAGGATGATGAAACTATTGCAACAAAGATTTCTCAAAGAATTTGGGTTACAAAAACTGAAATGCAAAATAATACACACACATACATAAATACATACATACACATATATATATATACACACACACTCACACTTAGACTTAGAATCATCCATCTCCTCAACAGTCACTATGAAAAATAAGTAATATTCATTTCCTTAGACTCCACAGACCATGGCAAGTAGGAGGAAAAAACAAGTTATGTCTGAACATTTATATCTGTGTTTCCAACTCAAAAGTTTATTTTTCCTACTTGGAGTAGTATTTGTCATTTAATTAAAACCTGAACCATAACAAGGCATACACTGATCTTCCAGTACATTTTTCATTCAGTGTTCCTTCCATAGTGTCTTCTTTTCTTTAACTCTCCCAAGTTCTCAAACTAGAAGACATTAGTTCAGAAAAAGGAGTCTTGAGTCTTTGGTACTTTTGAAGAGCAAAGTGACTTAGCACAGAACTTGGAGAGGGAAGAAGACAAAAAGCCACAACTGAATGTCCAGGGATCCTGTGGTTATGACTTGCCTGCCTACTAAACACACTGTTCCTCATTTTCTGCTGTGTTCCTTGAAAGCACGTCTGCCTGTGTTGGTAGGTCTCGGCAGTCCAAGTTTAGGTCAGATATATTAGAAATGGAAAAGCCATATTAGCTCAGCTAGCCCATCCTTCCAGCCATCCCAGAATAGGTCAATTCATTCATCCTTAAATGACTGGCCTTTCCCAACTTCCCTGAGGGACACTATTTTGATGTCTGATAGGTTTTCCTTCTACCAGCCTCTCTCGATGTTAGATTAATTTAGTTTGGGATACTGAAGGGGAGGACTGTCTTCTGATGTGGGAAAGAAAGTGCTGCGGGTGCTTAATTTGGAAGAAGAGATTTTCTCAAGCTGCCAAGCATCTGCACAAAAGGGCTTTTAAAGGACCCTCAACTGGGCTAGTGTGGCACTAGGCCCTTTTGGAAGGTTGTTTTTGTATATCTACAGATGGACATATATATGTAAGTATATACATATGTATCTGTAATATAAAAATCAAGAGTTATTGAAAGCTAGTGTCAGACCAGAGCTTGTGCTGAAATGTTTATCTGAAGTGTTTTCTGAGGAGCCATCTCACTGGTCCCTCTGCCACGGGCTTGTCACTACATACAGGGACAGGGGAACAATTCTTGTAAGTAAAACTGAACATGACACTTTGCTGTAAGTAAACATGCTACATAACCTCTTTTGTGCTCTTTAAAATCATACAGTAATGCTTAGCTGTGAAAAGAGCTCTTCATAGCTATGATGAGCACCCTTCCAGGCTGTCCATACATATTGACCTAGATTATCTAACTCTTGTCTGTGTACTAGAATAATAGCTGTAATTATAATGGTACAAAGTCCTCCACAAGCTGTGTGGTGTTTGCTGCAATGACAGCAGACATTGTCCTGCGCTGGAGGAATAGTCTGGTTCTGGCATAGCCCCATTAAGAGTGACAGCCTTTAAGGAAGGTTTGTGCTGAAACCAGTTTAGCAATATTGCCGCGTAGCCCACATTACCATCATTGTTTTTCTTTCTCTGCAGGCACTTGGTGTTGTTACTCCCTTGTCCTGGCTCCAACACGCATTACTCACTGACCTCTTTTCAGTCTCTCTGGCTCTGTTCAGCAACTCTGCTGGCTTTAGGAATTGGGGCTCTAATTTCCTTGGCCTTGATAAAGGAACTGGCAGTAGCTCAGCTTCATCTTTTATCTGGCCTTGATCTTATGTGTTACCTTTTCTCCAGAAATTTCCCACTTGCTACTTGCCTACCAACTGACTAATTTATACCGGGGACATGGTAATAACTAAAAATTTTAAAAAAAGATTTTGCCCCCAATCAAATATTATCTTCCTATGATGGAGACAGGGATAGATTAAAGTGTTTGGGAATAAATACAATGCCACAAACTTTTTAAATGAAGACACCAGAGATGCATGTAGACTGAGAAGAAAGGAGGATTAGAGAGACAACACGTGCACAGCATCCTGACATATTTCACAGGACTGAGGGTCACAGTCCATCATTCATTCAGCACAGCATGGCTAAAGGATCTGCCAGCTGACCTGGTCAAGAAACATTTGCCAAGGGCAATGTGTGCATGTTGGAGGTGGTCACGTTGGCACTGTGCTGATGGCACCTGTTCAAAAGAGGCTTTAAGCTGTCTGGGCTAAGGACAGCTACACTACTTTCCCTCTGACAAAGTGAGGGACTCTTCTCTGGGAAATTAATCTGAGAAAAAAAGCATAAAAACTTCCCTGAAGACTTTGGTCAGGTTTTCCTGTCAGTCTTTCTGCTATCCTTTGTTTGTGAGGTTTTGAGAAAGATCAAATAGGTATGCAAGAACTACATGGGACAGATATGAGAGAAACACTGTCCTTAACCCTTGTGCAACAGGAAAAAAAGAGATTTTAAGGAGAAAATCAGGTGGTTTTGTGTCTTTTATCCATTAGGGATTCACTGAAGGTGGAGTGAGAAAAATCATTCACTGCCCTGCAACAGGTCACAGAGAAAGGGCAAACAATGACTCCCTCCAAACAAGCAGGTTTTATGCTCCTAGGGCTGTGGAGCACTGCAGTTTCTTCCTGCCTTCTAGTAAACAGAAATGTTACTCCATCAAGCTGACAATGATGTGACATAGCCTATGGCTGCGATATAGCTGTGATTTAAATACATCAAAAAGGGGCTGCTACGACCACAGTGAACAGACAACGGGATACGATGTGAATGTGAGAGCAGACAGGGAGATAAATGGACAGGTAAACAAAGCAGCAAATACTATCCTCTTATCCGAGACTAGAAATAAACAGCCCCAGGGGTGGCTTTGCCCTCTCTTTGAGCTCTTCTCTCCTCTACAAGTTCATCCTGGGGAAGTCATCCTGTTTCCCACCACCAATGCTGGGGAGATCTGCAACAATGACCACTCAGGCAACTGGAATTTTTATTCTCTAGAAACCATAAAATGCTGAAGTCCTTTTTCTTTTTTTCCCCCAACCATATGATTTTTGCTGATGGGAGACCTACAAAGAAGCAGGGCAGCACCAGAAGAATGCCTGAGGCTGCTGCAGATGGCCAGGTCCCTCAGGATCTCAAAACCAGCCTGACAAGCTGGCTGCAGCATTCCAAAAAGTTCACAGCGTCTCCATATCCTGAGCCACACTGGTCTTAGTACCAACCCCTCCTCATCAGAAATGCCCTCAACACCCGGGGAGCAGCTTAAACCCAACCATATGCAGTTCCCTGTGTGATCTCTCCACAAACAAGTGTTAATGTTATGCTAAGACCCCATGTGTTCAGCAGACTCCCTGTTCCTACAGATGAACCAAACTCAAGGTTGTTAATTTTACAGATGCTGCTAACCCAGAACCTGAGTTATGAGAATCTCTAAACATTAGCACAGCTGTATGCTTTTGCCAAGTCTTTGCAAATATCCCTTCTCTTTTTACTGGACTAGAAGGGGGTTCAGAGCCCAAACTCAAGTCAGGGATCTCAGCAGGATGCCAAACTATTTTGTGTATAAAGGATTTAAATGATACAGTAGGAATTCTTTGTTTGGTTGATTGCTTGGTTGGGGTTTTTTGTTTGTTTGTTTGGGTTTTTTTCCCCCCACATAATTTTTTTCCAGCCTATATCCTCTTGATTGGGTGGCACACAGACTTTCTCAGACACTTTTGCTCTCAATTGAGCATTTACTTACATGTATTTAGAATATACTGATAGGTTTTGAGACAGAAAGTGTAATCAAAACCAACCATAACCCATAGTAGCAAAAATCAAGTGTCTTTGGCTTTAATATTTGCTTCTCCAGAAAAGCTGGGAGAAGCAGTTCTTGCACTTTCAAGTCACTAATAGAGAACTGCCACCTACTAAAGCACAGGGAAAGGGTCATAACATATTTAATATATTATTCCCAGTCCAGCATGATATAGCTAATTAGTTGGAACATAAACAGCTGAAGTTAAAATGCCAGAGACACACTTTGACTGCATAGCTGTGAGTTCAAACCACATTGCCATGTTTCAAAGAGCTTTGAAGCAGTAAGGATTGAAGTAACACAAACACTTTGTTGTCCTACAGAGAAGGGAGGGTGAAGAAAAGGACCCGAGATTAAAACCTTGCAGTTGACTTGTTTTCAGAATTTTTGACATATCAGGAAACTTCCTGATTTTGATAAAGTTTTGCTGATTAAAGAATCAACAGATACATCAAAAGTGCAAGCCACCAGTTCATTAAACAGAAGTTTGGTTCATCCAAACCCTGGTTTCAAAGCTAAGCTGCTCTTTCTCTGCTTAGCAGCAAGCAGAGATTCTTTTTTATTGAGAGACTAACACAACTTTATGATAGCACTAAACAGATACAACTGTCTTCTTATCTCATAGAACAAAAGGTGCCTGCTGAAATAACTACATCATTGGATAGCTACTGTGTTCCCACAGCACAGTAAACTCAAAGTTCAGATCAGTGCCATGCTGATAATGAGTCAATAGTACCCATGCATGAGCACAGATAATCAGGAGAACAGGTAGACAGATAACGCTAAAGTTTTATGGCCCTCTTCATTCAGATATAGGAGAAACTACAACGATTACAAAGAACCACATTAACAGTTAAAGAAAAGAATAGCAAAGCTCTGGCTGCTCCAGGGGTTTTACTGAAGCCCTGGAGTAACCCTGCTCCTGGAGCAAATCACTCTGTCCTTGTGCCTCAGTTTCCCCCCAGCAGTGAGGTGTGCCAAGGACAATGCTTTAGTGATGCTTTATGGCTCCTCCTGTAAGACATTTCTCCAGGGGAAACCCTGAGGAATGGCCAGGAAAGCTGTGTTGATAGAGAATGCCGATCACATCCCTCAGATGCTGAGTGGGAATTGCTGCTCCCAGACTGGCTGGTCCCTTTATGTTACCTGCCTGCATGCAGAGAAAAGCATCTCTGAGATGTGATTCCCCTATACGCATTAGCCAGGAGAAAATGTGGAGCAAAAACACCCTTGTAGACTCTAAGCCTTGCTCAAACTCCTTTGCCCATTTCAAAGCCTCTTTGGCACCACACTGTCAGCTTACACTCCCCTATCGACGCAGGAGAAGCCCACCGGTGATATTACAGCATTTACCCAGAAAAAATGGGAAATGTGAGTTTAACCCATCCTCCTTCTCTGGGGGACCCAAATGTGACACCTCCCAGGACAGTCTCAGGGCACAGCCAGCACGCAGAGGCAGAGAGGAACCAGCTTGGCTGTAGTGCTCTGGTGAGCATCCTGCCAATACAACTCATTCGTCACCCAGGCAGGACAGACCTGACTGGAAAACACTCCTTGTTGCCTGATTCCCAGGGACCAGAGTGGGATTCATCAGACTGAACATAGTTGTCTACAAGTGGAAACACTGATTTCTGAGCAAGTCCTTTACCAGTAGCGGAAACTAAGCATTGAATCATAGGATGCGCTGGGTGAGAAGAGATCTCAAAGATCGATCAGTTCCAACCCCGCTGCCACAGGAAAAGAGAGTTGAAGGGGCAACTCAGTCCAGTCTAAAGTATATGCTTTTGGATGAATGATGTCCATGGCTGCATAGTCTAAGCTGCACTGACTCCTGACTCATCCACCTTTCTCATTCTATGATGAGCTGATTGTGTCAGTGGTTCTGGGTTTAAGTCCACTTGCACAGTGCTGCATTTTAGGTTCTGCAGTCCATCACTCACCTGGGACATCAGTAGAAATATGTAATGCAAAGGAATTTTCCAGAATGCTACGTCCTTTCACCTGCAACACAATCCTGTGAAATGATGGACACCTGGCATTCATGCCAGCTACACAATTACAGCACTCAGGGGAAGACAACACTTATTCTCTTACCTTTCCCTGCATCTGTTGAATGTCCTGTATTTGCCTCACATTCCCTGTACACAGTAGAAAGGACAGCCGCCCTTGGGATATGCCACAGCAGCCTGCAAAAATGTCTTTCTTGTTTAAACATGCTTGGCACAGAATGAGGGTCTGATTCTCATCTCCACCATGTCAGCACAGAGTAAGATCCTTGCAGCTGGGGGGATGAGATGAAAATGAGCCTGGGAGACAGGGGTTGGCTGCTTGATTGATTCATTGCATCAAAAATTAAGCTTTCAAAGCTTTTCCCTTTTATTTTTATTTTACCTGCTAAAAGGTAGTCATTTGAGTCTAAAATAATAATCATCATCCTAAAAGGAGTAAAGCTGCTTCTCCCCCAAAAGAGTTGGGGTTTTTTTGGATGCCTCTCTTACAGCAGGAGGATTAAAGCAAGGCAGATAAAAGCTGGAGGCTGCAAATAGAAAGGGTAAAGCCACCCACACGTTGTAATAACAACCAGTATTTTAAATCTGGCACTACCTTTGGAAACATTTACGATCTTAAAACATAATTATAAAGATACGGGGGCTGAGGGGGCGGTGGGAAGAAAGACACACACTGAAAAGAAGAAAAATGATTGAAACAACTGTTTAATTTCTTGCTGTCATTAATACCAGAGTATTAAATAAAATCTTACAGATGAATAAAATGACTCTGCTGAGACAAAAACAAAATTCCATTGGACTGGGCCTGGTTTTTGCAAATAGCAATATGTGTATGCAAAGGAATTCCTTGTCCCTGAAATGTTTACAACTCAGAAATAATTGAAATCAGAAGCCAAACCTTTCCAAGAAAGAAAAAAAATCCACCTATTTTTCCGGCAATTTTTTTCCTTCCTTCTCTTTCTCCTTTTCTCCCTCTCCATTTCTGGAGGGAAGACTCACTGTAATTTTAACCCTTTCCAGCTCAGATGAAGACAAAATTAGAATTGGCTTAGTGATGTGCTAGGCTTTCCCTCAACAATTTCAACAATAACAAACCCTTCTGCCTAGGTCCATTACAGAAGACAAGTGTGGCAGTTCACTTTATTTTTGTTATTTTACATTTTTTCAGACAAAGATTGAAAAACATTTTAAGGATTTTAGTGAATCAAACCTCAAAGGGCCTCAGAAAGAGACAACAGTAGCAACATTCCTCAGTTGTTTTAAACACTTCTTCACAGATCATAATGAGATATGTTTGAAAGGTGTACAGAAAAACAATCCTATTAGAATTAAATGAAAACCAACTATCCTGGTGACACTTGTTTTGCTTGTTTTCCAAAACGACCAGGATTGTACTGTCCAAATTCCCCTCATTTCCTCTTCCTTTATGTGCACCATTAGCTAAGCCTATCTATGGGAATTAAAAACTTTGGTTCCCTGACCTCTCTGATCTTTAGACTCCCAGCAGGACATGGATGGAGTACCAGAACTGCTGGTCAGAGTACCAAAACTGCTGGTCACCCTCTTCTGTGCCCACAATGGATTTGATAGCAGGTCTCCCCCGTTAATTCTTACTAAGGTCCACACTTCTGGTTTAAACACACCAAAACTGGACAGTCTCACTTATATGTCTTTGGGTTGTTCAGAAACAAGCTATATATATGCTGCGAATGCAATAGGTGCTTCATTTTTTGTTAAACTTAGTTTCCTATCACTTTTACTCCTTTTCAGACATACATGTTTTCTATTGAAAACACCAAATTAAGATTCAATTTTTGCATTTTTAATTGAAAAGCATTATATTATCATATAAAGAAACCTAATGAGCAGAATGGTACTTTTGACCACCAGCAAGCTCTGGAGGCTTCATGAAGGACCAGCTGCTTCACTTACTAAACTGCTTTGATGTATTCCTAAAAAAACCACTGCCTGCCTTCTTTTTTAAAGGCATATCACAGAAATTATGTTCATTTTGATGTAAGCTTAAGTTTTTCATTTGCACTATGGGTTGAGGGAGACCCTGTTGTAGCCATTTTCCTCTATATAAATCCCCCTGGTGCTTTAAAGTGAAAAGCAAACATGGGCAGTGGAAGATATTTTACTCTGTTTCTGCCTCAAAAAGACCAAGAAAGGTAACATCAACTGTGCTCCCTTTGTTTCTTGGAGGATCGCATCAGGAGAAGGCAAGTTTTCAAAGTACATCTTGGAGACACCTCCCATATGTTGCTTCTCAAACATCCAGGAAATCATCACAGGTTTTTACTAATGATAGAATCACAAAATCATTTAGATTGGAAAAGATGCCCTGAGATCATTGACTCCAGCCATTAACCCATGATTGCCAAGCCCATGACTAAACCATGTCCCCAGGGGCCACATGTCTTTTGGACACTTCCACAGGATGGTAACTCCACCACTTCCCCAGCCAATCTGTTCTAGCATTTGATCACTCTTTCAGTGAAGAAATTTTTCCTCATATCCAATCTAAACCTACCCTGGTGAAACTTGAGGCTTTGACATCTCAGAAGAGGAAGTCCTACTTGCTGATCAGATCAGAGAAATACATCAGTGCTCACACCCTACTTGGTTCTCATGCATAACAGGGCAAGGGGATGTTGACATCACCATATTCAACTTCATGAAGAACTACTTGAACCGTTTAGTGCTCTAGG
>JAOXXN010000364.1:2604385-2633454 GCA_026770055.1 Myrmophylax atrothorax
CTAAAAATAAAGTCTCTTGGCAATTGTGTTAAAATAAGTACTGCTACTAGCTTGATGTAAATAGAAGGGAAATCATATCCTAAAAATTACTTCTATTGCCTCTGGGCATAGCCACCCAGGTGGAGAAATGGCACCTGCTCTTCTTTAAGTCATTTATCACTTCTGGGGAGAAAAAAAGTCTCTGGAGAGCACATCCCTATCTGTAGAAAAGTCAGTGCTGCTCTATTTCTGTCTTTGGTATCTCTGCTTAACTCTGTGGTTGATGGTGCAATAAGAATTATTATGAATAAGAATTATGACACTCAAACACAACAATGCATTTAAGTCTGTTGCAATTAGGTGTTTCTTGCACTGACACCGACCTTCTGGCATTAGACTTCCCTGCAGCTTGGTTTATCCACCCACGAAATGAGGGTAGAGATACTGACCTCTCTCGTAAAACTAGTCTGAGATTTACTGCTGAAAAACACCAGGTACAAATTAGGCAGAATATTTAATACCTAATAGCATATGTAAGAAGAACACAGACTCCAATGACTTGTGAACTCTCACCATTGACAGACACTCTCTTTTGCCATTCAGTCCTGTCTGAACTTGACTTAAAGTGGTCAGTTTACCCGAGACCCCACTGACAGCCAGGGAATTCAAAATTTTACTTGGTCTTCAAGGCATCATTTATCCTCTGAATTAGAAAGTGCCCTTGGAGGCAAAATGTAAATTCTACTTTAATAAGGGCATAAAACACAAGGATTATAATCATAGAATGGCTCTAGTAGGAAGGGACCTTTAACCTCCTCTCATTCCAACCCCATTGCCATGGGCAGGGACACCTTCCACTAGACCAGGTTGCTCCAAGGACCACCCAGCCTGGTCCTGAACACTCCCAAGTATGGGGCACCTACAGCTTCTCTGGGATAATAACAGAGAGAATGATGCTTTCTAGTTACAACAAAGGGTAGGAAAAATGAGCATCCTTCTGTGGGAAGGGGCAATACAAAAGTGTCATTTATAGGGTCTGACTTAGTGGATGGAAAACTACCAGGACCAATGCACAAGGGCCAGGTAGCTACGCCAGAATTCCTCTTGCACACTGTCAGGAGGAACAAAATCTGACAATTCCATGCCATGCACATGAGAAGAGGTGTCCTTGGTGCAAGAGACCTGCTGATAGGATCACTCCAGCCATCTGGATGGCCATCCAGAGACCTGATCCTGAGGCAGTCTCTTCCTGATGACCACCAGAAAGGCAGCATCCCTTGGTTTAGTGACATCACCTGTTATAAAGTTCAGTGGCAGATGCTCTCTCTCCATTCTTTACCCTCTAGCCTTTACTTGTACTTCACAGAGCAGTGGAGGGAAAATTGTTCACTGAGTAAGTTTATACTATTTTTTCATTAAGAATTTACATATAGAAGAAATTAAATCTGACTAGGAATCTAATGAGCTATTTTGTAATTTGATGGAACAGTCTACCAAGGGACCTAGACCAAGGAGTTTTGTGTTCTAAGCTCATGCCAGGCACAAGGCGGACTTCAGGGATACCAGCTTCTCCCAGCTATCCTGCTCACCAGTAAAACTGCATGGCTATAATTAACATCCAGCATATTAAAGAAATGGAAGACCAAAAGCTACCTGGAGTACTTCAGTGATGAGGATGAGAACCTGTGCTAGCCAACACTGTCACAGGGGAGCAATAGCAAATCCTAGTAGGACTCTCATACGTCCTTCTACCTTCTGACACATCTTGCTTAAACACTGAGTACAAGGTCACTGAGGAGTCCAGTATAGATGGTTCAACACTCAGAGGAGAGCTGCTAGCACTTTGGCCAGTGTTCTTGGAGTGACAAGTAATGCCTTTTCCCTGTAACATTTTAACTACTTTAAATATATCAATACCATCCACATTTTAAGTAGGCTTCTTGGTGATTCATGGTGAATCAGAGGATGCAGCCGCCCTGTGCTCTGCTCAGGTAGGGTGTGAAAGTGAAGTAGAAAGTCCTGTCAAGTCATAATACTACACTTAGTTTACAGACCTCATTTCATTTTCTACATTTCAAAGTCTTACCAGTTTTAATTAATTAAAACCTTGCAACAGGTCTATGAGTTGTGCAAGGACTATTATATCATTATATCATCCGCTGAATGTGGAGACCCTGAAGGCTGGATTGAGACTGTCTGCTTTAGGCATTCAATTTATTTATTACAACATCTAAAATAAAATAGATGCTTGGCTCTGGCAGAGTGATTCAGATAACTTAGGGCAGGTGCCTATGCAAACCATCCAGGCAATGCAGAGACGATGCCTCTGAAGTAGCACCCAAGTGATGTTCACACATTTCTCCATCAGGTGAATGGTGGGCTGCAGGTCCTTCATGGGATGATTTAGTGTGGTTACACACAGCCACTCAAGCATAAGCACCAAGAAAAATTATTCTTACAAGTGTGGCTGGGTAATTGCTTCATTCAAGGCTCAACAATGTGCAAACCTGCTTATGTGGGAATCAAAATAAAAATCACCCTCTGAAGGGTAAGTTCTGGATTGTGGGATAAGGGGGAGATGGAAGCACAAGATATTAATGGTTCAAGTACTCATACTGATAACAGAAAAGTCAAGATCTAGGCTGCCCAGCCCAAGGGGATCTTGGCCTGGAACTTCCCATTGCCTGTACTATTGCATGTGGCAGGTAAGGCTGGATTGGAGGCATAAAGCTCAAGGACTCAACAACCAGAAGAGTAAGATGCAGAAGCTAGAGATATTGGCTCAATAGATGGGGAGATCTTTTGTTTGTAAAGTGCTATTTTAGAGCTCTATCAGATAAACTGTGTGAACAAGTTAGGCCAGGGAACAGGCGTTCCCTCATGCCCCAGGCTTAGCTGCTACTTAGGAATGCCTGGGTGTTTCCACACTGCCAGACTGAGGTGTGCCTCTCCTGTATCCTGGTATCCAGGTCCTGCAGTCATTAGCTGGCCATCAGGGAGCCATTTGTTCCATCTGAGAGGAAAGCTGGGCATGGCCAAGCTGACTTGCGTGCTCAAGGCTCTGCTTCAGGCATAGCAAAGACATACACCACACAACTTAGGTTCTTTACCTGATGCAATATTGTAGTGTTAGCCTGAACTCCTAAACCCCAATATCTCTCCTCTTACTCCCCAGAGCATACAGGAAGCAGACAGCTGCAGAAAAGCCCCCATTTTGGCCTATGTATTAGTTAAAAAAAGCTCAAAATTACTAAGGATTCCACTCTAGGTATAGAGGGAGACGTCCAGTGGAGATCAGGATCAAGTGCTGTGCAGTGTGGATTGCTCTGCCCACTCCAGATGCTCCCAGCTCTTGATTGTGTGAACACAAACCAGTCTGCAAGAAGCAGTTCAGAGGCATAGGCTCTTTTTCTGCTTTGGCCCACAAAAAAAGTATGAACATGCCCCAGATTTCTCCTGCTGAGGTGCTCTGTGCTAGCTCAATGTCACCTGAAACTGGTGGGTTTGGTTGAACTGTGACATAATTAAGCTCTTTTCAACACCTTTGGAGATATTAGCAGCTTCTCACCCACTTGTGAGTCATGATGGACTGCCACAGGCTGTCAGTCATGGTACACAAACGAAACCATATGCTTACGTGTTTAAGTTACTCTTAGGCCTAAAACACATTGTCCAGATTTATACATAATACTCAGTTTCTCTCAGGTGTAGGCTCCTCTTCAGATGAAACAGATTGAGCCACTCCCTGGGACTTAAGACACATCCCACTTATTCTTGCAGGGACTTAAGTTGACTTGTGGATAGCCTAAATCACATTCACTGACTTCTTCAAACCAACCAGCATCTCAGAAACAGAGCTGAGAAAAAGACTCAAGAGTTCTGAACCTGGGTTTGAGTCTGATTTATTACCATTTTTACCTGCTAGGAGTTTCTTTGATCTCAGCAAGACTCTCTCCCGATTAGCAGAAGAGACACAGAATTTGAGTTAATACATGCTCTACCCGCTCTTTAACATAAGAGTGGCTCCTATTAGGGCTTTGGCACTTTGTCTTTTTGTGCAAGAACTTGCACAGCTGACTTGGCTAACTTTTAATGGGTATTCTTCTCATGTGGGAGGAAATGTTAAGCACTGCTTATTGTTACTTAGAATTACACACCCAAATGGCATAACTCCATCTAGAGTTCCCAGGCATCTAGCTACATTACTATATCACAAATAAGATCTTCCCCACCGCCTAAAGTAATGTCATGATGCAGTGTAGGAGCCAAGGAATGCTGGGTTTGCAAAATGCACGCTTTGCTTCAGATTGCAACAAATTCATTTAAGAGGAGACCAGGCAACAACCATTAATTTCAGCGCAATATATTTCGCCGCTCTTCTTATTTACTGAGATGTTGTCTCGCTAGATCAGATCAATGAAATTACAACAGTGTACTGACAACAGCCAATATCTGCCTAGAATCTTGGAGAGGCAGCCCTTTATCAACTGCCTTCAGTTTTTGCCTGACAGATCTCTAGTCTTCAGTATGCTCTATTGGAAATAGGAAAGTTATGGTTTTCCAGTGTACTTGGCTGAGTCCAAAGCTCCTTTGGGCAGCCACGCACAGGCACACATATTGATTGCCCTGTGAGCAGTAAACTTGGCCCCACCGTGCCAGAAGAGGTGTGCTATTCTCGTTGTGTGCACTTGTGGAGGCCACATGTGGGGTGTGCACATCTCCACCCTCAGCTGAGGTGAGAAACTTGTTCAGAGTGGTTTTGAGGTTTTTTTAAGTAGCAAAACAGGAAATCTGCATGAATATGGAGTTTAACTATTTTTCAACTTGTTGCTCTCCCCGAGGTTTGTTGGGTTTTTTTTTGTTTTTTTTTGTTTGGTTTTTTTAATAAAATTTAATAAATGTCTGAATGACAAACTTTCTGCAACTAACCTCATCTCATTTCTGGAGCAAGTCTATGTTTCTACCGGTGTAAAATAGACTTAGATAGCAAAGATACCCTGAAATTGTCCAGGGATTTTTTCTTTCCTTTTTTAAGCCAGCCAAGCAACTCAAGGGCTGTGTCAACTTACTTAAGTGCTCTTTATGCACAAAAAAACAATGCTGAATATTGCTCCCTTCCCTGCCTACACTGGCCACAGGGAAGGCCAAAGACAGAGCTGAAAAGGTAGCTCTGTGCTGTCTGTTGCCTCAGGAGCCTGGGAATGGGAAAGTTATCACAACTGGCCTCAATAAGGGACCTAATGACAAAAAACCCCCAAAACTTCATCAGCAGAACCACAAGCTACTGAGCTTTGTGGTATGTTGCTGATTCACATTTCACGGCACTGCTGAGCAAACGCTACCTAGATGTCTCCACAACTCTGTTTTCAGTTCTATATAAGGCTGACTTTGGGTCAGATTCTCTGAGGAGATATGCTGTTGTCATTCACAAGCAACTGGACTAAGACAAGTGAGTGACTGATAGGTATAACACAGATTGGCTGAGCTGCATTTTGCAATTGGGATAAAGCAGACAAGTTCCTCACAGCTTGCTCCCAGTTTATTTAAGCTGCCTTTGTGTGCTGCATAAGGCATCAGCAATGCTTTCACTGCTGCTGCAGCATCACTCTGACGTCAGCACTTTTGATTTGATTTTCTGTCACAGTTCTTGCAGATTAAATTTCAACCAGTGACCCACAGCTTGATAGCTCATTAGCAAATCCCTTTGAGCCATCTAGTCCTGCCCTTGCTTGAAAGTTAACTCTGCATTGCACATATGCCTGAAGCCTTCTGAAATCAGCAATGCACCATGTGAAAGCTGGGTCAGACTCAGTGCAGCCGCAAAACCTAGGAGAACCATGCCCAGGTGCCTATTTTCAAGGACAAATCACTAGTGATTCCTTTTATGAGTCTTAGGGACTTTTCAAGTCATTGAAGTTGCTTAAAAACCTGTCCGTGGACAGTTAAAGCTATGCTCAGCCCCTGATCTATAGGGGAATTATTCTGGCTTCCCTCTTGATTAAGACTTTAAAACGGGACATTCCTACTCCTTTTGTTGTTCAGCATCATTATTGCAATCATTCAGAATGAGCTCTTTAAGTTTTCTCTTCCGGTGATGAATGAACATAAAAGTCCTGGAAGGCTGTGGAAACAGAGAAGCAGCCTCAGATCATGCTCTGGTGGTCACAGACGCGAATTCCCACTTTTGCAGTTGAGTAGGACAGGACATATGTTGCTCTGAGTGCATTATGATTCCTCTCACTGACAAATATCTTGAGATCAGCTTTTCCTACACCCAACTTTTGAGTCACATTTATCAGTAGGTTTACAGTGAAGATCAGCCACTGCTTTGTTTTACATCCTCCATGCATCTGAACAGACCTCTTGTACCTAGATAATCAATGCCTTTAAGCAACAAATAGTGTTGAGTATAGTGCAGAACCATAGCATACACTTTTTTGTTCTAACTCTTCTCAAATTGCCACTTCCACAAGTATCCAAACTGAGCACCACCAAAATCTTAATGGACCTACTTTTTCTAAGATGAGAAAATCTTATAAATTCTGAACCAAGGCTGTTTTCAGCACCTGGCAGATTAAACATAGCCACAAGGACTCTGGTGTGCCCTCACTGAAGCCATGGACAGAACTCCTCAGTCTCCCAGCCTTTTTTTGCCTCAACATAAGTCAACCTCACCAATTTCAATGGGGAGACGCTTGATTTACGCCGGGGTGCGATGAGAATCCAGCCATGATTTTTTATTTCCTTTTAAAGCCAAGAGCCCAGCAGAGGCCAATTGTGTCTGACGTGAAGCTGCTGCGCACCCAACGTGGAATCTGCACAACTTCATAAACCATCAGTGGTCTGAATAAAAACTTCAAACAAGACATTTTGGCATTGGCCAGAGAGAGAGAAGATAAATAGCTGGGAGATGCCAAGTTGCAAAGGAAGAACTGCTTGACTGTTGGACAGAGAGCAAAGTAAGAGGCAGAAATTAGGCAGGGTGTAGAGATGCTTGTAACCCTCCCAAAAAGCAAAAGGGTCACAGCATTTAATTTGATTAATTCATCACCAGTTCAAAAGACTTTGTACTGAGCCTCGGGCAGTGCAATAAACATACAAACAGTACAAGAGGAAATAAAAGTTTGGTTGGGTGATAAATAGTCCAACTTCCTCTCCTACTTCAGCTTCCCTAGTTTCTTCTCTCCTTGGTCAGTGCAAATGTTAGAAGCAACACAGCAAATCAAGAGGTAGCATTAAAACAACAACAGCAACAACAAAACTGACTGTATTTCAAATGCCTTAGTCAAAACACTTTCAAGGAAAGCTTTGACTCATTTTCCCTGCCAAATTGTTTATCCCTATTCCTTTAGGACATGCTGTAGTCAGAAAGGAGCAACAGTCATGATAGCTTAGTCTCCTCTGCCCAGGACTGGTAGAAGACAGTGGAAAACAAGAAGGATGTTTATCCCAAGGGTGCCAGAAAATGCTTTTGGAAGTAATTTTAGTAGTTTTGGTTTGTACTCCTAAACATTCAGAGACCCAAATGGCTGTTTTGATTAATGTAATTGTATTTACAATAAAGGTGTTATGTAAATCTTTGATTGTAACTTTTATGGGCTAGATGGCACAAACACTCACCCTGTGCCTCACTGCAGGACACAGGTGGAGGGAACAACTCCCTACTAACACTGAGGCTGGAAAACTTCTTCAGCTGCTGGAAGCTGCGAAAGAGCCTAGGGTGTCCAAGGAAAGCACAGCAGAGACATGTTCACACATTCAAAGAATCACAGTTATTAAGGCTGAAGACTTCTAAGATCATTGAGTCCAATCACTCCCCCAGCAGTGATAAGGCCCACTACTAAGTCTTATCTCTAAGCACCATTTCCATGAGCAGCCTGCTACAACCCTTCACTACATTTTCAAAGAAGAATTTTTCCCTAGTATCCAATCTAAATCTGTCCTGGAGCAAACTTGAGGACATTTTCTCTTCTCCTTTCACTTCTTGCCTGGGAGCAAAGCCTGACCCTCACCTGCTCTACCCTTCTATCAGGCAATTGGAGAGAGTTAGAAGGTCCCCCCTGAGCCTCCTTTTCTTCAGGATGAGCACCCTCCAGCTCCCTCAGGTGCCTTTCATCAGACTTGTGCTCCAGACCCTTCCCCAGCTCCATTCTCTTCTCTGGATACGCTCCAGCCCCTCAATGTCCTTCTTGTCATGGGGGACCCACAACAGGAGGTTGAGCATTGGGGACCACTGTTTCCCCTATTATTGAAATAATGCATTTACTGCAGAATAATGAACTAACTTTGTGATTCCAGTACTATGTAAAAAATAAATTAACTGTGGAAATGTATCAATTATATTAATTAATAACAGTATTAATTATATGAAAAATCAGCAAAATTTAATTAATAATTCAATTGGGTAACCCTATTTGCGAACATCTTCCACATACATTTAAAAGAACAAATATGCTTAGTCAGTACTAAAATACTGATCTGATCTTTTCTTGATGTAACACTGTGACTGATCAAGGCTTCATCATAGTAGTCCAGAACTGTATATGCTGTTTGTTAAAAGAAACACAGAAGAAAACCTCCTGCTCAATCCAGAACAAACCCCATGGTGGCCTTGCCAGTATTTCACCATATTTATTTTTGCTTATAGCAAGTCTTGTTTTAAATCACACTAAGGATTTGACTCCTGAGAGAGGAGGAACCAGAGATTTATTCAGTGTTGTGGGGCAACAGACCATTCCAGCAGGAAACTGAGCCATGGAGGGGAGTTTTGTCAAGGAAGAAATCTCATTTGGATAAATTACACTACTCAGCAGAGCTGAGTTATTTATATGAGCATTTGTACTAATATCAGATGAATGTTCTTCATTCATTTGATTGTCACTTCTCCTTTCCTCCAGTATTTCTCCAACTCTCCCTTTGGAAGGTTTAATAACCCTACACAGGGACTTTTAACAGGAACAGGGGCACTTTTAAGACAGAGATGTTGGAAAATGCATTTCAAAGAATACAACATACATTTATTTATTTGTGTATTTAATATGTATGACTTGCATATATAGGCAGGCATGACACAGACCCTCTTCTCCCTCTAAAGTCATAGGGCACACACTATTCATTGAATGGTGATGCCAATCCTCCATCCAAAGCTGAGTCCGATTCCTTCAAGAGTAAAATGAGCATCATACAAACCAGCTGAGGAGGAAAGGTCAAATCAGAAGAAATTCAGCTTGTAGCACTGATGGATGTTTAGGGGGATAGGCGTGGAGGGGCTTGTAGGTAAGTTAAGCATTAATTTGTAAAGCATGTTTGTCATGTTAACGATCCAGAATTCAGAGACTGATGATTACTGCCTCCCTAATAGCTGCATATGATTACCTTTATATTCCTGTAAATTTACTGTGCATGGTGTCTATATCTGATTAAACCAATGTACTTATTAGCTGATCTTTGAGCCATGGTGCCCAATATGCAAGCAGGGCAATCTTTGCTTATATAATCATAGTTTAAAAAAACAAGATGCATAAATACTGTGAGAACAAAGTAGCATAGACTTTGATTAGTCTCACTAAAAATAAAAGCAGAAATGCAGTCCTGCATATAGCCACTCTGGACCTCTCCTTCACCTCCAGCTACATCCTGGTCTGCAGTGACTGTAACTAGGACATAATCTGACCAGTTGTACATGCAAATTGCTATCTTATCTATGCACATTAAAATGTTAAATGTGCTTTTCCTCATTATTCCACCTAAGGAAATAGGGAAGAGGTAACAAATTCTGCTTTTTTTCCAAGGCACAAGCTATGGCATTGAGACTGCTTATCAGCAATGAAAGCGTCTTCTCCAGTACCACGTATGAAGGTAAAACAGGCAGACAAAAAACAAGGAGATGTGGACTTTGCCATAAAGACCTCTTTAGTAAAAACACAGCTCTAATCTCAGTCTCCCCAGCCCAGCTGTGGGACCAATCTGTGACTGCTCCCTGGGTCCCTCACCTGGGGCTTTAGTAACTCCAGGAAAGCAGATGAAAGGGTCAGCCATCCAGCTGTGCACAATGCCTTGTGTCATGGAGTGCCAGAGGGACTCCAAATCCATTTTACAAATGCATGAGTGTACCTCTGGCTGTGGGGAGTGGATGGATGAAGCCAACTAAGCCAACACTTGGTGCACACACTTGAAAGTTCAGTCTAGGAGGTGCCCAAATGACTTTCTTCCGTATCCTTATAGGGTTTGCTCCATATTTTATCTCCAGCAACAAGAAATGAAGTTGCAAATGGCATTACTGAGCATACCAAAATGCCCATGCAGTAAAGATAACACTAAAACTGTGATATAAATCTGTTTTCAGCTTTCATCTGAATATTCAGGATGTCTCCTTTTATCTCTGTTACATATTGTTTTTATGCTGTGAAAGATGACAAATACCAAAAGGAAAGAGCAATCAGGAAATTGCCTCCTGGGGCAGACATATATGTTCTCATAGGGCTTTTTGTTCTTTTACCTTTTATTTTTCTGATTAGTCAATCATTGTTTAACCACCTCAGGGAAATGCAGGGTGAATTAGGAGAAAGAAGGTCAAGGTCATCATGGAAAAGTGTAATCCCCTCTCTCTGGGAACTGGTTAATAGTTATGGCTAGACTCAAGTGCGGACCTCTGTTGGGAATCCCAGTGAAGGTCAAACGGAGAGAGGAAATAAAGCTGCACTGAGATCTTAGGCAGTCATAAGCAGACAGATGTTCCTAGGCTTTAATGAACAGCCTTGGCTCCAGGCCTTTCTTGGCAGAGCTGTTTAGTTTTAGTATTTTTCCTTGTAGTACAAGGTAAGGCTCTGGTTATCTGGCTTTGCTTAGCTAAGTGCTGATGATTTTTCCATCTAAATAATGGCATGACAGTGAAGAAACAAATTAATAATCTGTGACTTGATGGATTAGGTCATGGGGAACGATGTGCAGCTGTAACCATGAAAAGCAAAAATAAATAAAAATAATAATTTTAGTTTAAATGAGTACCAGTTTAACAAGTTTAAACAGCAAATGTAATGGAGCTCCTTCTGCAAGTTTTACCACTCCATCTTACACTTTTATCATCACGGGGACAAACTGAAGGAAAATAACATTAAATGGACTTTTTCTTTACTAATTCTATTTCCAAGTCAGCCTGCTGGGGGGTCATGCCCCTACTTTGGAAACTCATTTGAGTTCAGCAGTGCTGAGAATTTTGACAGTTTTCTATGCCTAAGTGAAATATATTAAATTGGAAAGTACAGGTTTAAAAAAAACATCTTTTGTTCAAAAAGCAAAAAGACTACAAATCCAACCATGAAAACTGTGAACTTCTAATAAAAAAAGAGAGAAATAGACACGCTAAATATCTTGAAGACTTTTAATCCTATATTCTAGGATACATCTTCCTTAATGAAATAGCCACTGCAGCACTCGGTGGAGATAATTTTGTTCTTTGTCAGGCATGTAACAACTCTGATATTCAGAGACCGATTCCAGTCTCTTTTCCAATATTTTTGGATGCATCATTTTGGGGTGTCTCAATCCAATATAATATGATAGCATGAATGGAAATGTTTTCATGCTGTAATCTCTCATTTCAGACTGCTTTTCACTATTACAGTCCAGATCCTGGTCTCAGTGAAAGAAATGGAAATATCTAGGTGGCTCAAGCATGAGCAGTCTTTGGAACTTGATCAGTTACAAGTCAATAAAAAATTTTAGAGCCTTACATTGGCAGGCTATACAAATTCTCTGCTCCCTCTGTGTTCTCAGTTGATTCAGTTTTCCTTTTGAATGCTATGAACCTCTTTTCTTTGAAGCTCTTTTTTAGCACATCAGAATCTCATCCACCACTGATTGGTTCAGTAAAGCTCGCCCTTTCCCAGAACCAAGAGTGAAATCTGCTTTGTGATAAATATCTGATGGTGCAGGAGCACTGGGCTTGTTCCCAAGCTAAATTCATTTAGATTGTAGCAAAACACCTGCCTCTGTGTCATCACAAAAGCAGCTCCCTATTGTAAAGCACAATTCAGTCTCCCAGACAAGATTCAGATTTCCTTTTTTCCTCCTCTGCAGGAGAGGAACAGATGTCCCTAGTAGCAGAAAGGGACTTCCTCCCTCTTCATCCATCCACCTGATATTTCCAAGTCATGAGACCTAAAACTCCTAAGAGTCAATTGGTGAGGCTTTATTGTTTCCCTGACACTGGTCCCTTCCCACTCCCACTCAGTGCTCAGGATAATTACTTCACATGACACCTGCTTACTGGATGTGACAGATTTACACTAGGATTGGACTCAGCAGCTCCATATATTCAGCACAGTCATCAGCATGATGGGTTCCTCTGGATCAGCAGTATTACACCACATCAGTCATGGGACAGCCTCACAATTTCCCATGTGTCTGGTCTGTCTTATCAACAAATGTTTTTTGATCATATGGCCCAGAGCAGAGACTCTTCTCTCCCAAAGGCTGGACAGTAACTACCACCACATGAAATTAAACACCAATCAGAGGGATGCCTACCTTGCCAATTGCTGTTGCAGAATGCAATGATGAGAGTTTTTGGAGGAAGCACAACAAGCTATGAGAGACAGGTGAAGGCAGTACAAATATTTATAAAAGTGCCATGTAACAACTCAGAGAGTTTTAAAGTTTTAAGCTTAAGATGTGCCCAACTTTCTTGTTGACCTCCTCAAAGTATGGATGAAGAATAGCAGTCAGTTACGAAAAGACAAAGAAGTTATTGACTCATAAATGTATTTGCTGTAAATGGTGAGCATGTCTTTGTTCTGCATCAAAATTTAAGTGCAGTAAGATAAAATAGAACAAAGCAAAGCTTACCTGAAGAGGCTGAAGAATCGTAAGTACTTCTGTCCTTCTTATTTGTCCTGAAGGGCTGAATGTCCTTCTCCCTGTAAGTTCCAAACCCTTCAAAGCTTCTTCTTTTACTCCCACTTCCATCATTGTCTCGCTTCTCACTTGAGGAATTCATTTCACCAAACATGTCCAGGGACTCTGACCTTCCATTGCTCTCAGTATTACCAGAGTACCTCTTTGTGCAAGAGTCAATGGGATCACTGCTTGAGTCGTTTTTATCTTTACTCTGTGACCACTGCTGGGTATCAGAAAGTGATAACGTAGACAGCGTGTCCACTTCAAAGTTATTCTTTGAGCCTTTGTGGCCAGTTTCACAATGCTGGTGCTTCTGCTTCTCCTTATGCTTGCTTTTCTCATTGAGCAAGGACAGGTCTTTGTCTGAGCCACTCAGCCTTTCATTGATGGCATGGCTGGAGAAGCCAGTGGACTTGCTACCAAAGAGACCACTCAGATCTTCAGGTGTCCCCAATATCCGCTCATCCTTATGCTTGTGCTTATGTTTGTGTTTCCTTTTGTGAAGTCGGCCACTTGAAAGGCTTGTTCCTCCAACCTTTGGAGGAGCTAAAGGGGACTGCATGTCTCCAAGGCCCATTCCCACAGGGGTTTGTAGGTGCACTCCGTGTTTTGCTTTGTGTTTGGCAGTGGTGGACATCTTCATATGAGAACTTGCATGGAATTGGGGTGGGGGCACGGTAGGTCTCATAAATGGGGAAGCCGCTCCGAGCGTGTGAGACAGGTACAAAGGAGCTGGATACTGACCATAGTAACCAAGATTCATCATAGGCATTGATGTGTAAGGCATTCCATAGGGTGCATAGTAACTCCCACTGGGAATAGGGTAACCGAACCCTTGTAAAAAAGGCACCTTTGTCATGGTGTCATTGGTTTTGGCAGGTCTACCACGCTTCTTCTTAGACTTCATGTCAGAGGTCCTGCGAAGATAGAGCAATGGGTCATACTGGATATATGGCACAGGGTAGTAGTGATCAAAATTAATCCTGAAGATGCTGGGATATGGATTTTCATGATAAAATGTATAGCTTCTATGGGAAATCCTGAACACTTGGAACTTATTGATGAGTTCCTCAAGGTCTGCCAGAAACTGGAGGTCATCTCTGTTCTGCAGGCTTTTTCTTTTCCTCTTGTGCTTTGGCTTTTTAATACTCTCATGAGAGAGAAAGTTATCCACAATGAGATGTTTCTGCCGGTGACCATGCCTGTTCTTTGTGCTGGTGTCAGATGGGATAGCCTCTGGATTATCCAGGGTGCAGAAATCAAAGGAGTATCTCCGGCGGGACTCTGAGCTTTTCTCGGCTTGGTCAGAAGTGCTGTTGTTGTCTGTACCTATCCCACTGTCACTTGGGATGGTTTCCTCACTGTGAGACTCGCTCACTGGTGACAGTGTGACTTCTTTCAGAGAACCTATTTCACAGAGGTGGGAAGGTGAATTAGCCATTAGCCTGGGTGGAGACAGCTTCCAAGTTCCACTGTGCATTCCTTTCTGTGTTTTTGTAGGAAGAGCACTGATAGGTTGAAGATTTGGCATAGTTTTTAACTCTGAAAAACTTGTTTCAGTGCTTGCAGGGCTAAGGTTGCCATTAGTCCCCACTAACTGTGTTGAAAGCGGATGAATAGCTGCTGGTGACGATGCCACAAGTGACTGCAGGTTGGAAGGCACTGCTGGGTTTTCTGGCTGGCTGGAAACAGGCCTTGAGTGCTTGATGGCTGTCTTAGGTTCTTCTGGCTGAGTCTGCAGCTCTGCCCTTGGCTTTCTGCCCCGTTTTTTACCAATGTAGATAGTCCCCCTCTTGCTGACATTGATCTGCTTCCCTAGTCTGGCATCAATGGTGGTTGGCCCAGCACTAGACGGCGGCTGGACTTTCGCTTTCAGAGCTATGCTGCTGGAGCAGGAGGACAAGATCTGATTGAGAATATTCTTCCTCTTGAGGGTTTTCATTTTATTAATGGTCTTGATGGTCTTCTTATCCAAGACCCCAAGCTTCCCGACCTTTTTGTGAAACTTCAGCTCGCTGATGGACTTGTCCTCTCCTGGGACCATCTGGGCCAACTTGGCCAGATTCCTTCTCCTCTTCCTTTTCTTTGTTCCTGGAAATTCACAATTGATTGGACTCACTGGACTGGTGGAGGTTCCCTCATGAATGGTTTCAACAGTGAGCAAAGGCTGTTTCTTTGGTCGTCCTCTTTTTTTCTTGACAGGTGTGATCACAGTAAGACTGTCTGTATTGGTATACAGAGGGCTGGATGGTGTGATGGGATAGGCTGAAGGAGGCTCCACCATCAGCTTCTCAGATGTTGTCATGGAGGTCTCCCGAAGGATAGATTTAGGTTTGCTGCAGGTCCATCGCCGCTTAGCTGCATGTTTGGGGTGCTGGACTTCAGATAATTTGCCAGCTGCGGAAAGGTTGGTGGGCAGGAGAGTGGATGTCACAGCCAGAGGTTTTCTGAGTCTGGCGGCACTGTTGGGGGAAGCTTTGTCAGTGAACACACCACTGTCAATAGATACTAAGGGGGACTCATTTTCTATCACTTTCCCTGGCTTTGTGGCTCGAAGATCTTTTTTACTCGCTTCTGATTGAGAGTTGGTCCTGTTTGCTATTTCACTGCTCATAGCAAGTATAGAAGGCAGGCTTTTCTCCTGGATAGTTTTTTCTATGGAAGATTTCATGGATTGCCTTTTTTTCCTTTTGTGGCCAGATGCATCTGTTGTGGGAGACTTTATTGGGATAGTAATTCGTACATGACTGGTGTCACTTTCACAACTGCTAGCAGAAATGGGATTCTGCTTTGATGGTGATGTATCCAACACGCTGTCCATCGAGTAAGACTCCTTTTTCCCTTCCATGCTGTCATGGGATTTGCTGTCAAATACTTTCTGAGCACTCTTCACCCACTCAATGTCTGTGGTTTGGATGGTTTGACTTATCAAGTCCTTTTTGTTGGACTTCTTCTTTGTACTTCCAGCAGGCTGCTCGGGGGCCTCCAGTTGCACACCTCCCTCTTGATCTCCAAGAGGCAAAAGCCCACTGCACTCGGGGGCATTGCTCGGCTGTGCGGCCACACTGATGCCATTGGGTGACGGGACTGCACTGCAAATACCAAGCTCTTTACTACTGACTGACAGCTGCCCCCATGTGCTGCTGCTGCTGCTGCAGGATTTCTTTGCCTGGGATTTGCTGAAGGGAACTCCTGGCTCCAGAGCAGAGACCTTGGTGGCACTAACTGCTTCTCTGTTGGGTTCTGTGTTGATGAAGCAGCTCTGAGAAGCAGATCCAGTATCGGGGCTCACTGACCAGTCAATATGGTGCTGGTTGCTACTTTTCTGCTGGTGCTTTGATTTTAAGGTGTCACTGGTGAAGTCTTGTTGGAGGCCCGGATCATAGTGCAGAGCAGAATGTTTTTGTGGCCTGTCATAAACCTGGAAGGCAGAAGAGAAAAAACAGAAAAAAATATTAGTTTATTCCTCTATTCATAACTCCTGGTTGCAGCTTTTCATTTGTGCAGTGAATGACTACTCTTCCTAACCAATCTCCTCACAAGGGTTAGGAGCCTTTATAAAGTCTTCTTACACTTGAGCCAAATTTCCATTTAGATTCATGCACAGTAAACAAGTTTTGCTTGGTTTCTCAACTATAAAAGCAGTGGAAATATTTCTATAAATATGAAATTGCTAGGGAAACATTTCTATTGATTTTTAATTTAAAACACAAGTAAAATATACCCTTTCAGTGGATGAATGAGGCAACTCAACTTCCTGGCAAGAACTCCTTTTTCCTTAAAAATAATCCCTCACAGAACTTAAGGCTCAACAACAGCAAAGAGCTCATTATTGTAAACAAGAAAACTGAAAAATTATCTCAAAAGTTGTAACAAAAAAGAGAAAAACCCATGGATCCACTCCCCTGTTAAATCACATTCTGCTAAGGTTTACTTGAATTTCCACACAGAAGCCATTCCCACAAACTTAATGTTTAAAATCATATGGATAGTATCAAGCGTGTGAGGCACACTTGGCAGGTTCAAGATTTGCATTCCTCCTTTTCCATTTTAATAATCTCTATTTGCAATGTTGGTGAGAGATATTTTCAATATGATTTCTAATCTGACAGGAGCTCTTCAACCAGCAGAGGTTACAGCAAGGGCAGAATTATGCTGAAGACTCTTACAGAGCAAAAGAAACTCTACAGTTTTATTCTTGGTGGACCTCCTTCAGCTAAAGAAATTCTGCTTACTACAGTTGCAACTTTTTGAAAAGTCTTTTAAAGCAAAAAAACCCATTTATTTATTTTTTTTACTTTCTTAATTGACCTGTTTTCTCTGCTTTCTTCTGTTACATTTAGGATCTTTTATTTTGTAAAGCTCTGGGTCAAACTCTACAACCGATTTTGTACACCTAGTACTGTACAGTACTGTGTGTACCAGATGCTGACAGTATTCTAAATGTCAAAGAAATGATGAGGGACTTAAAATGAATGTGTAGCCAAAGAAAGAATGATAAAAAACAACAGCTACATGTCTTGTGTTCCTGCAAACACCCTTGTATAATTAAGTTACATTAGATCCCTCTTTGGGGTGTTTGCAACCAAAATTTTGGGGCAAGGAGGAGTAAGAACATAAGAGAGGTTTGAGCTGGGAAAGGAGGTGTCTTAGTTCCAAGCAACTTCAGAGAGTTTTGAAAAGGACTAAACAGCCCCAAACCCATGGTGCTTTATTTAGTGACCACTAAACATATATGTCATTGACAAATTGACACTGAGCTATTTTTCATGTGCATATAAAAATGGACATGTGGCTTTCCTGGAATAGGAAGTAACGATGAAGTTGTTCTGGTCCATTGTCTGAGAAGCAATCAGGGACTCTTAAATCCTGTGGATAGTACAGCTGTTGTGCACATGGTCCAGCCATGCTTAGGGAAAACAGAGATTTCCAGGAATTGTGGAGTGAGAAAACGAAAGCATGCAGCTGTGGTGAAGCTGCAGATGTCATGGGCAAGAGACACCCGGTTTCTTCAGCCTGAGAGAAGAGCCGAAAGCATAAACAGCCCTTGGGGAATGAATCAGTTCCTCCTCCTCCTCCTTGCAATGGCCTCCCACACATGAGCCATGCAGCACACAGCAGCCATGACCCACAATGATGCCCTCCTTTGGAAAATGGAGCCCACCCACTCCCACCTCTTGGAATGAGGCCGGGGAAGGGTCTAAAGGAAACCAGCAGCCCCAGCCCTGGAGTTTTATACCTTCTTTTCAATTATTTTAAACTGATCCCAAAGCTCCTGAGGTTCACCGTTTGGTGCTTCTCCTGCCCCTAGCCACTAGGCTGGGTGTCCTGTCAGCTGGGCAGGTGTGAAGAGGTGTGAGGTCCCAGGGTCTGGAGGTGGTATCCCTGGAACCCAGACTCACATACAAAACAATCTTCCCAAGGTACCATGATTTTTGATATCGAAAACCCTGGGAATGTTGGGCTTATGCCTTTCATGGGCCCCAGGACCCACAAAGAAGGAGGGCCAGGATGTTTCTGAACAGATCCCAGCCTGGTGACTGCAGTCAAAACAGCTCCTCACACTCACGTTATTTCCCAAATGCTGAGCTGTGACATTGAATGACCTGACAAATTTCATTTGGAAGAGAAAGAAAGATAAGAAAGAGGGTCACAGCTGTGAGCCAAGCCATCACATGCTGGTAACACCCTGGTCCCTCCACATCTACCACATGCACAGAAATCTGCAGTTTAAAAGGAGCAATAATCTTTGATCCATATTTTAAGGCGGTTAATAAGAGCTCAGAATAGAGAGGCCAGCTACAAATCAGTAATGAATGCTGATATATGCCTTGGCTCTTCCAGACTCATTTCCTTGGCCTGCACATTATGTAGTGATGACACAACTCCCAACACATCCCTAATGATACCCCTGTCATTACTCCAAGAAGCACAGGCCACCACCACATTGACCTTAAAATTCATGAGAGAGATATGCCTATGTCATCAAAGGTGCCAACTCTGGCGGCATTTAATCACATGGATAAGCACTCTGATTTCAACGGGCCTTCAAAAAATGGCCAGTCTGCAGGATCAGGAGACTCCATTTCCTAAGCAGGATGTCAGAACTATGTATCTGCCCAAGCACATACCAGTCCACTGGGTTTCCTCATGAAACTTCTTCCAGCATCACATTTACTATTGGCTCAACTTTGCCAGACACATCCACATCACCCAAAAATAATTCTTCTGCAGCACAGCAACCACAGATCATTTGCCCGCAGCACGTTGGGTTTCACTGGCTGCAAGGGATATGTGGGGACTGTTTACTTAAAAACACTGCTAAATCAGTTGAAATTAATGCGGCCACATGTATTTTATTCCCTGTGTGTCCATCTAGCTTGCTGTCTGGTCCCACTGGTCCTAATGTTTAAGCTTCAATTTTCCCTGGTGGGTGAGTATCATCCCAAGAAGCCAACAAGCTCCAGCTCAGCTAAGGCAAGACTCTGCTGAGCTGACAGAGGATGCCAGAGCTGTCAGGACGGTGAGGGCAAATATGGATCTCCAGAAACCCGCAGTTTGATGCCTTTCACACGGATTCACTACTTTATTTGTCAGTAAGTGTGCAATATACTCCCAGCTCCTTAAGTGTTGGCAAGGGGCTGCTACATAGAGTTCCTATGGCAGTCAGCTGAGACCGGCATCAGGAATAGTGGCCTTTCTCATGAAAACAGAAAGATTTACCTTTATTTACTTTTTGGTTTATGAGGCCTTAAAATTGCTTCACAAACTTCAGTGCCTGCCTGTGCTTGTATCTTGCCCTTTCATTAAACAGGATTTTCTTCTGCAGCCAGCTATTCTGCAATGGCAGTCTACTGCTTCTTCTTCTGTTGTGAAAGTGGAAGCATAAATTAACCCATGTAATTTTACTACATCTTACCATATTTGGCGAAT
Organism: Myrmophylax atrothorax; assembly: GCA_026770055.1. Taxonomy (NCBI): domain Eukaryota; kingdom Metazoa; phylum Chordata; class Aves; order Passeriformes; family Thamnophilidae; genus Myrmophylax; species Myrmophylax atrothorax. The sequence continues at coordinate 2,624,195 of JAOXXN010000364.1, forward strand.
ATTTCTCTTGATAGGCAGTTTACTAGGAGTGTTTAGTAGGCTAATAATTTCAACTTTCCTTCAAATAAAATAAAATACACATAAAGAAGCTGGTATCTTTCCTAACTGCAAAGAAGCTTGAGCAATTTGATCCAGCACACACTAAACACCTTAAACTGTAAAAACAAAATTTGAATCCTCTTATGAGTAGTATATTATTTGAATGACAAACTCATATATTTCAGTCTTCAGCTTTGGCAATGGTAGGTAGAGCTATGAGCAGGATATATCCCATACTGGTGACTGGTGAGCACTGCTCACAGAGCAGAAGAGGTTTTACACTGTGTGTTTATACCTGCCTTGCCAGACCTCTGCAACTCTGCACCTGCAGGGATAATTACTCCTCATAACAGTTTTATTCTGGCACACAGCCCTTGCAGCTGAGGAGATGAGTCTGTATCAGCCCCATGAGGAGCAGCACCCTGCTCTGCAAATAGTACCCAGCAGCAGAATCCACCCCTCAGAGACACTTTTCATTTAACTACTGGATGTCTCAGGCTGCCTCCCCATTCCCTTGACTGAGCTTCCACCTAAATCCACATGCTGCTTCGAGTTCCAAAGCAAAAAGTGGGAGAAGATGACAGCAACTAAATTGAGGGCTCAGTTAAGTAATAATAATAAAAATAAATCCTTATAAGAATAAAACTAATAATAATGATAAAATATGCAGTTAGAGTAACCCATCACCTAAAAAAAAATCTGAATGCTTAAAGGATTGGTCCCTCCCGACTCCAAATACACCTTTTGAGGAGGTAACACATATAAAACTTGTCAAGAATCTGGCTTGCAAATCAAAGTTAATACTACAACGCCCCCTCTTTAAATCATTGCAGATCCATCTGTGTAATGGCTCCTCAAGTGTAATTCCCTATTAAGAGGCTTTATCTGGAGAGATAAGCAGCTGGTTCCCATGTCACTAATTGCTGTCTGCTGTGATTTTAAAACATCTGCACGATTGTGCTCTTCATTTTCATATTCTAATCACCCTGAAACTTGAAAAAGGTACATCATTGATTGTTTCTGTGGGTTAATTAGTACACAGTCTCCTTGTAGAGACAATTTAAAGGCAGTCAGAACCTCAATCAGCAAGTTTGTTTTAAAAATTAATAACATCGTAAGCGTCTGTGGGGATTGGCATCCACAGTGACACATCAGAGTGTGCTCTGGGGACATACCATCCTTTGTTATCTTCTTCATAGGCTTGAAATAAAATTGAAAAAGAAAAAAAAATAAAAAGAGGAAAGGCTTTCCTAAACACACAATATCACTTAGAATCAGGGGCTTGGGAAGTGCTTGCTCTTATCTCAGGGCCATCCCTGCCTCTCCAGCGAGAATAAATCTCATCAAAACACTGTATAATATGTCTGTGTGATCTAGGAACTTGTAAGTAATTTCTGGTAGCAATATTGCGATCTAGATGCTGCCATCTCATTGGAAATCCATGGGGCGAAGCTGTGATCTATGTAGTCATTTGTTCTGCTGGCCAACTGAGCTGGAAAGATGCTGGATCTCCAGGTGCTGTCTCCAAGCCACGCAGAAGAGGATATTAGCTCAGGCACCGCGCTCTGCTATGGCAGAGGTATTCCATACAAAGCAGACCTTCCTCGTATCCACCCAATGCAGAGGAAAGGCAAGCTTGAATTCACACAAGCTTAAATTTAGGCTTGGACTTGGAAGTACTCCAGAAAATGCTGATAATAGAACTTTGGTACCTAAGAAAGGTCAGCCTGAGATTTTCCAGGCTGACTGAATGAATCTGCTGTCACTGCAGTGGGCACCTGCCTTCTGAAAAATCACTCTGTTTTAGTCCTGAGCTCCTGACAATTGGAGAATCTCCAAGTGATTTGTTCCTCTTGAAAAAGCTTTCCTTGCAGTTTCTGCTTCCTAGACATGCATGAACACATGTTACCAGAGAAGAAAACCCTTTGAGGGTAAGAAAAAATGAGATTTCTAGCTCCAACACATGAATAAATAATCCTGGCTCAGCTCATACTTTTGCTCAAAATTGAGCATTTCCTCTTATGTCCCAGAGGGACAACTGTAAACTGTTCACTTGAAGGCTCTAATCAGAACCACAGGTTGGAGATGTCTTTTGGTGAGTGCTCTGAGCCTTCCCAGGGTAGAATTACTCTGTAAATAAAAGATGTGAAGTGGAGGAAACACCAGGTTCAGGTGAATGTAAGTTGAGCCTGATGGCTTAAAGGTTGAGTAGTCATTGGCATGAGGTGTGTGGTGTCTGTGATCAGATTGGGGTTGTTCATAATTGCAAGTGTCTGAAATGGACTTATTAATTTCTTCAGATGCTCAATGACTTTAACCAAGGATGAGGAATACAAACCAACATGTGACACTTAAAGCACAAACAACAGTGGTGTCTTCTGAGACACTCCACTGAATCTAGTTCAAAACTGATGTAGGGGCTTTAATTAAAAGTAAAACACTAATGGAAAACACATCAGCAGGCACTAACATAGAATTCATTGCTATCATTCCAAAAGAGGGGATTTTCCAGGGCACTTTGTCAAATTTATCACTCCAAGAGTTACTCCTTCTGCAGCTCCCTGGGTCTTAAATAGCAAAGCCCAAATACCACCACACTCACAGGAGTGTGGATCATAGAATAACAGAAAGGTTTGGATTACGGAGATCTTAAAGACAATCTAGTTCCAACCCCTGATCTTTCACATGACATAGAAAGAAAGGCAGGAACAAACATGAAGCTGCACTTGAAAGGAAGACACAGCACGGGGTGGGAGTGAGTTAATTAAAAGCCAAACATCTCTTTGTGTCCATTCACGAAACAAAAACTTCCCAGACCTGGTGCACATCTGTGTGATCGTGTCCATACAGAGAAACTGAAGTACAGGTTTTGCATTGTGATTGTTTTGAGAACACCTTGTCTGAAGCACTTACCCTGAGGAAAAGACAAAGCAATTCACAGAGATTACTAAGGGGTCCAAAGATGCTGACATGGTTGCAAATCGTAATTTTTCATGCATTCCTGATAAAGCATCATGATTTTCTGAATAATTCAGAAATTCCAAAGTTAATCCAAATTCATTTTGCTACCAGCTTTAAACTGGATAATTTGCACCCTGTTTCAATCTTCTGCTGTGTTTCAGACCTTTCCATTTTCCACATTCAAGGATTGAGGATTTTATTTAGGCAAATTGCAACTACATGTTGAATTTATAAAGGTGGGATTTGGCACTGCAGGCTGATCTCCTCCTTACAAGTGGAACAGACCCGTAGCTGCACATATTTTTTTCATCAAATGTTTAAACAACCCTGCTCTTTTCAAGGTTTTGTATTAAGCACCAAGCCTGGGAAAACTCTAAACAATGGGATTTTTCTGTCATCTCCAACAAAGAACCCATCATCACCGACATAACAATGCAGTTTAAATATCGTGTTTAACCATAACACAGTTTGCTGCCTCGGTTTAGGCAGCTGGGAGACAACAATTGGGCACCAGCTAAGGTGGACTACAATAGGACTCATACAATGTTGCCCATTCAACTTCTGAGAGAATCCTGGTTTGGTTCTTGTTTGGCCTCAAGCCAGTGTAAGGATTTTTAAGCAAATGTTTCAGACATTGTATCCACAAAGCCAGGGCTTGCAGAGCAAGACACCCTTGCTAAGCTGTGCTTTCAGTTGTTCCAAAGCTTTGGTAATGAACTTAACTGCAACAATGATATTAAGGCTTTATTATTCATATATAAAACATACTTCCACCCGTTCAGAAATGGCATAATTTTGGGGAGCTCAACCTACTCTCCCCAGTGTGTATCATGGTGTTGCTTGTCCAGGTTTGGGTCTCATCCTGCTCTTTCGCTTTGCTCTGTAATTTCAAGTTCCAGAGGGCAATGTGTATCTGTACAGTTCCTTGGCCAAAATCAAACAGCAGAAGGATCCCAAGACAGACTAGGAACTGCAGAAAGGGGCAGTAATCTCTGAAAGGTTTGTAGTGTTGTCCAGGATGTTAATGCTTCAGCACGTCTCAGATTGCTAAATTGGAAATAAGGATGTGAGCAGCTGTGCACTCTAAGTTTGTGCTATAATTTTTAAAAGCCTGCAGTGCTTAATTTGCATTGAAAGGTTTCTTTTATCCTTCATTTAATATAGGAATTGCAGCATTACCCTGAATACCTTTTTTTTTTCCCCAGGGATGGGCGAAATATAAATGGCTTTTCCATCATGGCCAGTGATTCTTTCCACTAGAGTTAAATAATTTGATTATAAATTGAGTCCTTAAATGTCAAAGAGATGCTGAATTCACCTGAAAACAGGCATTTAGAGAAGCTCATAAAAGCTGTGAGCTGCAGTCAGTTAGCTCATCATTCTTTTGGCATGCACTTCATTTAGCAGTTACTGACCACCGGATTCATTCTTTCAAAGTATCCTGATTGCCACTAAGGTCTAGTATGAAGTATTGCATGTGCAACAGCATTAGCAAAAAGTCAAGAAATCTGCCAGAACATCTGTCTGGCACAGCAGGGTTATAAACTTCATGGAAATTTGCAGGACAGGTCCAACATACATTGTCTTCCCATGGTCCTGCACTAAGATCTGAGTCGTGGACCTAGAATATAGCAAGAGCATCACTTCTGATTTCAGCAAATTCACCATGAAAAGATGAACTTCAGCGATCTGCAGCAATATGTGGAGGGTTCATACCCTTTGTAAAATCTACCTAAAGGGATCATATGTCATGAATTCCTGGATCCACTGGGTACAAACTGAAAAGTCACTGTGTTCTGTGCAAAGCCAGTTGATGCTTTGGTGTGTATCATGCAGAGACAGGATGTCGTCTGGACTATCTCTAAAAGCTAATCCTCAGATCAGACAAAGAAGTGAGATTTTTCTCTGTTTTAATGAGCAAAAAAATTGCCTCCTGACAGAAGGGAATCGGAGCACACTCATCCCTTGCACAGTGTGCAGTCCTTGTAACTGTCCAAGCATGCGAACTGTCCCATTTGCCAAAGGATATAGAATGAGTGGGGTTGTAGAAGCTTTATGCTCCAGTTTCCTTACTACATGTGCCTATTTTTCACCACTGTGAGCAGATAAAAAGTGATCCCTTCTCTCCTTTTCCCTAGAACTGGGGAAATTTCCTTGTACACTTTGAAGACATCAAAGTATTGCAGACATCTCTGTATCTGGACTAGAACGGATGCCCCTGTGACATAGTTATTAAGGATTTTAGTCTTCAGTCAGGTGATGTTAAATTCACAGAATCATTAAGGAACGGTGGAAGGCAGGTTTGAAGAAGGATAGCCAGCACTGCACTCAGATGCCTGAGCATAAACATGTGCTCTGGGAATGGTAATGCCCAGCTACAAGTTCTCTTTCAAGACCACAAAAGGGGTAATTTTGGGCAACAGCAAAGTCACATGTTGCCCTGACTAAATCTGACTGCTCTCCTATAAGAACTAATTTTACCATCCCCTCAGTTTGGCTCCCTGCAGAGAAGTCTTCCACACAAATGTTTTTGCAGGTTCCCCAGCACACCTGCAGCCAAGTCTAGCAGTGTAGCAATAATGTATTGGAGCAACAACAACAGCAGCATAGTGACATAAAATGTCTTCCTGGTGATGCTCAGTGAGATGATGATGAGTGACACTGCATTTTTGAGACATTGTTGTGCTTTTCCTGAATGACACCAATATCTTCTTTGATGTCCATCCCTCATCTCTTCTTTCTCCCCTCCCTCCCCAGCTATGACAAAATCACCTTACTAATAAACCTCCAGCTTGAACAACAGGTTTTATTTAGTGTTCTATAAAAAGTCATTTCTCAGATCATAAAAGGGGCTCCACTGGACTGCATCATTTTGCTGAAGTGAGTTTTCTGGTGGAGCGATTCTCTCTTCTAAATGCCACAGTCCTCCACTACCAGTATTTATGTACCAAAATAAAATGCAATTCTCTGTATTTTATGAAGTGTGAATCTACAGCGGAAATCCATTTGGGAGCTGATCCCAAGATTTTATTGTTCCTTGATTTTATACTTTCAAGACATTCTTAACTGTTTTCACAACATCACCAGGCTAACTACAGTATTATTAAGGTACAACAGCATCACTTTGAGGCCCTGACCAAGTTTAGGTTTGTTTTCTATACGCATAAATCAACAGCAGACCAGTAAAAGAATGGGCAGCAGTTCTCTAGAAAAGGTGATTGCAAAACACCTTAAGCACAGCTTAATGCTTAAATGACCTCCCAAAGCTCTCTAGCTTGTCACCTGAAAAATCAGGTCTAAAATTCAGCTTATGGAGTCCCCAGTCTTTCACACATGAGGTTGAATACGTAGGTAAAAGCCTTTTAATATGAATTCGGGCCTGTAATTGGCATCCAGAAGAGAACTGGCATAAGGAGACTATTCAAGTCAGAATTGGACTATCCTGTACTGAGAATCTGGTCTGTAGAAACCCACAAACTCCTGAGCCAGTGCAGAAATCCAGTGATTTCTATGCACACACTCCCCTTAGAAGCAGAGACACTGAGACCAGACAGAGGGAAAAATGTGGTAAACCAGCACTTCAGAGCACTGCCCTTTTAATTGCCCTTGTTCTAGTAACTCACCTAAGTACATTTCTTTGCTCTACACATAATGATAAAGCAAAACCATTCCAAGCCCTGTTATTGCTTCTCATAAGTGCTGACTGCATGCTCGAGTTGAGTAAGTCTGTAAAAATACTGACACTGAAGATACAGTCTCCTGTCCAAGCAACTTGGCAAAGGGGTAAATCGCAAGCAGTAGTACATGTTTTAGATCTCAGAGTGCATTTGTCCATGGCTAATGGGGGAAAGTTATGCCTCTTTCTTTTAAAAATGTACTTATTTTGAAGAACTGGCATTGGAAGAGTTGGCAGAAGATAGGTGTTTCAAAGACCTCCTTGAGGAGAGAGAGGAAGACAGGCTAAAGCACAGGTGAACCTGCTGCTTTAAACACCTGAGAAACATATCAAAGGGCCTAAAAATATATGGGACAAGAGTTTCACAGAATTTGAAGTTAGGAAAACTGAGGTGAGAAACATGGTTCACGTTTTTAATAGGGTCTATAAATAATCATGAGAACAGCAATGGGTTCTCTAGAACTGCAAGTTTTCAATCAAGGCTGGGTGTTCTGCTAACTGCTATGCATTAGTACATGACAGCTATCAGACTTGTAACACGAATACATTTAGGCAAACCTCCTGGTAAGAGTCATGCAGGAGGTTTGACTAAGGTGTTCTTCCTAGCCTTAGAATCTGTGACTATATAACCTCTCTATATCCTCCAGTGTTTTGTCCAACCTGGTGTTAAGCAATTCCACCTATGTGTCTTCAGCGCCTTCTGCTTGGGAGTCTATATCCCAGCATAATAAATCTCACTGTTTAGAGTCTCTTCTCTCTCTAAGGAATCGTTTCCATCCCTAGACATACCTCAGTTCTAAGGAATCATTTCCATCCCTAGACATACCTCAGTTCTGGACTCATCCCAACAATTCCTCCTCACCCTTGGATCAGAAAGAATATTTCACATTTTTAAAAAATTCATTGTGTATTCCATGTTCCCTGCTGCTGTAAAGTGGTGTGTCCCACTGGTAAAACAGAGCTGACTTACTAGGAGGACCATTTCTATCTTAACAAACTGAGTAAGATGGGGTCCCTCTGGAACAAGGATGGGCAGTGTTGTACCTCACAGTGTTGTACCTGGTTTGTAATTGTGAGTGATGCCAAAATCCATCAGCTCACCACACTCAGGCTACCAACAAGGCATAGGGAAAGTCACTGTGATTTCTGTTGTCATTCCACTACCCTGGCTGAGCAAAGAGTTTTGAGAGGCAAATATATATGAAATATTCTTCCTGACTCACTCTGTCCTCACTAAAATAGCTGAGATGTGGCCCTGATCTTCAAAAGGAGGTAGGCATAAAGTATCACCTAATCTGGATCTAAGCCTCACAGATGTCTGTAAAACACCACAAAATCAAAACATCCTGGATCTGATGATATGAAGAACCCTGGAATCAGTTTTAGGCATTGGCTGCTTTGTTGTGCTGCCTTTTTTTTTTTTTCCTGTTTCAAATATAGAACAACTCATTGATTTGGTCTTTTCTGATTTAAGTTTCACTGCTGTTCTGTATGTTCCATCACAGTCCCAAATGTGAGCCCAGATGCAAAGCTCAGAACAGCTGGAGACCTCTGTCTCAATCCAAATGTCACCATTGTTGTTTTGGGGTTTTTTGGGGTGTTGGAAGAGAAAAAATAGAAAAACTAAATCTCAAACCACTGTACAAAAAGATTGCATATATTGAAGTCACTGATGCAAAAATTATTATGTGGCTGCTTCAAACATCCTTAAAAAACCAAAAATCTATTGTACTGTAAGTGAAGCATTTACATATTACTCAATACCTATGATTGCTTTTGTTTTGTTTTCCACTAGACAATCTACAGTTCTGCATAGTCTCCCCCACTTTAAGGGTTTCTCTCAAGGATACATAGATACCTATTCTTCTGCTACCAGACAGAAAAACTTCTGAAATCAGGGCAGATTCATCACCCACCCTGCACACGACCTTATCAGCAGTTGCGATGGGTGGCCCCTGTGGAATACTATGGAAAGGGCAAAGCTGGAAAATGTGCACTTTAAAGTGCCAGGGAATTGTGCAGCACTTGTAATTTCTGCTGCTGCAGACTGCTCAGCTTCTTATGGATATCTGAGAATTTGCTTTTTTACCTGACTAGAAGTCATGCGATTTATTACAGTAAATTTTTTGCCTTTTCTTTTCCCCTTCTGGAATAGGTAATTGAGGGGGGTGCTGGTATCTGCATTAGTAATATCTCCAGAGATGAAGAGAGAAGAGAAATAGAGCTTCCTGACACTGCTTTCCCTACATGTAACGTATTTGGCATTTACTCTTACTCACCAAGGGAATATCTAAAGAAAAGGGAGGACTGTGCTAGGCTTTGGTACAAGAAACACGTCCAAAAAAAAAAAAAAATGACTGACAAGGACTCAGGGGGATGAACTGCATCAGGAGATACTAAAAATTAAGTTTTTAGATCCCTCATCATATATGTTCCCATCTGGTGGCGTCTACTAGTAAATATACATTCAGAACAGGCAATTGTTTCTGTTGGCTTGCATGCCATTCTCCATCAAGAAACATGCACCTATGTTTTTTAAAAATATTACCTCAGTAAGTAAAAACAGTGTTCTTGCATGTTATGT
>JAOXXN010000364.1:2633519-2643694 GCA_026770055.1 Myrmophylax atrothorax
GGAGTGGGGCATAAACAAAAGAACAAACAAGTGACAGAAATTCGTTACTTCTCTGCATCATTCACACACATCAAAAAGACCTAGTTGGTACCTAAATTTTATCTTTAATAAATCTCAAAGCACATAATGAAAAAAGTAGGAATCATTATTCTGCACACTACAGATGGAAATACTATGGATCAGTGATTTGCACAAGGCCATTTCATAATCTTGACCAGTGTCAACAGGAGAATTTTGTATTCACTTTTGCCGGTGCCGATGAACATTCCTATGACCAAAGTCTTCCAAGGCATTTTACAAACTACATGAACATGACTTTGAACAAATGAATGTCTGGCTGAAGTGCAAACAAACTGGTCCTTTTCTATTTGAGTCTGAACGGGCCATCTAAAGTATCCATAGGGAAACATGGACACAACTGCAACCCTTGCCAAAGGACTAACAAAGATCTGTGTTTCAGCGCAGCAGCACCTTTTCACAGACAGTCACCTGGGATTTGAGGAAGTCTCATACATACAGGACCCTGATTTTTGCGCTGCAAACCCATGAGAGTGGTTTTATAAGACTTTTAGCTTTGTGGAGGTATTAAAACAGATTATCCATGCATCTGCTGTCGCAGCACACCTACTCCTGTTGTGTGTATATGTCTGCATGTGAGCGTGTTGATGGGAAGAAGGGCTTTTAGTCTCACAAAACTAAACTTGGGGAAGATCCCCAGTCCTCCATCCTTGAGGTAATCACACCAAGAAAAGCTATCCAGTCTATCCCATTCTCATCAAACAAAGGATACCGTGTCAGTCAAGAAGTGACTTTGTGTTTTTGCTGCTGAAACCCCAGCAACCCACGACAACTTAAATTAGAACATGTGCAATATAATTAGATTTTCTTCCCTTGCAGACTTGTGCTTCTCCTGTCTGAAAAGGAGGGGAAACTTCAGACAGGCTTGAGCTCAGCATGGCTGTTTGCTGCTCACCAGGGCTTTGCTTTCAGCGAGATGGGGGAAAGGCTGAGATTAAAGGAAAGACTTTGTGCTTTCAGTTCCTGTGCTGCAGAAGCAAGTTTTTAGTCAGGAACCTCAGAAAGTGAATCCCGGATTTGGAGACAAAATGAGAAATTCAGGTCAGGATTCAAATACAAGTTTCCTCCACATATCTTGAGCTGTTTGCTGCAGTACTTGGAGTGACCTGGTCACATGTGAGATCAGGTTTACAGTGATCCTTAAATATTGCAGGAATGGGCCCTCCAGCCCCATCTGTAGTAAAGCTTGTTGTGGCTCATAAGTCAGAGCACAGCATTCTCAGAGCATGGCTCTGTTCACCAAACTCTGACCTACACCGGGTTTAGGATCCTGGTTCAGGATCCTGGTTCCTCTCTACAGCCCATGAGGACACCAGAGAGGTAAACTTTTAGCCCCTTTCTGGCTTCTCCATATCAGACTCTGAATGGCTGAACGGTGCCTTTACAAAAGTCTTTAGGAAAGATTTCCCAAGCTATAAAAGGTACAGAGGCCCAACCTGACTCTGGAAAAGCTTTCCAGATTTCCACATTCTTGTTTTGTTTTGTTTTGGGTTTTTTTTTTTTTGGCATAGAGATCCTTGAAATTCATTGAAAACACATTTTGATGACAATACATTGTGATTTATGAAAAGGTTGCCTAATGTCATCCCTTCTGTCTGAAGGTACATATTTTTCACCATCAAGTTATAAAACCACCATCAAGTTGTAACACACACAGTCTCTAACTTTTTCTTCAATGCTACTAGTCAAGAAAGTATTTTGAAAACAAAAACAAACAAAAAACCTAGTTATGCAATTGAATTAAACTCCGTCTATGTCTGTAAATTAACAGAGGTTAACATTTCCTTGTACTCCCTCTGAAAATGCCACATACACAAATGGGCATTTGAAAACAGAGCAAATCTGTTACCAGGATTTAAACTCTTCATGCTGTTCAGATGACCACACTTTTGGCTTCTTGTTCAAACCTTTATTCACTGTTTTGAGGTTTACTCATCAGTAAAATCTCAAGTTATGGACATTCTGTTAACCACAGGGTAGCACACCTGACCACAGGAAGAAAGCAGCTGAAAGAGCTGCCCACAGAGCTGCACCATCACCTGCCTCTGGGCATCCTTTGCTTCTGCTTCTTCAGTAGGTTATTTCCCACAAGAGCAGCTCTAAACCATTTGTGGTCCTGCCAAAGAGGCTTCATCCCATCACCACACCTTTAATGAGAAGTGCATTACTCAGTCCTGGAAGCCAAGTGCAGATGGTGGCTGGGAGACTGGAAAGACTTTCCTCTGCTGAGATTAAATGTGGTTTGAAGTAGGTATTCTCTGCTGTAGATGTGTTTTTGATTCTTGGTCAGTGTTCCCCAGGCTTGCAGCTTCAGCAGAGTGGAAAAAACCAACATATTATTGTAAACAGTGCCAGGGAGAGAGCACTGCATGGTGTCAGACACCAAACCTGAGTGTGGGGAGTAGGAGTCTCCCCACAAATGTAGTCAGTGGATTTTGGTCAAACTGATGCGGCACCAAGTCTTGGCCATTACTTGGGCATCTTTGGAGCACCAACACACCCACTTCTTTCTAAATCACGAATTTATTATTCTTGTCACTTTTAGCTATTTTACCTGAAAAAAGCCTCAGCACTGTGGTAGTAAGCATGGTCTAACTGATCTAGGATTTTGGAAATAATTGCTGTGTTCTTTTATCTGTCACTGACTTCAGCATTCCCTGGTCTTTGAGACTTCAGGGACAGTTTTCTGCAGTGTGATTATTGGGCAAGACTGAACCACAATTTTGGCAGAGGCTTTGCCTAGTATTAGATAAATCATGATTTTCGTAAAGAAAATATTTCAGAGGGTTTTTTCCAGTTCTAGAGGAGGCCCTGCTGAAGTGAGGATGTCTGCACAGTTTCCTCAAAGGAACACAGACTGGAAAACATTGAAAGAACAAAACTTTGGATGAGTCTCATTAAATTTTGACCATCTTAGTTCATCACCCTCTCTGAAGACCCTGTCCCATCATGAAAAGAAAAAAAAAAAAGAAAAGAAAAAAAAGAAGACTTTTCCAACAAAATAAGGGAGCAGGTCACCTAGTTTAGGCTGCAGGAATCTGATCTCCACTCCTATCAGGGCAGCAACATCAGGATCCAGATGTCCCCCACTGGCAGGCTGGGCCAGCAGTAGACAAGATGCAAAGTTTACCTGAAGCGTGTGCTATGCCTACTTGTTTTTTGGGCAAGGAGCAAGAGCTAATGCAAAAGTACTTTTTTTTAGTGAACTGAAGAAACAGACCTGAAGTCTTTCCCTTCCAACCAATATATCCAGGTAGGAAAGAGTAGAGCATGGCTCTTTCAGGAGAGTGGGGCTTAGGGCTTAATGCAGGAGTTAGTGAGGGAGCCTCAGAGGCATCAGAGCAGCACAAAATGCCTTCTGAAGCACACAAGGGTCATAGGTGGCTGTTTAAATTTTCTGCCCACGCTACGGTATCACGCACAGCAAACAAAGCCAGGCTGCTCTCTAACAATCTTGTCTCAGAACCAGCGTCAGCTTGGGGAATATAGCTGCAGAGCTTTGGTGTAACTCAAATGAAAACATGAAGGTTACTAGGGATACAAGGAGACTCATGGAGCAATTAAATAACCAACAGACACACACACCCACACATGCAGCCCTCATTTACTCAAAACCCTGACAGTTGTTTATTGAGAAGTAGGTGTTGACGGTTCACTTGTCTTGGATGGATTTCTCCTGGAATAAACACAGTGCTTTCAAAATGCCTGATCCCATTTTCTTGTAAAAGTTTAAAAAAGGAAAAAGAAAAACCTTTAAACCCCCCACAAACGCTATATACAGAGTGGGTATCATTACTGCTGTGTGCTGTGGAGAGGAGACTCCATGTATGGGAAAAGATTGAGCTACGAGAGTGTTTTGGAAAATGAAGAGTTATTTCGCAATAGGCCGTGACATCTCCCTCGGAGCAAACTTGCCCAGATTCTGCACATTGCTTTGCACATGGAACAGGGACAATGTCTGATTGCAATACAGTCTCAGATAAAGTCAAGTTTGACTTGATCTGGAAACCTTCCCTTCCCAGGAGGCCAACATTGAACACCAAAGGCATTTATCCTTCTTTAAGCTAATCTTTATATTCAAGTGCAGGTGCAATCAATAATATCAGTGTAATGTCCACTGTAAAAAAGAGCCCACAGGATGCCAAAAGGCTGAGCAAAATTCCCCTTCTCAGTCCCAGCACTGTGCTATCAACAGCTGAAGAGATCGCTGACTTTTTAAAACACAAATAGGAGGAAATGGATGAAATTAAAGGACATTCAGGCTTAAAATTAGAACCTGCTGACAGAAAGATGTATTAAGTTATAGGACAACCCAAAAATGGAACAGGAAACCCACTTTTTGAACATTTAGCACCAGAAAAATTAATAGAGAATGGAGAAAATGCTACAGGGAGTAACCATGTAATTGTAAAAAGAGAGACATCAAGGTGAACAAACTATCAATATCTTTCCCATTCTTCCCTTCCATGTTTCAGCAGTAATCCAAGAGTTTCTGATGCTAGCAGAATTTTATTGCATGTAGTGAAAACAAGGTTACTCTGATGCAGGTCTGAGAAATCTCTGATGGTCAGAAGGGGCAAAACCAAAAAGGCGAGGCAAGGGTGGTTTTCAGTAACTATACTGAGATGCACTTCAGTGTGCATATGAGCACACATTTACAAGTCTCTTACCAAGGAAAGTGTCGTGTAAGGATCACACTGCTGAACTGCCTTGCATTAGAAGTGTAGGCACATTAATCCAGGGCATTAAATATGTTTGCAGTATGAAAGCGTGTAGCAAGAATCACAGAATCACAGAATAGTTTGGGTTGGATGGGACGTTAAAGCTCATCTCATTCCAAACTCCTACCATGGGCCACCTTCCACTAGATGAGGCTGCTCAGAACCCTATCCAGTCTGGCACTGGACACTTCCAGAGATGGGTCATCCATGTGACTCTTCTTTCTTTACTCTTTTATTTGACTCCAAGTGCTTTTAAAACCACTCCATCCATAATTTTTGGGAGATGTGCATTAGCAAAAGCATCTGAAAATACGTCTTTTGAAGGTATAATTAAAAACTATACCATAGTAAAATTTAATTTTTGAGTCTGAAATAATTTTGTGGGGTTGCTGCTGTGTTTGTCCCACTACCTGACTTAGCAGTCAAAGCAACCAAGCAAATAACCCAACTCACACACATGCTTAAGCAGTCCTTACGCACTTGCTGTGTGCATTCTCCTGGGGACCTTTAGATGCTGTTTTGTACACAGTGCAGCGTGTGCTTTCAGTGGTGTGAAATAAAAAGGATAGTGCCACGGCAAAAGTTCCAAACAGAAAATATGGCTCAAGATGCATAAATAATTGAACAGTGTGCATTTAAAACATGAGCCATTATAAAACAACCTTTGTAGGGGGAAAAAAACCCCAAACCCCTGAAACCGTAGGATGCAATTTAATCTTTCATAAGGCAAACCTTCAGATGGTTGCTCTTCATGGGCACTTCACAGTACTCTGTTTCCTTTTGAACCAAGCATTCATACAAAAAAGCGTTTTGACAATTCCACTAGGATGCTCATCCTCTGTGTTCAGAGGGAGATTTATAAAGATCACAAGACAGGATTGTGAATGTAATGATCCCAGGGATTAGCCTTTCTTCCAACTATGGTAGGGCAGTCCTCTGGATCTGTCTGAAATCAGAGAAGGGACTCTTGACTTTGAGCCAGTGTGTGGCTTTCTTCTCACTGCCACTGTCCCTTCTCCACCTACTCCCATGTGCTTGAAATGCTCTAAATGCTTAAAAGTTTAAATTCGTATGTTAGCTATCACACTCCCTGTCAAGGAACATTAAGGAATCTCCATTAAGAGTAAGTGAACTGTTGCTCTCCATCAGAGTGGATCTACTACTGGCAAGTGCTGTTTAAGTATTGATAAAGGAGCTTATTTAACCTTCTGGAAAATCAAGCCCAAAGGATAAGGAGAAGCTTATTCAGAGGAAAGACAATTTTGTGATTAAGACACTGGATAAGTATTCAGAAACCCCCTTGTTTCCTCTTATTCTCTTGTACCTTCTTTGACTTTGAGCAAGGAACTTGATCATTACTAGCCAAAACACCACAAGAGATCATCTCCTATTTAAGCATTTAGAAACGGATTTAATACTAGCTCCTTCTCTAGTCAAGATGCCTGATCTGGAAACATAGTCAGTGGCCACCCAGAGGCATTTCTGTAGTCAGTAAGAGAGAAAAAGAGACGCTTATGATCAGTATTAGGCCAAAGAAAAACCTAATATGTTCTGGAGGTCCTTGGGCTATGGCTAGAGTATAAGGATAAAAACTCTTTCCAGAAGATAAAATTTTGCAGAATGTTGTCCCAAATGCTATGGCGTTCTGTCCTAAAAGGACAGCAATAATAATTCACTTCTCCTGCTGCTTAACTCTGTTTTGGTTTTAATCTATGAGATCTGAGATCAAGACCCAACTCTCACAGCGTCTACCATGATGAAGGGTCAGGTTTAGTTCAGGTCTTCTCAGGCTGCCTGAATACAATGGAGACACACATATTTAACTGAATTAACTACTTTAACTCCTTGCATCCAAGGACCAAGGGGCAAGGCAAATAACTGCATAAAAGTAGTTGAAATAGTATTACTTATATAAGAAGAGCAAACCAACATGCAGGAGGAACGGTTCACTATCTGTCATTATTTCCCCAAATTTTTATGCCTGTAAACTTTTAAGTAATCACACTGCTTTACAAAACATATATAATAAGTGACTTAAGGCTTGTCATAAAACCAGTACATTACCAAAGAAAAACCTGAAAGATCTCATGACTCAATGAGTTTGTGAGCGTGGCTTCAGTTCAGTCCATTTCTACAGATTAATGGTACAGGCTTTAATTACATGGTCACATACTGCTCTTTTCTGCAAGGCCCCTGCTTCACCAAGTGCCAGTGAGACATTTTAATTCCTGTAACTCTATAGCACATTAATCATGGGTGATGAGGCCATGAATCAGTTATGCAAGACATCTCAAATACATACTGATGAAATCTGTAAACCGTCACCACCCACCACCCATATTCTGACTATCCACCTGTGTTATAGATGAACTATTTTGCAATTGTTTTAAACAGTCCTGAGGATGTTTTAGTGTTTTTTCAGTAGCACAGGGATATCTGATCCACCATCCTCATAAAATCACGTGCCCCAGCGTCCATGTGGTCATCTGTGAAAGGTCCATTAAGGAAAAAATGTGACAGTGTAACATTTAATGCCTACAAGTGGTGACCTAGGGCAACATTCTGCATGGAAAAGAAAACTACTACAGTACCTTTAAGCACAAGTTATATCAAACTGCAGATGTAGTTAACCCTTAATGTGGTGTTACTATCCCAAGTCCTTGTGATTCATTTAAAAAAATAAGTTCTGTGACAGCATAATATGGTTGAAAAAATCTGATTTGTACAAGGTAGAATGTTACTCATTATAATTTTAAATCTATGTCTATACAAGCAAGATGGCCAAGATTTTTTTTTTTTGCTTTTCTTTTTTTTAACATTCTTTATATTTGATACTGGGTAGGTACAAGGAGCTTTTTTAAGGAACAGAAGTTGAAATAATAAAAAGGTGAAGACAACTAGATTTACTGTACTTAATTTCTGTTTGTCACACAGAGACATGTAATACTAGTTGTTCCAACTATTGATATTATCCTTTCTTGCTAGTGGCTTGAAATCCACCACTCACCAAGTCATAAATATTACATTTGGAAAGACCTCTCAGGACATTCAAGTCACCCTCTTGCAAAAGGTAGAGTGGTACCTACTGAATATTCACAAGCATAATTCAATTTTGCAATCAGAAGGGTCATTTGCCTTCTAATTACCATGGAAAGAATGCAACAGACCACTGGCTCTTCACCACAACACATACATTATTTCCAGTATAGTCCAGTATATGGGCACATAAATTATACTTGTCTATTTAGTTCACTGCTAAAATAAGTCCAGCCATTAGTATGCTGTCTAATAAACCCTACAGCTGACACAGAGTCTCAAACAAGAAACTCCTCCTTGTGTTTTAAAGTTGAATTTTGAAGTGCATAGAGAGCCACCAGCAGGTTTTCTTTCAAGAGTACTGATACTTAAAATAATTTCCTTTC
This sequence comes from Myrmophylax atrothorax, assembly GCA_026770055.1. Taxonomy (NCBI): domain Eukaryota; kingdom Metazoa; phylum Chordata; class Aves; order Passeriformes; family Thamnophilidae; genus Myrmophylax; species Myrmophylax atrothorax. Next base: position 2,641,741 of record JAOXXN010000364.1, read on the forward strand.
AAAAATTCTGTTGTACCAGGATATTAGAGAAGGAGGAAATAAGAAACAGTGGCTTTGAAGTAATTAATCTCAGAGAAAGAAATTAGACCAGCGTTCATATTTTACTGTGATTTACATCTTGTGCAACCCCATTACATTTAATGGGACTACTGAAGGTCTGTGTCAACATGGAATGTGACTCTCCAGGCTTAAGTGCTGTGATTCATGGGCTGGGTTGCAGTGGTCTCTGTTTTCATGGTAAGACTTTATCTCCAAGGACTACCAACAGAGACTTTTTTCTTTTTTTTTTTTTTTTTTGTGAAGGGAGTTTGTTTTTCCTTTGTTTCCTTCTTTAGGAATATTCAAGGGGATAGACAGTTTGTCAGATGCCCACATTTCATGTTTTTTGTTGCCACACATGTATACTGTCATATTTTTTGATGGCACACCACTTTATTATAGATCATATAGAATGTAAAGCATTCAGAAGGGATCAGTACTGCCTGAAAGAGAAAACTATAGGCCAGTGCCAATAGAGGCATCATTTCATCAATACATACAGTGATATTCTCCCTCTTAAGTTTTAATTGCTTTCTTCCTTTGACTTTTTCTTTTACCCTACATGGGCCTAAAATGAGCACATAGGGGCTTATATTTCTTTTCTTCTTCCTGTAAAGAGTTATAATATTAAGTTACTACCATGGATGAACCAGAGTTTCTACACAGCTTTTGATGCTGTTGAAACAATAGACTGCAGAAATCCAAGATACTATTGAATGAAATAGTTTTGGTGCCTTTTGCCATTTATGAGGAGGGTTGCAATAGTATAAAGAATATTAACATTTCTATTCTGCTTTTATTAGAGTTTGTGGCACCTTATAAACTACAAGGAGCACTTCCTTCTTTGTCCCACATAGATATTTTTCATGGCTTGGAATGTAAACTGCTAGGACACCATTTAGAAATTATTTTGAAAAGGGAAGAATACTCGAGCAAAATCACTTTGAATCACTTCAGGTTAAATATATGAATAATCCTGTGGAATATTTTGAAACTGTCATTTCCAAGGAAAGCCACAGGCACATTTCTCACCTGAAATGCAGTACACAAGCCCCACTCTCACCCATGACTTTCCATTGAAAAAGAAGAAATAATAACTCTGTAAAGTCACTTGTATTTCACAGAGAAAGTAATGCATATAGGAAACAGATATTTAACTCTCCATCAGCTTATTCAGTAAGGAATTTTACAGTGGAATATTCCAAAGGAAACCAAGCTCAAGTCATGTTGGCACAGAAGCATTTTCTACCCTGGCAGCTGCTGGAAGCACTGCGTCCTTTCTCTAGGTGCACATACTATGCAGGAGTGGGAAGAAATCTAATCTGGGAAACTCTAAATTAAGGCTTGCCTACACTTTGTGCTTAGCCTAGGCTCTTAAATTTGTTTTTGTCTAGCTAGGACTATTGTTATGCAAAATCTTATTTCATAAAAGTTTATTTGTATTTAGAACTGCAGTTCCTTGCACAGAATAAGATTTAAAGGTTGGATTCAGTGATCTCATAGGTTTTTTCCAACCTGAATGGTTCTGTAAAAAGCAGACAAATAATTACCTTTTTATTGTACCACTACAGAAGACTGTGGACATCCCCTCACAAGTACCTGACTGCTCATTGCCTTTTACAGCAGAAGTCAGATACTACAGGCTTTATGGAAAGACTGTTTTTCTCCCCCAAACTGGACACCACCTCATTAGAGTCAGGCAAAAGAACTCCCAAGCCCACCACAGAGACTTGAAGCATTGCTATGTCCTTTCCCATTTCAAATGGCGAGTGCTTTTGATCATGTCACATGACCCACTGCCTTCCTAAGTACACATCAAAAGGTCTTCAAGGCTCAGTTTTAATCTCCTACCCTATGACTGGGTGCAGAACTAGAGCCTGCTGCTTCTCTGCAGTTTGCTTCACTTGCCCTTTAT
>JAOXXN010000364.1:2643699-2665963 GCA_026770055.1 Myrmophylax atrothorax
CTCTTCTCCCCACTGACACCTCCCAGCTTGAGCACAGAACCTTCAGCAAGCTCTGTGACCTTTGCAGAGCAAGGAGGGGGAAGAGACGAGGAGGGTTTAGAAGTGGGTTTGATCTACTCCACAAACACTGACCACACTGTGAAACAAACAGCTGCACCAAAGACAAAGAGGGTCTGAGAACGGAAACCAATATATTATGAAAGCTGGGAGCGGTTAAACGCGATGAAGAGCCACAACAGCTGACGGGGAGGGAGCTGGGAGCGAGAGGAGGGAGCGCCCCATCACATGCATTTGACATAATATCATTTTTCAATAGTCACATTAAGAACAAGGAAACCACAAAGTTTCATAACTTGTCATTTAGTTTAAGGGGGAGAAGAAGAAGAAAAAAACCCAAACTAAACAACAAAACACCCAAGGTTAAAAGAGGAAGAATAAAAACATCTCTGAACCAGAGAACTGCAAGGTGACCTTCTGACAAAATCTGGGGTGAGCAACCCATCTCTTGCCTTCAGATGTCATCCATTTTCTACCACACTCTTTGCAAAAGAAGGACAAAAGGTAGTTTCTTGAATCGGCAGAAAGATGAACATAAAAAGGACTTTCTGTTTGTACTTCTGCGTTCCTCTTTTTAAAATAAGTGAATAGTGTGATCAGAAGTGACTGCCTGGGGAATTTCTGATTTTCTGTTTTTAGTGCGTGTCTCTCCCCACTCAGTGTAGAATTCATGCAAATAAGTGGAGGGTTTGTACTGAAGAGACTGGATTGGGGAAACAGCCAAATTGATTGCACACCCATCAGTTCACACACAAGCACTGCCAAGTGCCTGGAGTACACAGTCCAAGAAAGAGAACAGCACATTGTGTTCCAGTGCACCGGTTGAACTTCAGTCATAGCCACTTCTTGTAATAATTGCTCATATTCAAGATACAAATCTGATTTTTCAAATAACCTTCCCTTGCTCTTTTATAACAGTTTTAGTTCCTAGATCTCAGGCACCTCATAAGTGTCAAGATCTTTCATAGTATTTAGTTGGGGAATTGCTCTTGGAAATTAGGAAAATGATGATGTCAGTTGGTCTATATCACCCATCCCATGAGGGGGTAATGTTGCCATCTCATTCAGACCTCCCAAATTCCAGTCTCTTCTTTTGCAAATTGCTGTCACTTTAAAATATGTATGTGTAATGAGATATAAACTGTTATGTCTCATGGTATAAGCCAAAAATTGAATGGAAGCAGTGGATAAAAGCTATTTCTCTTATGATCAAATTATGTTTACTATTATTGTCTATTATGTGGTTTCTTGCATGCTCTTTTGAAGCATCTGGTGTTGGCTATAGTTGGTAATAGAAAACCTGTAATAAGGCAATAATAAGACTTTGACTGGTGTAACATTTCCTATGTTCTAATGTTTAATAAATTGCAAGAGTTAAAAACAAACAACTCATTTACTCGGTATTAATATCTAGGAAACTTTCCTGAGTGAATGAAGGCCAGCTTTTATTGAATTCAAGCTTTCATCATCAGTAACAGAAAAGGGTTCAGATTCTCATATGCTCATTACAACAATAACTTTCTGAATATCAACCCATTTATTTAGTGATGAAATAAAATTCTCTGACACTGCTCCCAGCTCTGCCCTCCAGTTGCAGCAGAGACTCTGGACATAAGGCAGCCAGCTGAGAATTTTGAGACAGTGTTAAGCATCTCCTGGACTATGATAATGTTCTGCATCTCCCAAGATGGGGTTAGCACTTCATAGACATATGCCCCACCACAGCATAAAAGCTATTATTACCTCTTAGAAAAGGTTTCTCACAGAATTGTAGCAATGATGCACCTGAGTCAGAAAAGCAATTAGCAATTAGAAAGCATCTCAGGTCATAAAAAAGTGGTGGTGCAAGTCTCCATGAGGATGTTGGTATCTTCAAGATGTGTAGATGTGGCACTTAGGGCCACGGTTTAGGGTGGACTCGGCAGTTTTAGGTTTGTGATTGTAGATCTTAAGGATCTTTTCCAAACTAAATTATCTAATAATTCTGTAATTCAAAGATATCTTCTTGAACTACTCCTTGAAGAGAAGCAGTGATGTTTTCATATCCTCAAGCCAGCTAATGAATCTCACCAACTTTTTCCAATTTTCCCCTTTGTTGGAAGAAGGGTATAACTTCAAAAACTAAAATTGTGAATGATCTCAGTTTAAAAACCAAACAAACCAATCAAACAAAAATAAATGACATTTCAGGAGGGAGGAAAAAAAGGGACTTTATAATAGTGTTACAGTTATAAAGAGATTTCTGCACTGCTCACAGTCTATCAGAAAAGAGTGAGCTCTGGCAAAGTGGGAAAAACAAATTCTGCTTCATAGCCAAGGTTTTGCAGGTTATCCTAAAAGCTTTAGCTGTTTATTTCCTGCTGGAGAGACCCCTTAGGCATTCTCTGTACCTATGCTGCAAGTGAAGCTCCTCTTGACGTCAGCAGGTGTGCGTCATGTAGGAGAGAAAACTGCACTGAAAGGCCTCTGCTTAATGGGATGGTGAATTTTTACAAGCAGAAAAAATGCCTGAGCTCCAAAACTGCAAAGTATCCACAACTGAGGTCAGTGTATAGTGAAGTTCCCCCAGGAAACCTTTGCACAGAAAACCCCATCTCTGCAGGGTTTGTGCCTCCAAGGGAAGCAGCAGGTTAAACTCACCTCAACCACCATATTAACATGAGCATCCTTGGAGGAGCTGCTACAGACAGAAAATTCACCGCAGGCTGAGGCAATGCACATACCACCAGGTCAGAAACAGCTGGATGTGGCAAGAGTATCATATCCCCCATAACTGGGGAGAATCAGATTTCTCTGCAGCACGAGTGGGAACCGAAGAATGGCTAAACAGCCTGTGGTGCAGTATCACGAGAGCCTACAAATTGCACGGACGAAGAATACAGAAGAGATGTGTGGTAATGACAGTCCTGATCCTTCCCATGCCATCTGGCTGCACCATTACTGCTGCACACATCAGACTGTGCATTCACAGTGATATGGGTACCGTGTTGCTGTCCTTGGGATCAGTGGTGCAGAGACCCAGTGTGGGCACAGCGTCTGCAGCGACACATGTCCACACAGCTCCTCTACTTCACAGAGCTTCTGCAACATAAATTTAGCCAAACTGGTGAGATGTGCTAGGATTGCTCTGCCATTGCTTAGGTGGAAGGCAGCAGCTGTCGGACACTCAAGAATAACTATCCCAGAAGAAAACAGACCAGGAGAAAGTAGACTGATAGCAGACAACTGGCAGGGACTGAGACTTGCAGTATGGTTATACCTGACTTCTCTGCAACTGTATGAAGGGTGGTAAACACATCCTGCCTTGGGAATCTTCTGTCTACTCACTAATGCACTACAAAGCTTTCTGGCTAGTATGTGGTCCAAGATCAGTCTGCACCACCATCTGAAGCCTTCTTGCATTGTGGACATGACTGGGACATCTAAGACACATCTCCCCTCTGTGGTCCATTGCAAGACAACAGACTTTTCTGTGCTGTGGAACCTACCAGAGACACTCACTCCTTCCCTTGATAAAAGAGGGTGTTTAAGATCGTTAAGCCCCTGCATTAAACACCAGTGTCTCACCTCAGATGTGGGCTAAGCATCACTCCAAGCGGCTCTGAGCACACTTCAACCATGATGACAGGCTCGTCATCTTGAGTAACAGGGCTAGACTGGAGGAATTTGGATACACTACACAGGAATCTGCTATTAACGGGACACGGAAGAAGTATAGGTCTAAACCAAGTAACACCAAGTGATGAAGTGAATTTGGAGGCGTGCCAGGAAGAATACAGGACAGGAAGAAATGAAAGATGAAAGTGTTTTCAACACTATCTCCACATGCTCAACAAGGATTTTCTCATGAGTCTTTGCTTTGTAAACGCTCTGTGATATATAGCATTTTTTCCAGAGCTGCCCTTTATCATCTGATCAGCAGAAAGAATTAAATCACTCTGGCAGTTGAATTAATCCTTTCTAAATGGCTCGTTTCTGCTTTTTAAGATGCAAGGCATGGCAATTCCACTAAAATCTGTGAGATGATGGAACTTTTTACCAGAGTAACATAGGATTTGGCCCACCTTTGCCTTCATCTGTGCCCCTGAAGAAATGAGAGGGATGTTCTCAGGTCTTCCTTTCAGAACACAGGATGCTTCAACAATGTGGCAATATGACTTAAACAGCAACTGACTCATAAATGGAGCAAAATAAGTACTAGCACAAAACAGGCCTCCGCCATTTAAATTAGGGGCTGCTGTTCCACAACTCCTAGGAGTCCCACAACGGGATGTGTCTTTCTTAAGACATCCAAAAATGAGGTGCTGAAGTATGAACAAATAAATATAGGCTTCCTTGATAGTGGATGGAGGGGAACAGGTACCCCAGAGGACAATTCCCATTACATTAAAACAAGCATCCAAGGTACATCAAAGGGATTGTTCCCTGGAGACACCTATCTCCTACTGTTGACTAAAAAGGGAGTCCAGGGTGACCAGTTCAACCTTAGATATCTGACTGCAGACATCAAAAGTTGCGTGCAATGAATCACACACCTAGAGGGACTAGTAGACCATCTATCTTTTATAAGTCATAGAGCTTTAATTTTCACCCAGCTACTCTTTTTGTTGAACCCAATAACTTTTATCTAAAACGTTTCCTCCAGAGAGGCCTTCAATCTTGAAGACATCAAAAGATGAGCAATTCATCACTTCCACTGGCCCCTTGTTTTAGTGATTAACCACTATCATTGGGAAAAACACTGCTGGTTCCAATTTGCCTTTGGTTAATACTGTGTTTCCTTTGCTATTTTGAAGAGATTGCTGCATTTCGTGTCTGGAAGTGCTGATGCAGTTTCATATTGCCAAGTCTCAAGACTAAGTGGTCCAGCCTTTTTTTCCCTTTGAAAAATGAAGATCTTTGTACAAACTTCCACCTACCTACTAGAAGCACTGCTTAATTTTTATGTTTAACTAGGATGTGCTTTAACAAGATCACTGTCTTTGCATGCCCAAACTTCTCAGGAATCTAAAAGAATGCTGTAAATATTAATAAATTATGCCTCAGCATATCTTAAAATAAATATTGCCACACACTCTTCAGAAGAAAAGAAACTAAAAGGCAGAGAAGACAAAGAACTGACTCGGGTCTGGAGCAGAGATAGGAGATGATGTCCTCTTTCATGATATATAAAAATGTCTTTTGAGCACTGGATTTCAATTAGCACTCTGCTCCCTTTGGTCACACCATGTTTCTTCTCTGCTGCAACAGGACACACACAGATTGTAGTGGAGAAATTTTATCTTCAGTGCTTGGTTTCCAATATCTAAGAAGCACCTTTTTGTTTTCTTTACACTGCCTCCAAAAGAAAACATTTCCAATCTTTGATGTGGGTTCCATGGCATTACAATGTATATTTGTTGCAAAAACCAACAAGCTTCAATTATCATTTGAGGTAAATTTTGATGGACTTCACTTATTTTTACCTCTAAATCAGTAGCCACAACAACTCTCAAATAAAACTCTGCATTTGCAGATAGAAACTGGACAGGGAGAGAAGGACAGTTACTCAAATCACTAACAAAAAATGCAAGGGGCTGCAGGAACACTAAATATTTTAGAAATAGCCAATTGGCTCAAGTGCCTATTCTCTTTATTCAGCTGCCATCATAGATGAGGACCCTAATGCACCTTGCACTGCACAGTCAAACAACAGAAGTGGTAGTCCAGATTTTATTTTCAGAGCTCCATTTTACACAGACAAAGTAAAAGAATATAATTGAAAACATCTCCATATAAAAAGCTCCCACAGCAATACATAGATGCTGGATGGAGTTAATAATATCGTGCAGGTAACAGTCTATGATCAGCTTCCAGATACACCTAGTAACCACAGGGTCCTGCCAATTTTCAAGCTATTTCATAATGGACAGTAACAGGAGTTATCTAAAAGCATAAACATCTCTCCTGGTCTTCAGTTCTCTTGTCTCTGTCTTACAGAGCTCTCTTCAAATGATATTTATTGCAATTGTGTGTGTTGTTTTTCCTGCTTCAAACTGAATACTCTTCCTAAAGAACTTGGCACTTTAACAGATTTTTTTATCACTATGCATGTCTAGAGCAGAATATGCTGCTTTAGGTGGTCCCCACCCACTGTTTGGATGATACAGTGACCTAAGAACTATAATCAGAGTCAGAGTAAGAAGATATTGTTGTACGTACATGTGTGTACACACACACACTCCCTACTAAATACTACTACTACTTTTAATTACATTATTATTATTACATTTTTTCCATATATGGATCTGAGGACATTTAGCTTTTAAGGAACTGGTCAGAATGGCTGGTGAAATTGTTAAGCCCCTCAAGACAGAGCTGGAACCTCACTGGTTCTGCTTTTACAACAACCATGCCAGAGTGTAACCCTCAAACCGAGTGCGAACTACTTTTATCCAAACTGTTCAACCAAAACATATATTAAATGTGCACACACTTTCCCAGAGTGTTTAGTGTGCTTTAGATGAAGGTCATAATAAAAGTACTAGTTTTATTATTGCACAGTTTCAGCAGATGGTCTGAACTATTAAGAATCAATTTGAGCCTATTAAGAATGTCATCTATTCTATTTCCAGACAATATCGCAGCAGTTCAACCTCATTACTTATCTGTCACTATAAAGAGTAGATAAACCTTCATCCATCACATCCAATGACTTTTTGCCCAGAATTCTTGATATATATTTTTCCTAGATTTTCTTCTTTTTTTATTTTTTCCTCCTAAATTATTATTCTCCTTTATGTTCTACAGCAATGTGGGCATCCATTCTTTATTTCCACACTCAGAAACATATATGCTATAAGAATATTTAGTCTTCATGTAACATATTTTCCAGAGATTCTAAAAGGACATCACAAAGGACTAATGTATCTTTATACTCATTACTCAAGTGAGACATCTGAGGTATGTTGCCATTTGATTACATAATTTTTTAAAAAATTTTGATGTCTGAAGGTAAATAAAGAAATCAATGCTGACACAGCACAAGCTTCACTTTTGAAATCATGCAGGCTCCCAGAATTTCCAGGAGCCCTCTTTTCTCATTTTTCTTGCAGTTGCTGCTCTAGCTTAAGACAATCATTCTTTGAAATGTCTTCCAAATATTTATTTCCCCAGTTTTGCATTGGCTCAAAGCTAGTTTTCCTTATAAATTATGAATATTATTTCTGGAAATTCTGAGTTAAAATCTACACAAGTAAATCTTTAGAATATGTATTTTATGTTATTTTATTTTATTTTATTCAACAAATGAGTGGTGCTTCACACTGTAACTTAATTAGAAAAGTTATTAGCTACTTATTTCTGAATTTTTTAAAAAAGCATTCTGATCTTTGTATGCCCTGTTATGAAAGGATTGATGTTCTGATCCATATTACATACTCATATCTTTCTTTACTCTCTTTTATAAAATTAAACACAAACTAAGTAATTGCCACTTGTCTGAGAATGATTTAAAACTTCAAGGATATTCAGAGACATTAATTTTATTAATCATGTTTATATAGTGCTTAATTAAGTTGAACTTGTTGAAACAAAGCTATCGTCAACAGCCATGACTACTGTATTTATTCACATTTATGGATAGATGAGAAATAATCATTTAAGATACACTCATCCAACATGTTCTCATGTGTCTACAGCTGTCATATACTTTATTGCATGAATTGAGAAGGGGAAAAGAAAATTTTGACTATGATAACTCAATTACATTAGGAGAAAAAATATGTGTTGTACATCATCTATCTGTTTTTATATGACAACATAGAAAGAGACATTTTAAAAAAAAGTGATGCTTTGAGTTCACTAAAGAGATACATTTGCTGATATCTTACATAACTGACACTTTAGGGGAATATGACTTTTTTCCCAACACAGAAAATATCTGAAACATGAGAAGTATCAATCAATACCTGGAGCTCCTTGAGAGGCAGCATTAAACAACAGAAAAGATTCCTTCCTAGTCTGCTGTGTTCCACTGTGAGTGTCTACATGGAAAGTCTGTGTTCCAGCCAAGGCAGTTAATGATTAATGAAAGCAGAGAGCGCTTGTTTAGAGAAAGGGGGGAACCCACAAAACTGAGCAGTGCATGATGGATTCATTAAAAAGAAAAAGACTGAGCACCATCTTGGGGGGGGTGGGGGTAAAGTCCAAAGTCTTCTTCTGCACTCTTTGAACTTCTATCAAGCAGGTTTCTGAACATTTTTCCCATGGTGTTTCATGGACTAGATGGGAGGAACAGCCTTCACCAGGTGGAAACTTGTAGCGAAACTGTCCACATATGGTGCTTTATAGCTCTTATCTCTGAGTCACCTCTGTGGGAAGTGACTTTGGACTAGATCACTTTAGCCAGTCTTTGAGGCTGTGGTTTCAGTCAGTCTCACCATTAACATCCTTGACACACTGTGACTGGATGATGCCATGAACTGGAGGAGGTATCTCCCACCTTGACAGCTGCTTCTACTGTTTGTAAGATCTTAAGATCTGTAACTGTTTAACTAATATTTATTCTATTTTAGCTTATGGGCTGCATTTTGTGTTTTGTGGCCAGCTGGAGGGGTGCTTTTCCAGTGGAAAGCGCAGGAGAAATTTGGGCTAGCTTGGCCATAATTCTGCCTGAGATCCCCTGAGGAGAAGACGTTGCCATGGCAGCTTTGCTGTTCCTTCAACTGGTGCAATAGCTGCTGTTGCCACATTAAGCCAGATCTGCTGGTCTGTGAAGGTGAGCTGCCTCTCCAGATAATTAGAAAAGTACCTGCTTCCCCATGTGCTTCTGTTGCTTGTCCCTCCATCTGCCTAAGATATACAAATATTTTGTTATCCTTTCTGCAGGAGGTGACCTGCCAGAGCCGTCATGCTGTTCATCTCTCAAGATTTTAACAGCTAGTTCTGTCACATAATGGGCTACAGATTTTACAGAGGGACTCAAGCTGGCCGATTAAGGTCCCTACTAGAAAAGGGAGAGTGATATCAATTCATTTCAGTTCTGAGCTCTGTGGTAGTGCTCATCCTCTCCTTCGAGGATTTTTTTTGTGCTTTATCTCGTGCCAATGGCATATGAAGATGCTACAAAAAATACCTGGTGAAGGGCTGCACCATGCAGGACTGATGCAGTTGAAATCTACAGCCTGGGATCTCTACCTGGTAAGATTTCAGTCTTTTATTTGAAGAACTGAGAAAGGTTGACCCCTTTGCAAACACAGCCTTCACCTCTTACACAAGGCTGGATCGCACAGACTAGCCAGAGTTGAAGCTCTTTGTCTCTCAAATCCACATCTCACACCTCACTGGAGAAAGCCCTAAGGCCACTGATGACTCTGAGCAGCAGACATTCACCCGTCTAGCCTGCTGAAACTGTGCCAGATGAGATCAATGGGATTGTAAGCATTTAAACAGGAATTACTACTGCTCAACCAGCTAAAAACGTCCTTTATCGGGCAACAGTCTCACTGGCATCCCTCTGCTTGAGCTGTAAACAAAGCACATCACACCAGAGGTTGCACAGATCTATGTGAAGGTAGCAGCCTCTGTTCTTTGCCTGCTCAAGGTAATAGCCATTACAGAAGAAGGGAGGAAGGAAGATGTATGCTTTATTGCACATGGATTTTGCAGTTCTGGAAATGAAACAGCTACTGTACCCATCTCACAGGGCAGTCTTGAGAAATGAACACATGATTAAGAGCTTTGAGAGCTCTACATTAAAAAGAGACAGCAGAGTTGCTGTGATTTAATTCATGCATGCATGCACTTAAACCCAGACTAATTCCCCAGGGTTAAAATGAAATAGAGTTTAAATCTAACAAGGGTAGAAACTCGTAACCAATTCCTGTGCTTCTCAAAGAGAATATCAAATGACGTGAAATCCTTAATTGCCCTGAATGAGACACAGACATCTGAAATAGAGTAACTTGTCTCCTATCTAAAAAAAAAAAAAGAAAAAGAAAAAAAAAGCCATCACATTAATTCTTTACCTTCTTTTCATCACCCCTAGAAAATAAAACTTGTTCAGGCATAAAAATAGACTAAGCTTTACTAAAACCAAGTGCAGATTTTAAGCACCTACTTTAAAAGGACAAGCTGTTTGCACAACTGATATGATATTATGAAACTTTAGACATTTCTTTCACAACTGACAAGGAACTGAATGCATTAGACAGGCCTGTTTCACATCAGAAGCCACAAAGGCTCCCAATTCTGTATGCCTCTGGATTTTTCTCTCAACTCCATTGTTTGTGGTTAAAAATCCAAAAGGGTCTGACCCATTTTAAAAGAAGGAAATCATATTTCTTAGTCTGCAAATGATACTCACTGCTAGCAGAAAAACAACTGGAGCTTAATCCTCCTGAAGAAAGGAAATGTCCCAGGTCAAAGTCACAACATATAATCCCCCACAGAAAGTAAGGAAAAAAATAAAATACCTCAGGTCTAGTCTGGTCATGCAGAACCACATAGCACTGGCAAAGGTTACAAATGGTTCTGTCAAACACAGCTGATTTCCACCTAGCAAAGCAGTGATTTTTTTGGTGGAAGGTTAGCATTACTTTTTTGGCATAGCAGTATTGTACCTTTATTCCGAAGTATCAGTTCATGGTGGGAAGTGTTGCACACAGTAATGAAAAACAATAATCTGTCTTCAAAGTCCTTTTGAAAGGTCTAGCTCATTCCAGTTCCTCAGGGCAAAGCAGGACAAAGAAAAGTGGAATTGTTTCCATTTCACAGATGGGAAAGATGAGGCAACAAAGCAAAGCATTAAATTGGGGGAGGGTTGGTGTGATGCCATTTTGGGATGTTCAGATTGCCGTCTCAGGCAACCATCTTTTTGCATTTACATTCAACTTCAGGGTAAACATTTCTGCGCTTTTTACCAATGAAGTACATGAGATCACTACATCTGCAACTCATTGTGCAGCCTGAGTGCAGAAATTGGCCTGAACATCAGGGAAGTAAGCCCACAAGTTTGGATGAATCTCTGGGCTTTCGCCAAGCGTGCAGAGATTTTGTTTCTTAGAATAATTACTGAATTAACCTCTTTGCAGGGAGAAGAGGAAATTGCAGAAGCCAAATTTTTTGCCAAGCCTTAGCACGAGAACTCAGGACATCCTGGGTCTCTTCCCTGCTCAGATCACTGGGTTTCCTCTTTATTCCAGCAATTCCCAATGCAAACGGATTTAGCAGTAAGGGAGGCATATATCCAAGCAGGGAGTTTGCTCCTGCTGCTGAAGGAAAGAGAGACAGAGAATTTTAACACGATTACACACAATCTAGGACTAAACTTATGGACTGTTCATTTTGCCTTGGAAACTCAAGTTAATCACTTTCCCTTTTCTTGGCACTCTGCAATGAGTTGCTCTCTAAGGTGCTGACTCTGTTAGTACTGACTACCAATCCTAACATTTGTTACCATGATAAGTCTCATTGGTTAAAGCAGCCTTTTCCTAATGATTTTCACACACACTTTACAGCCTGGCATCACAGATCAGGAAAGCAAATGAGAGTGATTTCATCTATCTTGACTACCTAGAGATTACACACCACATAATTGCCCTGGTTACTCCTTGCATCATGGAATCATAGAATAGTTTGGGTTTGAAGGACCTTAAAGCTCATGTTGCTCCAACCCCCTGCCACGGGCAGGGACACCTTCCACTAGCCCAAGTTGCTCCAAGCCCCATCCAACCTGGCCTTGAACACTTCCAGTCACAGCTTCTCTGGGTAACCAGTGCCGGAGCCTCATCACCCTCACAGGGAAGAATTTCTTCTAACATTTAATCTTAATCTGCTCTCTTTCAGTTTGAAGTCATTCCCTCTTGTCCTGTCACTCCAGGCCATTGTAAATAGTCTCTCTCCATCTTTCCTATAAATTCCTTCCACGTACGTTTAGGTCACCGTGAAGCCTTCTGTTTGCCCAGCTGAACAATCAGAATTCTTTCAGCCTTTCCTCACAGCAGAGGTACTCCATCCCTTTAATCAATTTGGTGGCTTCCTCTGGACTCGCTCCAACAGCTCCATGCCCTTCCTGTGCTGGAACCCCAGAGGTGGAGGCAGGTCTGCAGTTGGGGTCTCGTGAGAGCAGAGTAGAGGGGCAGAATCACCTCATTCAAGTCTAGTAGAGCTTAAATAAATCACACATTCTTCAAAAAAACCCTCCTATCATATCCCAAGACAGCAAATCTGCAGGAGCAAACTTGGTATAACCTGTTAAACATTTGCCCCTTTATTGTAACTTGTACTGGTCTGGTTTTAGCTTCTGGTCAGAGGGTTTGTTCCGTTTTTCTCACTGTGGTGGGTACTTTCCATGGGTAATTTCTTTGTATATAGAACTCCAGAACTTGCATTTTATTGTGTGACACTCTGAGCTGCCTGGCAAGTCAGTCTGTGTCAGTGTCTGCCATCATGAACAACCAAGCTGCTCAGGAGAAGGAATTACAAAAAGGATGTGAAATCACAACAGGCTGGGTAATTTCCTTTCCAACTATAACTCTGTTGACATTAACTACAACATTAGCAGCTATGAATAAGGTTTGTCATGTACACTCCATCCAAAGGAGAAAACAAATGGAAAAGTTAAATATTTACTCTCTGACAGCTTATTTTTTGCAAGACGTTTTTTTAACTAAAGTCATCCAAAGCCTTCCTACCCATTTTGCCAAGGGAACTGCTGTTTGCAGGACCAGGAGGCTGTATTTGCTTAAGCACCTCTGTGGAGCCAAAATAAAATAAATAAATAAATTTTAAAAACCCTTCTTTCCCCAATTCCTCATCCATTATTTTATTAACCACAATTGTAAGGTTAGAAAAATACCTACTCCATTAACCTCTGGGGCATCAGACTCAGGACTCCAAAGTGCATTTTGCACTTAGTTCTGCTGAATTTCAGCACCAACTGATACTACATGGCACCATGCAAAGTAGGCTGGACTGTGAGCTTTCTTAAATGGCAACTTGGTCAAATCATACTTTCAGTTAATAACAAATACCATACCCCAGGGTCAGCTCATACTTTCCACTCCATGCTTGAGGTGACTGAATGATAAACAAATGATCAGTGGGAAATTTGGATGCTGGCATATGCTGTCTGGTTAGCTTTTAGAAGGAGGAAGTGAGAAGATGTTCGGTTGATTTGCCAAAGTAGTTAAAAATAGAAGAAAAATATTTTAAAAAAAGAAATTAAAAAAAGAGAAAAAACTCCCCAAACCTACAGTCATTCCATCCCTACTTTCTTATGCAGATACCTATAATCAGACTTGTATTTGTACAGAGAGACGCCAAAATAAACAGGACTTGCACTCAGAGCATCCATTAACTTCAATTTAGGTACTTGGTGTGCTAACACTCACTGTAGGAAAGTTTACTTTTAAGAGCCTAAAAGGGATTGAAGTGACTGGCTAAGAAACAGTCATCCTGATTTGGACATTTCTGGCAGGGCGAAAGCATGAGGATAATGGGATGTCTGAAATTGATTCATTTCCTGACTGGATCAAATTCCAGACTGATTTAATGTAAGTGGCCAAAGCATAGAGAAGGGAATTAATGTGGTGCTGTCCGCTGTTGGTAGCATAAGAAATAATGTAATTAAACTGAACTGAGGTGAAGGAAATATAGATAAGACATTGAAGCAAACAAGTAAAAGGTGAGGATAGTTGGATGTTGGTGTAGTATGCCTGAGAGACTCACCATCACTGGATGTGCATAGCAGCAAATTAGATGAATGAGTGTTGAATGGCTTGAGGTAAAGCTGGCCCTGCCTTAATGAGGATGGATTCAGTGACCCCTTGAGACTCATGCTTCACTCCCCACGTGACCATAGCTTTGGTTCTGCTGTGACCTGATATCCTTAGTATGTGAGGGTGGGATTCATTGGACCTAATTTAGAAAACTATACCAACACCAGGAGAGGACAGGAGACATGGGGAGAGGAGGGGAGGGGAGGGGAGGAGTTTATAGCATCTCAAAGCACTTTTCAACCATTAATTAAATCCAGGAATTGAGAGGGATGTCATTAATCTGCTCATTTATACAACCCAAAGGACGCTAATAAGGTAAGTGGGTTTTTCCACAGGCAGAGCAGGAGTAAAAGTGGAGATGCAACCTTGGGGCCAGGTTTTGTCTAAAGTCAGGTGCTTCGTCCTGCAAAAGCACCAGAAAGAGGACAGTAGTAATTCAGGGAAACGTTATTCCCAGCAGTGTGATGCAAAATGACAAAAAATCCCACAGCCTCGTGGTCTTCAAACAGCCCTTTGATCTCTTTCTGTGCCAGCCAATGCTGCTTGTGCCCACTGTCAGCACTGAAACACCCAAAGGAAAAGTCAGAATAAAGCAAAGATCTCTGGATAGAGCAGCATTACTGTCACACACATGGGCTAACACTCACAGAACACCATAGTGGTCATAGTGCCATGTTACAAACTGCAGGACACATTGGCTATTCTAGACACCAGGTGTCTGGGACATAATGACCTCTTAATTAATGGCTAAATAATGGCCACTAACAATTAAGCTGTCAGAAGACAGAAGAAAGAAAAACGATAAGTACAATTCCATGTTTACCATAGGAGTCCTTCCCATTTCTTATGCCCTGAGCTCAATCCTTAAACACTTTTCTTGTCCACACATTTTGTGAGCATATGTCCTGTTTATAGTGTCAGTCCAAAACAAGCCTTCCTCAAATTAGGAAATTAAGAAATTAGGAACATCGCTTTCTACATTCAGGATGGGGAGCGGAAAGGGAAGAAAAGCCCGCCTGAAATTTTAACAATTGTTGTGGAAATACCCTCATACAAATTCCAGCCCCTTGCTTTTTTTTTCAGCGATAGCAAAGTTTTCCCGCTGGGAAACTCTTGGGCCTGTCCATCTGCCGTACAGTATGGTGAATACTACTACAATGGCACTTTAACAATAACTGTGCTCTTTTGAACCTCCCCATTCAAGTCACTCCATTGATTACTCAAAAGAATGCAGACTCTTGTGTTATTTGATCGGCACATATACTCTGAGCACTTAATCCCCTCAAATATTTTTCAATAACTTCCTTTAATTACAAGGAAAACACTTCGAGTGATGCGTGCATTGAAGAGCTTCCCCTCATGTCTCTCTCACCTTTTTTTTTCTTTTTTTTTTCCTGTTTAATGAAGAATTTGAATCACTTTTCAACTTCTTAATCCTATAATCCTGGAAGGAATTCGCTCTCTTCCAAACCCTGGGGGTGGTAGGCTTATGCTTAGTACAGTACACCCTAGAGAGATCTTTCAGTAGGGCCTTTCCAGAGGAGTCCCAAGTATCTGCATTCCTCAGCTGTGTGGTCAACATGTAACTCAGCCTCACCAAAACCACCTTGCCTAAGTGGTTCAGGGATCAACTTTTCTAGGGAAAGTGCGGGATAGCACAACACAGTAGATACAAACTGTTCAGAGAACTAAGCTTTTCCAGAAAGAACAAGTGCACAGTACCAAGCAGGATGGTTTTACCAACACATTTACCTCATTCAAAAAGTCAGGGAAAGGGTCACCTTGCCAATGCTACATCCTTCCACCTTATTTCCTCCCATTCCCCCAGGGACATGAGGAATGATGGACAAGTCTGTACAACTAGCTGTGTTGAAAGGGTTGGCCTGAACCTGTTGGCTCTATGGTCTTTGCCTTGAAGAGCACTGGATGCATTTCAGCATGCGACACTCTCCCCTGTGAGCATGGTGTACTCACTGCACAAAAATTTCAAACTTGTCTAGTTTTGTTTCAAGAAAATACTTTGTTGTCACATTTAGACAGCTCTTTTGCAATGAAACCAAAG
This sequence comes from Myrmophylax atrothorax, assembly GCA_026770055.1. Taxonomy (NCBI): domain Eukaryota; kingdom Metazoa; phylum Chordata; class Aves; order Passeriformes; family Thamnophilidae; genus Myrmophylax; species Myrmophylax atrothorax. The sequence continues at coordinate 2,659,579 of JAOXXN010000364.1, forward strand.
GCCATGGTTTTGCTGCTCCTGGCTTTCCTCTAGTACCAAGAAACTCCAATGATTACATGAAGTACAGATTTTCCACTTTGTCTTTCCAGGCTGTTGATTCTCAAGGGAAGGCCTATGGATCTTTAGGTACCCGTCAAATAGAGGGGAAAATGGTGCATGGAAGAACTGTAAAAGAGTAAAAAACCACAGTAACAACCCATATCATTCCGTAATTCCATATGTGCCAGTAAGCAGACAGGGTGAAAAAAAGCTGTAAATACACTTTCAAAGTTTTGTGGCATTTTTAGCTGTTTGTAAATCAAACACCTCGGGGCTCCCTTGACCAGAGCAGGTCTTGGCTCACTATCCAAATGTCTAAGTGTTCTTTCATTAGAAGCAGCAGTGAAATACTGCTGCAAAGGCATCTGTTTTTCACTCCTCTCCCATTCTAGGTCATGATCCTCAGCTCACTTTCTTTTTCTCATGCTTGTTAGCTCAAGTGGCCATTGTTTTGTCAGTGGTTTTTTTACCTAATCCCATCATACTTAACCATTATCATTGTGTTTTGGGCTAAAGCTCGAACACTAAGAAACAGGTTGGCAAAGGTGAACAGCCCAAAGTGTGTCGCTGCCTTGCTGAGACAAGATGCCATCAGAGGCCTCAGCTGAAAGGCAGCTGGATGAAGAGGAGCACACAGGACATGGTGATGTTAATGTGGACACAGCATGAGCACACTGCACACAGTGAGGACATGTGGGGAACGAGGGTGTTGCTTGCACGTCATCTCCCTCCCAGTTGAGGGAACGGAAACCTGAAGGCCAATATTTCAGTGCCGGATCAGCCTGAAAGCCTGGCCTGTTTTCAAAGGTTTGCACATTTTAGTGCAGCTCTGATGATCAGTTTTATGATCTGACAATTGACGAACTTGCTAACACCTTAATCACAGCTCAGCTGGCAGAAGATGATGAAAAATTATGTCATGCTGTGATGTATGACTGCTGCTTTGCATTGCCATGACAGACTCCAGTACCTAGTCCATATCTGAATAGCCCACCTCATGTTGCCCCTTCTATACGGATAATAACTTCCCTGCTTGCCTGGCTGAAGCACCATATAATAAGCAAGAGCATGTATTAGAGGCCTATCATTGATGTAAAGCAATTGCCTTATATTTCCAAAATTCTTGAGCTATTTCACCATAAACTTTCATTAAAGGAACACTATTTTGATGTCTTCAGAAGACTGCTGACATAAAACCAACTGAAGGAATGCACCTCTAGGAATATTTTGCACATGTACAGGGCAGTGGTGGATGGGTTACAGGCTGACGTCCTCTCTAGGAGAAAAGTCTCATTAAAGCAGACAGGACTGACAGGTTCTGTCCAGACTGAGCATGTACATAGTGCCACCCTCACCTTCAACTTGGAGTAGCTGGGCCAGTTTAATGAATGAAGCCCATTAAACCTCCATGTTTGCAGTAAGGTGAGCCAAGTCACATAGAAGTTGTCATTTCCTGCAGGTCACATATCAATTCAGAACTGGAGATAATGACAGAATCTAGGAAAAGAACGGAAGGAACAGTATATTTTGGTTTTGGGCGGTAGGTGGGAAGTCTACATAAAATAGCTCAGGAAGTGTATTTTGTCATATTCTGGGTAGAAAAAAAAGAAGTCCAATTGTTTTTATCTTCTCATTTACGTTTCTCCTCTTCATCCTTCCTCTCCTCTCCATCTGTCTCAATGTATGCCTTTCAATAGGAAACCTTAAAACATTTCCTTGAAAAATAGCTGCACTTTTTACTTTTCTTTCAGAGTTCCTATCTCTATTTTTTGGAGCCAAAATTACTGGGTGAATTTAGTCCCAATGCCTGAACTATTTTTTTGGGAAACACTGAATTCCTTTTTCCACAAATTTTTTGGTTAAAATACAAAAAACTACAAATCATCAGCTCTCACTAGGAAACCAAATATCCATGCCTTTCTAGCACTCTTGTTGCCTTTGTCTGTGTAATAGTTGTACTATTAGCTGTGACCCCAACACTTACATGCACTTCAAAGTCCTGTAAGGACTATTATCCCCACTCAAAAAGTGGAAGAAAGTGAAATTCACTGCAACAAGGAACTGGCGAGCTTGTGGTGGGACAAAATAAACACTCTGGAGAGGCAGCCCTGGGGAGACGGCTTACCTCCAGCAGCATGGACCAAGGGCTTTTTCTGTAACAAGGAGAATTTTTTTGCTCCAAGAGCTGCACCCAGCAAAGGCAACCTGGTAAGGTAGTGCTGCAGCATCTGTAATCCTGCTGGGATGAATCAGATCCTTCAGCTCATGCATTAATTGCCTCTGGAGGGAGGCTGAAGAGTAGACATGGGAAGGGGCACAGATGTGTACCCTTGGCATGGCTATATTCTGAGCCTGTACTGTGAATGGGAGTGCAGGAGTGAAGAGGCGGCCATGCCTCTGCTCTCTGCAGTGCACAGATGGGCAAATAAATAATAAGAAAGGAGTCCAGCTCCCGAAATTGCCCTTCTCTGCACTTGCCATGGTTTTCATTATTGACACACTCACTATTTATAAGATCCCACATGTGCTAAGTAATAACAATCATAATAAGAAATCTAACCATTCGCACAAACATTTTGTATTTATTTATTTTTCTAAGATAAAATCCAGGGATCCCCTCTGCCCACAGCAAAACCTCCATGGACAGCAGGGCCACCATGAGCAAATGAGCAGGAACAAAGCCTGAGGGTGCTGGCAGGGCACAGCAGTCAGTGTGTCACTGTGATAATCTGCTTAAAGGAGGAGGCAAGGGCATAATTAAATATCCTGGCCTGGAGTCCTAATAAAGCAGCTAGAAGATCTGATGCTCTACCCATAATAAACTGTGGTTCATTTATTACTGCTATGTATATGTATCTAGAACTGAGCTCAGCCCCAAGCTCTGACTCACCCCATTCTCTATCACCAGAGACCACAATCTCCTGTTCTCAGGTTACTGTTGTGATGGTGACACCTACTTTTTTACCTACATTTGAGAAGCCACAAAACTAAGCAATCAGATTTTGTCACATATTTTACCTCTGGCAGCCAGAAAACCATGCAGGGCAAAATCTTAAAAAATCATTACAAATTCACAAAAAACCCTCAAGAGAGTTGGCCTTTCAGAACAGACTTTTCTATGATTTTGTTTTGACATTATCAGGGAGGATGCTTTGAGTTTCCAAACATCTTTTAGCAATTTAGCAGGATGAAGAACAACCAGCTGGAAGTCATGCAGCAGATGGGCACTGGGATCCTTAAAAGAGAGGAGGACCTCTCTTGGCTTGTGTGAGTCCAACAAGACAGAGACACTTTTTCTGTCTTCTGATACACCAAAGCTTTAGTAACAGGGAGGTGAGAAAGCCCCTTACACCCATTTGCACATTGAGGACATGAGAGGAGAGAATATGAGTGGATTACGGTATAGACTGGAAGAAACACTGTGAACAACCAACCAACAAAATGCCAAGCTAGAACTTAATAGACTTGTGTTGAAATGATTACAGGACACAGGGGGTGCACTCACCATGAGCTCGTTATGAAAAATTAAGAAATCCTGTCCAGCTTTACATTGACCTTATTCATCCTTTGAGGAAACATCTTTCATATAGCACAGACATGATAGCCATAACAGTAGCTAGGATGCCTAGAGGTCATGGCTCTCTCCCATTCCCAGTGCTCTGTTTAGGCTGTAAAGGGAGCCTGGAAATCCACCTGGGACTAGATGTCTATGTTCTTAAAACAGGTAATGGTAGGGTAATAACTGCATCGCTTGCTTCCCTGTGTTTTCCACATATTCTTCCCTGATGTCTTGAAATTCATTGGCTTTCCTCATCCATTGGCACCAGCTAATTTTGGTTCTTTCAGAAGGTGAAATAAAATTTCTTGCTGAGGTTCATTCAAATACTGTAGTTTTCACTGGGATTATCTCACCCTTTGGCCAGGTTAATCAAAATGTACCTGGCTGCCTTATTCTTCAAAGACAACACCACATACTCAGAACTTTTGCAACATGCAAGAGGTCTGTATTTCACATGTCAAATATTCATCAGTTAGAATGGATAAACCTAATGGCTTCCAGCAAGAATGCTGTTTTCATAAAGTGAAAAATCACCTAATGAAAGCACTGTCCTAGAGAGCAGCTGACATTTCCTTCAACACAAAAAAATCATAATGCTTTTAAGACAAATTAAGAGGTCCTCAAAGAACTTTTTTTTTTCTTTCCAACTAAAAAAAAAAAGTACCTGCAAGGTAAAAAAAGTGCTAATTTTCAGGGGGCTGTAATTGGGAAGGAGCAGATGTTTTTCAGGTCTCATTCTTAAGCAGAGGTAGTGGCATGCACCTTTAACTTCTGAATGCCAAGCTGTCAGCAAGCAACTTCAACACTGCCTTTATCTCTCCTCTTTTCTATTTATACATTACACAAAGCTATTTTTTCCTGGGTTTAATTGCACATCAAAGGACCAACTGAATGGATCAGTTTGGGAGGTTGCTGATAGCAACGCTGGGGAATCCTGCAAATGCAGGTCTAAAATTTCAGTTCTTTCCAGTGCTATATTAGCTAATAAGGGAAAAGCCAGTGAAACACTTAAGAGAGCAAAAGCACCCTGGCTGTGCTTCTATTCTTTTCAAGTTCAAGCTGGACATAGAGAAGATTAAATAACTATTTATTATGTTAACTCCCTCCCTCTAAGCACATGTTTCCTATCGAAGGAGACACAAATGACAATGATCATTTCAGTTTTTCAGAGAGGTAGTGACAGATATTTGAAAGCTTTCAGATGTCTCAGAGCCCATGGTCACATCCTTAAAAATGGAGTATAGCCTGCTATTCATTCAGGGATGTGAAAAAGGAAACTCCCAGTTCCCTTTAGGCCAAATGTATTTGCCTTGGCAAATACGGATTTTGAAGGACTGCTCCACCATTAAAGGAACACAAAAATCACAACATTAAAATTGATTATATTGGACACAGAATCAGATGGAGGGTTTCACTGAGTTGTTAAGTAAATAGAAATGCCTACACCTCTATATTCCCATCGTAACAGAGATGTAAGCACCACAAAGCACATCAGCTGGCTTAAAACCAGCACTGAGCTTGTCTCTCTCAAGCTTTATGCACAAGAAAGGTAAACAAACACAGCTCCAGTCTAAGTTGAACAGCCTTTTTTGACATGTTGACTTGATTATTTCTGTCTACTTCCCCAAGCTTTCCAGCTCATACTGACTTAGCTTCTCTCAGACAAAACCTGCGGCAAAACTGCCTCTTGTGTTTCAAGATCCTTAAAACTCACTGCTTTGTCTGCCTCAATGTCAATTATTGTTTATTTATGAAAGGAAAGGAAAAGCAAAATACACCAACTCAGACACATGAAATAATGAGTAGACAAGAGTTCCACATTCATAAATAAATCAACATACTTCCTATGGCTCTTATATAATCTTAAGATGTTATTTTGTTTTAAATCCAGCACCATTTTAGTAGGTCCTTTTGTTCTACTATTCTTGTGCTACTTTTAAGCAGGAGAGGTGTTTGACAAGTGAATCTTCAGTGACAACAACTGCAGCTTTTATTGACTTTTTTGAAAATATTGAGCTAACTCAGAATTACAGAACTCAACAGCACTTGTGAACATAACCTTAAACAATGGGCGATTGGTATATATTGCATGAGAACTTATTTAATTTTAAACCCAACAGAAACTGATGGCCATACCTTGAGACCCTTAAATGTTGTTGGAAAATCTTTTTCCTCCCTGGAATGGACATAAAGTACCTCTGGGCTTGATTCCACTGCACACTGGTGCATAAATTTGTAATAAGGCTGGTTTTCTTAAGTTGTTTCTGTTCACTTGGAGAAACAGGACTTTCTGAAGAGCACAGCTATACAAGGAGATGGACATGGGTTTGGGGTGAGGTAGAAGAGCTGGAAGACAACTCAGCTCTGATTTTCAGTGTTTCCTCATGCCACACAGCTCTGCGTGGGCCAGTCCCATGAGGAATGCCTCCAAAGAGCTTGAGAGAACATACCTGTTTGCAGATACAGCAAACTAATTACATGGAGCCAAACCTCAATGGAAATAATAATAATAAGAATTAGAATGTTCCAAACAGTACTCATCTGGGAATCTCAATTAGCTTCACAAACAGTAATTAATTTAGCTTCTTAGCTCTCTGCAAGATAAAGAATTACTAATCTTCCCATTTTATGGATGGGGATATACACAAGCAGAAATGCCAATGACACACTAGCTGGATTTACAGAGTACATCTCGTAATATGTTCTTTACCTTATGCTCTCTCCTGTCATATCAGCTACTGTTTTCCCCTTTTTTTTTTTTTTTTTTTTTTTTTTTTTTTTAAAAAA
>JAOXXN010000364.1:2673628-2702003 GCA_026770055.1 Myrmophylax atrothorax
GGTAAAGGTCACCTGGAAGACAGAACCAACCTGGTAGCACAGCAAGTCATGATGACACTGAACCAAGATGGGGCCAGTTTCCCAGAAGACAGGAACAAGACACTGCAGAAGGTACCATTTCTGTTGATAGCCTCTTCCTAAGATATATGCAAGGAAAGACTTTCTTTCTGCCCGCACTTTGCAGGGCCTCACATGGACTCCTTCCAGCCATCTGATGCTCCTCTTTTATCCTTTGATCGTTGTCCTGCACCTTTACCCCGCCATGGTGCCATGGTGTGGCCATTCCCTCTCAAATGCCTGCATCTCCCTGCTTATCCTCACCAAGGTTAAGCTCTGCTCATATCCAGGTTACTTTCTTCCCATGACTCTTATTGAACTAGAGGCCCTTATTAAAGAAATGGAAGCATCATATAGTGCAGCTGCTGCTCAAACATAACAGATCAGAACTATAGTATTCCTTTATGAAGAGCTCTGTGACAACTAATTTTGGTGGCACATACATAAATCACTGATTTAATTTCAGTAGATCTAGTAAAATCCAAAAAGAGCTTATAAGAAATCATGCATGTACCTTAGTTAATGAAATTCTGGGCTGCTTCTGGGAAGACTGACAATTCTTAAAACCATTCTGCCAAACTTTCATTCACAGCTTCATTGCAAAGTCATTACAGATATGCCAAACTCATAGAGGTGTGTGTGAGTGCACATGTGCCAGTGGGGAGGTACCAGATTTTCTTCCTCCTAAGGCAACCTGGCAGCCTGGAGGGGACAGGAGAACAAGGAACAGATGCTCTTGATGCTGCCAGCAATACTCAGTGTTGCAGAACCTTTCTTTTTTTTCCCCAGCTAAAAACTGGAGCCTGAAGTCCCCGCTGCAAGAAAACCACTAACTATGCTGGAGAAGCTGCCAGAGGCTTCAAACCATCCTACCACAGCCAATCTCACTTTTCCCACAGCACAACAGAACAGTTTGGGATGGAAGGGACCTTAAAGATCACTTAGTCTAGCCCCATACCATGGGCAGGGACATCTTGCAATAGACCAGACTGCTCCAAGTTCCACCAAACGTGGACTTGAAAATTTTCAGAGATAAGACAGCCACAGCTTCCATGGGTGACCCGTGCTAGAGCCTCACCACCCTCACAGCCAAGAATTCTTTCCTAATGTCCAATCTAACCTGGCCCTCTATCAGTTTGGAGCCATTCCCCCTTGTCCTGTCCCTCCAGCCCTTGTCCAGGGTCCCTCTCCAGCTCTCTTGGAGCCCCTGTAGGCACTGGAAGGAGCTCTCGGGTGTTCCCAGAGCCTCACCTCCACAGCTCTCTCAGGCTGTCTACACAGGAGAAGCACTCCAGCTTTCTGAGCATCACCATGGCATATCAGGATACTGATTATTTTGGCCAGCCAGACTGTGTGCTGTGTCCCTATATCTGGATACTGGAGCTGGCATTGATTCATTTTACTAGTGCTCTTTGCCACTGGTTTGTTGCACCCAGAAACCACACAGGGCTGAGACAAAACTATATACACCCTATCTGCAGGTCATCTATGCCTCTACAGCCTCATGTTTGTATTTGTGCTCATTGTGATACAGGGAAGGAGAGTGTGCAGGAAAGATTGTTCCCTGGGAAATAGTGATTTTCAAGACTGTTACTCTGCAAGGAAAAGGCAGGGTGATGGCAAGAAATGCCTGCAAAGTTTGATGCCTTGATTTCTGTTGTGTGGATCAATATTAATAGCAATATTGTATTTCCAGGGCATACTCAGCTGGCAGAACTATTGATTATTTGGTATGTAGCAGTTCATTTATACTTGAGAGCAAACTGGGACACTGAAACAATAAATGTGCAGCTGTTAACAAGCAACACAGGACACTGAGTTTCAGTTACACAACTAGGATATGACATCCTTTGTCTAAAATGGAACATCTTTAACATGTCAAAAATATAATTTACTTATGTGACTTACTGAAATACCCAGGGAAAATACCTTCTTCCCTGAAACCTGCAGATTAAGGTCAAGTTTCCAAATATGTGCTAAATCCAATCAATAATTTCATCCCCACTGTGACGAAACACTTGAGGTACTCTTGAAAGGAGAATGTTTTGTTTGATATGTTTAAACAAGTATATCACCTTGTGCATGAGCAGATTTCAATAAAATAAAAGATAATGAAATATTACACTTTGGTTGCAGTAGTTGAGCCAAAGTACTTTTTTTCAACAAGGTGTTTAATCTGGTGAGAAAAAGCAGATACCTTTATCTATATATAAAAGTATAGTTGGATAGGGTGAACACAAAATAAAGTTTTCTCTGTCAAAGGGTTTACTTATATCTAAAAGACATAATTCTGTATCCTTTCATGAGCTGCTTTATTATGTATAAGTCTACAATTGTCTCCTATGGACACATTTAACTATCAACGACCAACCAAATGAAAAGAAATTATATAGAACACCAACCTTATGCTGGAACTTACTGAAAAAGGAAGCTCCCTATGGTGAAGGACAAAGAAATACTTTCTGTGAAGAAAAATAATGGGTGGCACTTGCTGTTGCAGGAAATAACACCTCTATGACTTAATAATCTTTTTATTTAAGCTTGAAGAGGCTGGGGAAGGGACTAGTAAATATGCCAAAAATTTACCTATAGTATACATTGCCTTTTGGGGGATAATACAGCCTTTTCACTGTTATCAGCATGGTGAACCCTGTAGGCTTAGCTGCCCTAGCAACTGTTTACGATTTGGAGAGGTCAGGACTACAAGAGGCTGAATCAGCCTCTGATGGTGGCTCCCCTCTCCCATTGCTGACAAATGGAGTTTAGAATGAAGGAGTCCAGTTTCTCAGTTGGGCCTAAGCCTCTCCAGCCACTAGTAAATTAAATGTGCCCAGAAATATTCCTGGGCATTGAGGCCAACTGGCACAGAGTGTTTTGTACCTCTGCTCCAGATCGTGTCTAACTTCCCTAACACAGCAGCTAAATGCAAACAGCTCACTGGGATGAACCCTGATCCATGCTTAAGAATGATTTAGGAGCTTGCTAGTTGTCATGGATCAAACGTGAGCTGAGAACTGGTCTAGTACTTTGAGTATACCAAATCACACTCCTTTGAACATTCTCAAACAGAGTTTAACTTGTTTCAGACAGAAGCAGTCTAAAACACTGGTATGACATGTCCTTCTTCCATTTTTCCTGCTCAAGATCACTTCCTGCCAGCCTTTAGAAGGGAATTATATGGCTTTAAATTTGGTTGTAACAATAATCCTTTTGCTGGTTCATGAAATCACTCTTACTCAACAAGAAGTGAGTTTACTGCTGTCTGCAATCTAAGAATATTTGCAAAGAACCAGATGTTGTGTGTTTAAAATGAAAAAAAACCCAAAACTGTTATGCATGGACAGGTTAACTTCATAAACAGATCACTGTTCCCCTTGTATCACTGAACATCACTGTCATCTGCCTGATAGTACATCTTCAGTGCTTGCAACTTTAAGTTGTGCACCCCCCAAAAATCATCCCACCTTAAGTTAGAGCCATATGCTCTAACCATGATACATTGGTGTGCTGGTTTGGTCTGGGGTAGCATTAATTTTCTTCACAGTGGTTGGTATGGAGCTGTGTTTTGGATTTGTGCTGAATATTATGGATGATTATAAAGAGATGCTTTTGTTACTGCTGAGCAGGTCTCATAGAAAGGCAAGGCCTTTTCTGCTTTCCACACCACCACACTGGTGAGGAAGTTGGGGATGCATGGGATGTTTGGAGGAGGCAGATGTGGGAGAGGTGACTCCAACTGACCAAAGGGATATTCCAGATTGTATGACATCATGCTCAGTATATAAAGTGCAGGGGAAAAGGAAGAATTGCTGATGATTGGAGTGATGGTGTTTGTCTTGCCAAGTTACCCTTACATGTGATTGGGTCCTCCTTTCCTAGGAATGGCTGAACAGCCACCTGCCCATGGGAAGCCATGAATTAATACCTTATTTTGCTCTTCTGGTGCGCACAGCATTTGCTTTCCCTATTAAACTGTCTTTCTCTCAACCCATGAGTTTCCTCATTTATACCCTTCCAATTCTTGCACCATCCTGGGGAGTGAGCAAGTGGCTGCCTGGGGCTTGGCTGCTGGCTGGCGTTAAACCATGACAATTGGGATACCGTTAAATGCCCCACAGGAACTTCTGTGCTGATCTGACAAAGGTCAAGTCTCTTTCCATGGGTTTTCCTGAGCTACAATTAGCAGAATGCAAGCTCTTTACTTTGAGAAGAATTGAATATATCAGAATAGAGGTCATCTGGCAGAAAATGGAGCAGAACTAAAGCAATCTCAAAACAAGAAGGAAGGTCTTGATATGGTGTCACCCAAATCTGGGCACACTCCTACACCCCACAGGCACTCAAGCACTACAGGGCAGAGGAGGGAGGCAGAGGAAATATTCAGTGCCTACACTCTTCATCATCACACACACCACAAAGCCTTCTTTCTTTGTGAAAAGGTTTCAAAGTTGCCATCAGAGGCTCTTACCCTGATATGGGAGCTGTTCAGAGGAACATGTCCCTTTGAATGGTTTAGATCATGACCCTGTAAACACTCTGCCTTGAACATCACCTTTGCAGCAACTGACTGGGCTGCAGATGGAGCTTGGGAAGGTGCTTCTTATCATAGTGAGCTGGCTGTAGTTCAGCAACAGCACTTTCTTTGTGGCACCAAGGCTGCCATCCACCTTTTGCAATGCCTGCTTTCACAGGGGAAAGAAAATGGAGACACTTGTGTCAGGTGGCTGGTGTCACCTCCCGGCTCCTATTTGGACAACTCTGTGGCCGTGGCAGCAGCAACTAGAAGAATCATGTGGGCTTGTAGTCTTGATGTTTCATGGTGGCTCCCTGACACTGGAAGTTATAATACCAGGAGGATGGTGGATGACTTCATGCCAGCAGAATCTAATACCTTATGATCCTGTGATCTAGTGCAAAAGGTGGGAGGAGTAGGAAGCCCAGCAGGCACCTGATTGAAGAGGCAGTGGGAGATAAGAGGAGACAGTGTCCTGCTGTGCATTTCTTCCACCTCCATAACCTTCTTATTTTCAAAGAGTTTCCATAGGGCTGTGGTAGCTATTTTTCTCCCAGACCTGGTGCATCAGCATCCCCAATACACTGGCAGTAGTTTGTTACGCACATACTGCTAGCCCTTCTTCTTCATGTCAGTAAAACGAGCAGCTTGTTTGGCTTCAAGAAGAAGCAGCAAAATGTGTGCAAGTTGCACACTCCGGTGCTAACAGAGGGATGCTGCATACTCTATAATCAGCATGGGCTGCCCTGGGCATGTGATCAGGCTCAGACACAGATGCTTGCACATTGAATTCCACAAACATATATCTGTCCTTTCTTCCTTCCAAAATTGACCACAGGAGCCTGGTCAAACTTTGGCACAACTGTTATTGATGTGTAGAGTCAGCAATAGATGAATGATTCTTTATGTTCAATTTTCAAGGACATTGCAGATTCATCCTGGCCATAAAGATAAAAAGAAGGCTAATTCCAACCTAAAGCGAAGTTTAAGAAGTAATTCTGTGCAAACAGGCAGGTAAGATCAATGTAAAAGTAATTCTTATTTTTTTTGTTGTTTGGCTCTGTAGAAAGAGAATTACCATCAGGGCTGTGAATTTTTTGAAATCTGCATTATTTTTTTCCTAAAAAGGGTTGAAATAGATGTAAGCATTACTATTATTACCTCTCAAATGACAGAGTCATTTCCATGTGAGTTTCCATTCACAGTCAGATATCCATATTCACCATGTGCATGCCATTGATTTGGGACCTGCAGGTTCCCTGTGGTCCAAAGACTCAATGTTCATTTTTTGTAGCTCTTTTTGCCAAAATGGGGTTATTAGTGATAGAAAATACTGCAAGGTCACCCACAGGCTTGATAGGAACAGGAAGGTAGGAGAATATGAGGGAGAAACTGTAAGATGTAATATGCAACTGCAGCTGGCAATCCTAAGTGTATTTGGATTGCCTGTGCCAGTATTTCTATTCCCTGTTTCCAATTGATTACTCTGGCCCTAGTGATTAACCCCCTGAATATACCCAAGAAGGATATTCACAGAAAGGATCTCATGATAAAAAGGCTATTCCTGGCCGTCTTTCCATCACATCATAATCTGTCCACTAATATGGCTTGAGATCTCAGCTGATCAAAAGGTCATAAGATGCTACTGCTAAGTATCACTCTCTCTCTGTTCAGCCAAAGGCATTTTTACTCCATTCAGCAGTCAGATGAATGCAATAGCAAAGCCTTCAAATCTGTTTGTGTAATAGATGAAGTCTTCTCTACATGGCATTTATCATCCTTCAGGGAATGACACCTGATAAATAAATCTCTAGCTCCCAGTGAATTTAAATAAAACAAAGGCAAATCATATTGCTGCACACTGTAAGTATAAAACTGCAGGGAACTTAAGAGTTCCCAATCTCTCAGCCAGCACCTCCTTTGCTGCAAAAGCTATAAAGTGCTGACCACCCTCAGATTCTGCCAAAATCAAGGGAGTACATTACAAAGAGCATGGTGGTAACATAGGAGGGTGTAAAAGATAAAACACCCATTTAGTCTAATAAAATGATAAAAATTATTTTTTCTTTATGTTAGTAAAAACAACGACAAAAAAACTAATAAAGATGTTTATTAGCATATCAATAGGAATGATAGAGTGAAAATGAGGGGGGAAAACTAATATATGGGGCAATGTGTTTCCCAGGGAATAACACTAGGTGGGACAATTTTCAAACATCCTGGGATGAATAAATACTAACCACATCCTACCCAACACCACCACTGTACTATGGTGTACCAGTGGCTACTGGTCTATATGATGCCATCCACGGCCAGCAGCACTAACTGCAGCCACTTCTCAGGTCATCCTGCTTCCAAGCCGTTCAACTTGGGCAGAGAACCCTGCTCAGAACAGGAAGGGAGAGAGTACCACTGCCAAGAACCACATGCCACCTGAAACCCTTGTCTAGCAGGTCTGCAGAGGTAGTTACTGTGGGCACTACCATTGGAAAATGCACTGTTTTGTGCCACCAGCACAGCTGTAAATGTTGTCACAACCAAATTAAACCCCTCAGCATTTCCCAGACTATCCACCCACTCCTTGGCTTTCCAGACCTCTATACCAGGACCAACAGACAGTTTCTTTAACTGCAACTGGCAGTCATTTTGCTCCTCTCCACGCTTTCAAAGCTGAGAGCCGTCAAAGATTAGCAGAAAAAATCATGACTATTTTTCCCTAAGAAGCAACGCTGGTAATAGGCTTCAGGAAAAATCCTCCTAAATGCAAGTGATAAGCGTAGACTGTGTGAAGGCTGACAGGTCTGATTATAATTATCACTGCAAGGGGACTAGCACTAACCTCTCTTCTGGAAGGCAATGACAATTCCTGGAAGGGAACATGCAAGTGAATTATCACAAACAAAATCACTGCGAGTTGTCTTTCACTAGGAAACTAAGTAAGATCCAGACTTAGGGGTGAGGGGAAAATTAAAACAGAACAAACAAACAAACAAACAAACAAACAAAAAACCAAACAAAAAACCCACCAAACTTTGAGCATTCATTAAAGTTTAATCCAATAGAAAATGGCACTTAATCATACACTGAAGTTTTGCTGACTTCAGGATGATGGGAGCAAAAGAATCAAGAGGGTCACATGGAGCATGGGTGGACTGATGCAGGCAAGAAGTGTTCACAAACAAATTATATATTCTACAACTGTACTTAAAGAACATAGGCTGCACCATAATGTGAACAAGAAGTCCCAGGGACAATGCTGGTCCAGACTGAGCTAAATACTCAGAACCAAGACAAAACTCAGTCAGCCTTCCATCAAGATTTCTCCCTTTTCCCACATCCTAGCAGGAAGAAACCCAGACACAACCAATATAGAACCCTTAAATTGCTTCTATCCACTGAATTCCTAAAATTGCATCTATACCTTAACTGAAATACCACAGCACCCAGCTTTCAGCAAGGTTGTGAGGATAGTTAGTATTCCTTCAAGATCATCCTGCATTTACCTTTGTGCTTTCTCAGACAGTATTAATTTGTTCCTAGTTTTCAGGTTGTTTTGGCACTTCTCACTCCATTGCCATTGGAAAGTTGGAAATAGGGAAGCTTGGGGAATCTGGAATAAAAGTAGCACTACAGCAGCTTTTTCTTTCTGAACACAGGGCAAGAGGTATTACCCTCTTAATAGTGGGATATAACTGCAGAGGAGATGAAGAGAAGAGCCTCAGAGTCAAAGGCAGTTTTAAGAGTTTCATTCTCATTATATCTCAATGGAGTGAAGCAAATAAATTGTGCAAGGAGACATATGGAAACTCACTACACAAATGGCCTATTTAAGGCTCTTACTTCCTAATTAGGTCCTGGTGTCAGGAGGTTGGTAACAATTATTCACACATAGATCATTTGGATACAATACAAACTGTTCTAAAATCCAAACCATCATAATGGCTTGCATTAAAAAGAAACCTTATTTAGCTTGAGCCTTTTAGACTCGTTTCCTTAGGGCTTGGATTATCAGTTTCTGTGCTATATTCATACCTAAATTTTGTGTCTAACACTGCAAAAATGTGTTTGGAAGCAGAAAAGGAATAAACAAAAAACCATCACAGCCATAAGCCCTTGTTCTTACCTTGTTCACAGATTTCGTCATTGGACTCTGCACAGGGAACCCACACTCTCTTCCCAAATTCCTCATCTGACTCTGTGGTGTTACCCAAAGCAAAGAGAAAAGAGAAAACCTCAATTGGTGGAATGACTTTGTAGAAAATGGTCACAAGACTCCAGAGTTTTGCTCTGCTTTTTCAATTTCTTTACATCTTTCAGTATGGCTCCCACTGTCCACCAGCCCCCAGTGCTGTGGTTCACCCTCAGCCCTGCAGAGTTCTGGAGGGCCCCCCAAGCTTTCCCTTGCCCCACACAAACGTGTAGGTTTCTCCTCCCAAGTATCCCTTGTAAATATATTGGCACTAAAAGGCTATCACAGCTTTCCCCCAGCAGCTGTGGGGCATACAGTGAGCAGTGATGCCAGGGAGTGATGCCATGGATTCCTTTGACAAACCCTGTTAGAAAGGCTTGGGAAGAGCAGGAAGGAGCCACAAGATGTCAAGCTGCCTGTTTTGTATAGGAGTTAAAGTAAGGAGCTGAAGCCAAGAATTACCACACTGGAAAACCATTTAAAATAGGGTAAGTGCTTGTGATTCAACATTGTGACTGCAGCAAACCTGCTCTGCCATGTACTTTGGTACTTCTGCTGTGAAAATTAGGTCTTCCCTCCCCTTGTTCCACTCCCATCTTTCCTCTTTGTCCATCTCTCTAGCCCTTCACACAAAGGTGAAATATTTTACGTTTTCACCTGTGGTGGTGCACATCACAGAGTGGGTTTTTTGCTTTGCTTTTCACTGATTTTGCCAAAGGCATCCTTTTAAGCATCAGCCTCTGCAAAGATAATAGGTGACACAATTCTCAGTAACTGGAATCAGCAACAAATCAGCCATCTGCCACTCCAGGGGGCTGAGATTAACCCAGCTACTGGACCGTGACTGCAAAGCATTTGCACATTTAGATTACAGAAATATGAGGCTACCAGTCCAAAAAAAATAAGAGTGAGGAAGGTATAGGGAGAAAGAGTGGAAGAGAGCCTTGGAAGAGCCCTATAGATTAGCCCTTCCAGACACAAGTCATAACAACTGCAAGAAAACAATGTTTGTGTTTATAAATGTTAAAAGGGTGAAAGATTTGAAGGAAACAACTTGATATACATGAGACATCATGTTTCAGGAGAATACATCCAATGACACCTCTTTCATACAGGAAGAAATAAAGGCAAAAACATTCAGCAACCCTGTCAATGCCTTCCCTCCTTGGGAAGTATGACCAAGCTGCCCAGATAGCTTACTTGACCAGCTGGAAACTACAAAGGAAAGAGGTCTGAATTCTGAAGTAAAAAGGTTTAGGAAAGTCTTCATTTGTTGCTACCAGTTCACCTTCTTGAGCAACAAACACTACATTGCTACTGTGCACACATGGATACTGTGAGTCCACATTAATACTTGTCCGTATGTTTGAGGTCCTCCCTGTAAGTCTGCTGGGAGTTGTTATTTGGTAACTCAAGTACTAAACTCAGTAGTAAAGACAAGCTGGCTCCAAATCTAAAAGCATGAGTTCCCTGTACAGTTGCATGGTGGGTCTGGACATGGTGGTCTCTTCTGGTCACTTTGATGTGCCATTTTCTCTTCTAGATTAGAATCCCACAGAACCTGGAGATTTCCCCTTCTCAGAGGTCTCAGGTTAAAAAGAGCAGGTTGTGCCCAGAGGAAGATGTATATCTACAGGCAAAAGTATCTGCAAGAATGTCTGGAAAATTCTGGAACATTTTACATACAAGAAAAGACTGAGAGAATTGGAATTGCTCAGTCTGGAGAAGAGAAGACTCCGGGAGATCTTGAGTACCTGCCAGTACCTAAAGAGGCTAGATGAGAGCTAGAGAAGGACTTTTTACAACAGCCTGATGTGACAGGACACAGCGGAATGAATTCCAACTGACAGAGGGATGGGTGAGATGGGATATTGGGAAGAAATTCTTCCCTGTGAGGGTGGTGAGGCAGTGGCACAAGTTGCCCAGAACAGTTGTGGCTATTCCATTCCTGGAAATGTTCAAGGCCAGGTTGAATGAGGCTTGGAGCAACCTGGTCTGTTGGTAGGTGTCCCTGCCTATGGCAGGGGGTTGGAATGAGATGGTCTTCAATGTTCATTCCAACCCAAACCATTGTAGGATTTCCTGATTCTGTGAAATTCAGGCAAGATCTGCATGGTACACACCCTTGGTGAGGATGGCAGCTTAAATACACAGCTCTTCTCATGAAGTCCAAAAACATAAGTGAAAAGGAAACAACATGCACATGTATTTATAGAAACCCCTGTACTTATGTATGTATTTTATTCAAAGAAAATAGGTAGAGTCATGTGTAAGGTAAAATAGCACGTTCCAACCCTGTTCCCCTGTTCCAACCCTCTTGTTGGTATCTGGCATGGTTTCTTCAGCCTCTCCAAGGTTTTCTGGGCCAAGCACGACATTCCCTGCAGTTGTACCAAAGAAAAAGAGCAGGAAGAAATGACGGCACGTTCTTTGTACAAGCCCAAGTTGCACTGCAGCAACTGCATGGTAAAAGGCACAGCTCAGAGGAAAGGAAGTGAAAATGATCAATTGCTGTAGTCATGCTACTCCACACAAAACGTGCATCACCTCAGAAATGAGTGCACCTCCCAAAAGCATTAATCTGGGACTGAGCATTTGATTCTCCACAGAGTAAGGACTATTGATCTGCAAGGAGCTGTGGGAAGAGGGTGAGGACAGCAAGCTAAATAACACCTTTGAGTCTCCCTGAATTCCTTACTCATAGTATTTCCAAAAAAGCATTGCCTGGGCAGAGCTATGTGCTCCCAAACCAGGTCTATGTGTCTGAGACCAAAGGTGAGGTTTGAAGTGGTTATGAGTATCTACTAGGGCATGGTTTTCAGGTCATAGAGAGGTCACAGGGATCATTCCACACCTGGGACTACAAAATGGGCCAAGACAGCAACCCAACAACCCACGAGCTTCTGAGGATGCATCAAGTTAATGAGGCTCTGCCCATGCTTTAGAAAGGTCTCCTTGAACTTGACCTGCTGACTGTGTGAGGGCTGAAACTGATAGAACAGGATCTGGACCTGTTTTCAAAACCAAAGGCTGAGGTTTTCTCTTTCTCCAGACTCTACAGTTTCTGTAAAAGACAAACTAAACCTCCAAGTCCAAATTCCAATATAGTCAAAAAAAGAACATCTGTGGGGTGTATGGGGGGGAATATTTGCATTTAACTTCAACGGTTAAACTACTACAGGAGTGCTTGTGCTGCTATTAAACATTAAAATGTAAAAAAAAAAAAGAAAAATATAAAAAGAAAAATCAAAGCACCATTAAAAAAAGGTGGGATTTTTTAATATCCCTTTTTCCTTGCCTGTGAATAGAGGGACAAGGGGGACAACACAGGGCAAAACCTTTCCTTTCAGACAAAAATCACAAAACTCCTGCCCAGTTCTTGTCAATGAACCGGTCTTACAAACTGACGCAATTTCATCCCAACATGATATTTTTTGTTTGTTTTATCCAGACAGGCTTTACCGGAGGAGGATTTTGCATCCCCAAACAGCGCCACTGCATCAACCAGGCGCTGAGCTGAGCCGTGGAGCTGCCTGGAAGTTGTCTCATCTCCCAGCAAATGAGAAGCAGAGGGAAACACCGACGCAGGCGAGCTGCACCTTGCAGTAGAGACTCGTGTGTCCTACAAGTAACCTTGCATCAAGACACAGAGCCACAACAGCAGCCTTATGGGTATAGTGAGAGGAGGAGGAGGACGAGAACAGTGAGGAGGAGGGGAAGGGCAACAGGAAAACAATCAGAAAACTCCCTAGGAATCAAGTCGTCTTTTCCTCTCACGTTAAAAAAAAAAAAAAAGCGCGTCTTTCCTGATTTAGAGATGTAAGCTGGGGGGATGAGCACCTTTGCAGTCCACGTCCCCAGCAAAGGTCCCCTCCCTTTCCCAGAGTTCCTAAATATCACTGGAGGTGGCTGGAGGAGACAAGGGTCACATTTAAAAGGCGAAGCGGAAGCTGGGAGGAGGGAGGACACTCCTGAGCCCGGCCAGTGGCCCCGCGGTCTCAGCAATTCTCATTCCTGACACGTTTCTCTTCTCTCCAGCACAGCCCAGCTTCGAAAAATTAGTGTGGCGCAGAGTGCCATTTTCGAGTCGCTGCAGCTCCTTCTTGGCACCGGTTCAGCTTTTTGTCTTGCCTTCTCCTCCGAGCGCCCAGCGGAGGGAGGAGGAAAGAACGAAAAGGAAGAAAATGAAGCCCCGCTGCTTCGCTGCCGGGGTTGTCAGACCCCCGTGGCACCCCCACCCTGCCTGCGGCACCCCGCACCCTCCCAGCCTGCTCCCAACCAAACCACTCCGCAGACATAAATCTCTTCCCACCTCCACAGCAGCCAGTTCACAGCTTGCTTCCCCCCCGCTTCTCCGCCGCCACCCCTTTTCATCGCGCTCTCCCTTTGTACTCCTCTAAATTTTTCCAGCCAAGCGTTACAACCTTCCACCCTCCCTTTCTCCTCCATTCCCCAGCCCTCCCACCTCCTCCTCTCACATCGGCAGAAAAAAAAAAAAAAAAGATCGTGCCATGGTTGCCAATGCCCTGGCATGTCCTCGGGGTGCGGAGCCCCTGCACCCACACACGCCCGAGAGGTCTGTTCCAGGTCGGAGCTGCCCAGGCGTGATGCTCGTGGGCGCACACGCGTGTGCACACACGTGTGACAGGGCAGGACACACTCTGCTCAGCATCCCTTGGCACTGCTGTAAATACAAGCATGCGTTTGGCAGCCGAGTCCCTCCTCCTGCTTGTGGGGCCGGGAGAAAAGCAGAGGCGGAATAACAAGGGAGGGACGCTGTATTTTTTTAAGCAACCCAAACATGGCACTGAGCGTTTCCACCAACAACTTCTCAGCCTGCTGTGCTGGCAAACAGCTGCTGGTTCCAGCCTGGCACCAGCTTTGATTTGTTTTTCTCTCCTCTTAAACACCCTCCTCCCGAATATTCATTCCCTTATTTTATTCTTTTCTGTTTTATTTTTTTTCTTCCCTATTTACCTCTTAGGTTTTCTGTAGAGACATGGCTTGTCCATAAGCTTGTCACTTTCTCTCCGGTGACTAATGATAGGACCCAAGGGAACAGCATGAAGCTGTGGCACGGAAAGTACAGACTGGATATTAGGAAAAGGGGCTTCACCCAGAGGGTGGTAAGGCCCTGGAATGGGCTCCCCAGGGAATTGCTCACAGCCCCAAGCTTGCATTGTTCAAGAAGCATTTGGACAATGTTCCCAGGGCACATGGTGAGATTCTTGGAATTGGACTCAATTATCCTTGTGAGTCCCTACCAACTCTGGATGTTCTATGATTCCATGATTCTAGAGGGACTCCCTCCCAATTTCACCCACAAGCCCAAAGCAGAATGCATGGAAGAGACACCAAAGCAAGTGCTACATGATGTAACACTCAATGGACCAAGAAGGGAAAAATCTCCATATAAACACACAATATATGTATTGTCTTCTCTGAGGAAAAAGGAGAGAATGAAAGATCCTCTGAAAGTAGGTAACAGGACCTTGTGCATGCAGGATGTGCTAAGCCCAACCTCCTACTCAAAGGAGGGAGGAGTTGAATTTTGATGTGAGTAGAGAAAGACTGAGGCAAAATGGATGTCCTCCATGGAAAGGACCCAAGAGAGTCGACTTCCAGCTAGTGATGTGACTCCTATTAAACCAGAGTTTGAAACACTGACATATGCATAACAGAGATAAAGTGGTATCAAATGCACCTTGTCTGGTGCCTGCAGGAAAGAGATTTGGCGTGCAAAGTTTAATAATGCTGATGCTCGGGGATGCCTTGGGAGGGACAAGGTAGGGAGAAGAGATGTGCTGAGGAATTATTATGGAGGCACAAGTGTATTAAGCTGAAAACCTGGCTGGAGACCCAGGGAGGAGTACCCTATAAGCAGCCACTGGTGTTCCTAGAGCTATTTATGAGACTGTAGGGATGGCTTTGTCCACAGAGAAACATCAGGACTCCTTGGAAGCCATGGGAATTAGAGGATGCTGAAACAGATGGGCACCCACTCCCTCTGGCAAATCCCTCAGGAAGCCCAGCAAAAGGGCCAAAAAAGGCTGGTTCTTGCTGGACACACTCTGGCCACCTCAGGAAATATCAGAGCAACCGCCTCAATAGCAGGGTCACAGAGCCAGAGCAGGAGAGAGACAGCCAGCCAGCATGCTCAGAGTGGTACAGACAAAACAGCAATGTCCTGAGCAGCTGCCTAATATGTATCTTGGCAAAATCTCGCCTGGCTGTGGATGAAGCAGAAATCGCAGGCTGGAATCATAAACTCATCAGCTGGTCTGACTTTTGGCTCCCTGGCCTGCATGGATAACACAGGAGGAGTGTGGGGGACTGGATGACACCTCTCTGGCTGCCAGGAACCACATGGAGAAGCTGGTCCTTCGGCCATTGCCAGCTGCTGCACGGGCAGCAGCTGATGGGCAGGCACTGCAGTGGACTTAAAATAAGCAGATGCCCTGCTATGACTGCACTCATTAAGGGATGTGTGAGTTTGCATATTTAAGCCAACCATTGGACATGTGTCCTTAGGAGCATCTCTGTCATTGAGATGTGTCCCTGTACAGGGTCCACATTGGAGTTTCCCTAGGTCACCACAGGACAGCTGAATCTGGCTCAGGTGAATGGAGCAATATCCAGGTAGGGCTACTAAATTGCCTCTTCTGAGCTATGGTTTCACCATCCCAGGCTCTTTGCATAAGGTTATCATCCAGCACTGGCCATGATTCCTCCCAGTGCCTGCTTCCAAAGTCAGTCAGCGTCCATTCTAATGCTCCCTCCCTTATAATGTATATGTCTATTTTCTCTCTTTACTGTCTCTCAGGCTAAGAGTGGGGTTTTCTGCCCTTCCCTACAGCCCTTTCTATCAAGTCCTGGCATTTGGCAAGGCAGACAAGGTCCCTTATGTGTGTCCATGGCAAAGCAGACCGTGACATTTCTGCTGGAGTCACCTGCAGAGAAGAATCCCTGCCAGCAGGTATCATTGAAGTGACTCCCAGACAGAGGCACTTTCAGATCCTTTGAGTCAAAAGGTGCTATAAATAAAAGATATTACACACTAACAAGTTCTCAGTTGCGGACTGGAGTGGGAAAGAATATTTTAGCATCCTCTTTCTAAGCACATTAAGTCTTGGCAGACATGATCGTTCAGGTCTTCACAGCTGAAAACTTCACACCTTGTGCAGCGTGTTGAGTCCACACACTCCATTTCCAGTTTCAACAGCTCTAAAATCTACACTAAAATCTGTATCTCCCCAGTGCCTCAAGCACCCAAATATCGTGTAATTTTGATGGTGACAACACTAAATATACACTGCCTGATCATCTTCCCCAGGAAAAAAGAGCTTTTGCTGCTATGAGCTCACAATAGATGGTGGCTAAAGATTTTTATCAACTGGCTTCTGATGCTTCCCTTCCCAGTGTGAGCAAGCACTTTGTATCAATCTGGCTTGCTTTAGTGCAGTGACCCAGCACTGTGCTCTGCTGCTGAAAGTTCAGGTCCCAGCTGCGGGGCTAAACTCTTGCTGACACTGTGCTGATTTCTCAGTCTCTGTCACCCACGCTGCCAGGGAGGGGGAGGAAATGTCGGATTTTTCCAGGCTGGAAAAGAAAGAAAACAGTCGTGCAAAATGCAGAGATGATGTGGCAATGGAGGAGGGGGAGGAAAACAATCCTGATGAGTGCAGTGAGGCTGAGGAGAGGAAATCTTTGGCCAGTACAGGGCACTTCGATCACGTTCTTCTTTTTCTTAACTGAGAAGAAAATCTTGATCAAGAGGCAATTAAATTGTTGAGGGCAAGGGAAAGCTCTTAGGATGCCTCAAAGAACTTGTGTGCGTGCACAAGTGCACGGAGAGATGCAGAAGGGGAAATCACTATTACCATCGGGTGAACTACAAAAGGTTGGGTGGTTTGTTTCGGATAAAGATCTTCATATACAGATGCTTATCTAAAGCCCTCAGACTTCAGAGCAGGGCTAGAAATCTCTTAAGAACAGACTCTTCTTGCATGATTTCCAGTATCTCTGAAAGCCGTCATCTATGCCAAAAATAGCACAAGAAGAACTTTTTTTCCCTTCTTTTATGCAGTGTTTTGGCTCTTCTTTCTCTGGTTCCAAGTAAAATCTAAAACCACAAAGTCTTTGACTTGAAGGCTGGACTCTGCTAGTTTAATTTCAAGCCATTTCTCATGACTGCTCAGATACAAGGAAAATAAGGCAAAAAAACTTCTGTGACTCTATGGAAAACTTTTAGAGAAGGGTCCCAGAAAAATAGCAGAAAAAGAAGCTAGTTTCCCTAAGACAGGACTGCAAGCCTTGAGTTCTCCCACCCTAAGCAGACTACTTGTCTATAGGCCGGCTATTCTGCTATTAGATAACATGGAAGATCACAGCATTCCCAGTTCAAATGAGAAGGTTAGCCTTGGGTGATTATTAGCCAGTAAATACTATTGAATCAATAGACAAAATAAAGACTTTTTTCAAAGTCTTATTTCACTACCCCATTTGCAGTAGCCCTGATTTGATAGAGAAGGGTTAAAGAAAACAGTTTGAACACCATCCAGTGCCTTCCAGTTTTCCTAAATCCAAGTGTAATTGAGGTAAAATAGCCCAGTGCTGTTGGAATGACTGTGGTATGTTTTGCTGCAGTCCTCTGGACAAACAAGGCTGTTGCAGGGCTGGTTTTGATCTCTGGCTGGATTTACACCAGGGCATCTCAGTTACTGTTGCTCACTGTGTAAGGGAGATCATAATCAGGCTAGTGTGCTTTTATGGATGTTGACAGATATCCTGTGCTCCTGAGCCCTTCACCTCAGGAAAGTTTAAAGCACATACTCTCACTTCACATGCAGTGAAGAATGTTTTGCTGTTAAAGAGCAGATGATGTTCTTCCTAAATGATTTCTTGTTGTCTTTTCCTCTGCCTTTCCTATTATTTATTAAATACTCCAGCAATGATCTTCAGCTCATCCAAGTGGTTTGGAGACTAAGGCTCATCTTTTTAGCTGGTGCAAATCAGGATAACTCAATCCAAGTCAACAGAAATCATGGACAAAGTCAGGACAAAGCAAGAGTTTATACCACAGAGACTTTCTAAACAAGGATTTTCTCCCTGAAGCTGATGGCACTTCTTGTGGGTGACCAAGACAGATGCAGGAGGCCCAAGTCCCATTCATGTCAACATCTATGAATGGGGAGCAGCTCCATTACCTATCACATGCTGTGCTCACTGTGTCCTGCTAAATGTCACAGGATGCTGGTGATTTTTTTCAAAACTTGGCTCTGGTGCAGCTTCTTGGTTTAGGTGGTGGGAAGAAGACATGGATTTAACTTTTGGCTTGAAAGAAAGTAAAAAATCTGGACTCTTTCAAGACTGTGCTGAACAGTTAAGAAATCTGGCCCTGCGCTTTTTAGAAGTGACCCAATCGATCTAGTTATTACACCATTCTCTGGCCTGTGACTAACACATGGATTGATATTTACTTGCAGGAAATGTTGGCAAGAGATGGGGGTTCCCATTCAGTCCCGCTGTTTACTGCTCCCCTGAGAACACAGGCTCCAGCAACGATGTAGCAGCCGCTTCACAGGTGCAGGGTTTACACGCCAAAATGGGCTGTAAATCAGAGCGGAGGAAGAAAGGGCTGCAAAAATACTTGTCTGTAGAAGTGACCATTGGAAAGGGATGTTGACCGTGTTCATTTTACAGGTTTCCTCTCCTAAGTCTATGCTTGCTCACACTGCACCAGAGGGATTGAGTCCCATGTCAGAAATCCAAGGAGCATGCCAATAATTTGCCAGATATTACACAGGGGGTGAACTTATCCCTGATCTCCATTATTGGTTCAAACCCAGGAATTCTCATAGCCTTCTGGACAGATGGCTGGTCCTATTACTTCTTATGTTAGATTTCCCATTGAGGCTGAAAGCAAATCCACATTCAAGCTGAAAGTAAACAACCTGCGAATTCAAAAGGCATTAACTCGAACTGCCAAAGCATTTGCTGTATATGCTGCAGATGTCAAACAGGCAGTTTCCCACAGCCCTGAGCCTAGACACATAGCTAAGTTACACAGAAAAACCTTCCACCCAGCCCAAAAATCCATCCTGTGCAAAACTCACTCTCCTTGTTGGCATTTTAAAGGGCTGGAGACTCAGCTGGATTGAATTAATGTAGCCGCTCTGATTTGAGTAGAGCCATGCCAATTTATACCAGATGAGGATTTCACCCTTTGGAGGCTAAGTGGGAAATGGCTATCCACTACTCACTTAACAATGTGATTTCAGGGGAAAAAAAAAGAAAAAAAAAGTGGTATATTTCAAAGGGTGAAAGAGCACTAAGTAAGTTTCTTTCAATTTCTAAGATGAATTTTTGAAGGAATCTATTAGAGCACTTGGTCCAAAAGGAGAAATTCATATAAATAACACAACTTCTAAATACAAACAACAGAAGTTACCACCTTACTCCTGTTCCTGATACCTTCCAAAATGCCAACAAAAAGTTAACTAGGAACCCAAGCAAGACATTGCTATGGCATTTCAGGAAATTCAGAAAGTGGAAAGGACTGAATAATCTAGTCTTTTTCCTACCAGAGTTGTATGAAGAAGACAGAAAACCATGAAACTAAACCATGCAAACAAAAAAAAACCCACTTCCACCCATATGCTTTGAAATGCTCTAAACATTAGCACCATGGTGTGCTCCTTGGCCATAAAGACACGCAAGATTGTTTTCCTAATATATTTTGGTATAAAATGAACAGTACCACTGAAGTAATATTCTGTAAATCAAGAGCCATTCTGTTTAAAGCAATGCAACCTCATGGTGCACATTCAGGAGTGACTACTTGAGTTAAGCCTCTGATTTATTCTTTACCATAGGAGGTCCCACTCTCAGATTCCTATGTGCCTTCATTTTCGCCAAAGTAAACTGGAGGTCAAATATTACACCAGTAGAAATGAGTGGAGACTTTTAAGATTATAGTAACGGGAAATCAAACTTTAGCCTGTTTAACTTGAGGCCACTAGATCGATATAGCTCATCAGAAAATTCGGCACCTCTTTCTTCCAGCCATCCTTATTTTCACTTTACAATTCACTATAAGCTGGCAATTAGTAATACTTTGTCTGTTTATAGAGCCTTACATCTGAGGATCTAGAAACACTTTGTAAACACTAATGAATTAAGCTTCTTAACACCCCCTGTGAGACAGATACTGCTATCTCATTTGCACAGCTTGGAGAAATGCAGGTTTGTAGAGGGCCAGAGCCAGCCAACTCTGGAGCTGGGAAACCACCACAGACCTGGAGCCTCACCTTCAGCTCAATATCACAAGGCTTTCCATGGATGCAGTGATGTGCCTGGCAACTTCAGGAGCTTATAATTATCTCTTGGAACTGCCAGTGTTGCCCTGATGTCTGGCAGACTGAAAACACAGAGGATTGAACTTCCACCCACAGAGAAAGAACTTAAAACCCACTTACAGAAACACCATGAATATGCCATCCATCCTCTCCTGAAACAACCACTCACATGTATGATCCTCTGGAATGGCAAATGGGAGAGAAACTTGGGATTTCATTTGTTCTTACTCAGTTTTTAATAAAAGTGCCAGCCCTGGACAAAGCAATACAAAGGTCTGAGAGGATTCCCTTCCTTTCCTTTGCATCTTTAATTGCCCTTATCTTTTTCTCATGTAGGGGAAAGGTAAAATACCCAAGCTTGCTTGCCAGTTATGCTGACAAGTGGAACTTAAAGGATTTTTAAAGAAAGCCTGAAGGTTTTACTTCCAACACTGTCAGGAATGTTTAGATCCTAGCCAAAGCTTATGACAAGACAGGTATTGGTGAGATGAGGTGTTTGTTTTTTTATTTTCCCCAAAGCACAGTCTTGTTACTATAAGAGCAGTAATGTCTAGTACCTATTTGAAGCATTTTTCCACATAACCCTTTTCCAAATGCATGGCAATCAGACAATTTCCATGATGAGTCTTCTGTCTAAAAATATACACCTTACCCTCTTTTCAGTTTATCACTGAGCCAGTCAGCTTGTTTATTGTTGAAGTTTTTACCATTTAATAGTGCACTTAGAAAAGCTTAATACAAACATTGACCAATTTATCGCTGTCACAAAAAGAAAAGCCTTAGAAATCATTAATCTAAACAGGAGTCAAGAACAAGAGTCTCTTATTTAGAGATCGGTCAATAAGAAAAAAGTTATGGAAGCTATTTTAAACAGAACATTTTTTTTTAAACACCTCCTCTCTTCCACAGATAGAAATTGAGGAGAATATTAAATAAAATATTTGGGTTTGCTTTCAAAATTTCTTCACGACCTTAAATCCCAGGAATGGGAACAAACAGGCATTTGATACACTCAGTGTGTTGATTCGTGAACTACTGGCAGATTGCTGTTTCCCTAAGAATACGTATTTGAAATTCTTTTCTAAAAACTCTTCTTGATCTTTTCCCAGTTCACAGGCTGTTAAATGTCTGCATGACATGACGGTGTTTGTCTCCTGAACAGAAGGACATTACAATCCCTAGAAGTAGGTTTTCAGTGGGAATATTAAAGGCACTATTCAGGAATATTCCCCAGTATTCGCAGCCTCCATAAACTGTACCACATGCAAACATGTTTGCTGGAATATTTGTCAAGAGCAAACATGACAGGATGGTGGAAGAAAGCGTACAAAGTCTAACCAAGCTTATAAAAACCCAACAGCTAATGAATACTTGTGGAAAATGTCTTGCAGCATTTCCTCAGTGACAGATGCTGATTAGGAAAGCCTATAAAGCTAGAACTATTTTGCTGCCTACATCCTCCTACACTCTAGAACTGAAAGCCACTTCCATGGCTTTCTTTAGGATCTTCATCCATTATTCTGCTGGTTCCAGAAGTAGTTTCTAAAAATTTTTGTGTATAAATCAAATGTGTGAGCTTATGAGCATCTGGACAGAGGCCCAGAAACTCATTTTACATAAGCATTTTGATGTCTAAAAGCTTTTTACTGTCTCAAATGAAAAAAACAAAACAAACAAAACACCAAAAGACCACCAAATCCATCCCCTCCCAAACCAAAACCCCAACACCTACAACAGATATGAATATGTTTGTGAATTGCTCAATGTCTCTTTGAACAATACAGTATAACCACAGTGTTACATAGTACTCTGGATCCTCTCTTCAGGCCTCTTCCTTCAGTGACAAAACAGCTTTTGGATTGGGTCTTCTCCTGTAAACAATTCAGAAAGTACCCAGAGAAACACAGCAAACTCATGTGGACATTAGCTCAAAACCACATAGCCAGGGAAGGAGAGAGAATTGCAAGGAAAGCCAGCGGACACCCTCAGGTCTACATGGCTGGGTGCTTGGGGATGGTGAATTACAGACTCACCTGAGCCAAGACAATACCATGCAGGCAAGTAGGCATTCATGGCTGAGAAAAATCACCTCTAACTAAAAAACCAAGGTGTTGAGATCCAGTATTTTCAGTTAACAACAACCAAAGGAAGCATTTGGGATGCATGGCTGTGGGACACAGCATCAGGTTAACATGAACTTGATGATTGAAACACTTATCTGCGGAGATGGTTTGTACTTCTTCTCCTATGAGTTGTATTTTATAAACACTGGAAAAAATTTTGCTCCAGAAGGGAAGCTTTAATACAGTGGGGCCACTGTCGATGTCCTCTGACACACTACTGGTGATAAAACAGGACAGATTAGGTTATAGTCAGGGCCAGGCTGAGTTTGTACGTGGGCTGCTCAAAATATTCTAGCAATGTCAAGGCTCACCATATGCTCTTGTAATTCACCACTATGTTTTCCAGTCAAGCATTACACTTCCTTTTTCACCTGACTAATACTAAGGCCCTCTTATGTTTTCTGAGTGGAAGTTTATTGAAAATGATCTTTGTTTTTCTGTGTGTGCAGCCAGCTCATGTAGTAACAAGATAGGGTCATTCTCTTTTCTTTTAAAAACCTGCAAATCCCAGTTCACTAAAACCAGACTTTTATTTCTGTAATTCTGCCTATTAACTGAACACTTCATTCCTTATGTTTCCCTCTCCTGGAAGGTAAGGGAAAGTAATGGACCATCCAGAATTTTTCCAGTCTGTCCCCTCTGGTCATGCATTGCAAGAGATGATACTTTATAATGCATGACTTACCTGAAAAGACATCGGAGGAGTAATGAAATAAGCAGATGCTCTGTCAGCAGGCTTTTAAAACATTGGTATTGCAATCTGAGATGCAGTCAGCCATTACATGCATATGTCCTTTATTTATGGAGCTGATAAAGGCTCTGTGTCAGGAGCAGTCAAGCTGCCTTTTTACTTTCTGCTTTTCTTCACATTTAAGAAAGTTGCTCTCTGGATGTTTTATTCTCATGAAAGGTCCAGATTTGTGAGGAAAATCAGGATTTGCCTCCTGATTTATCTATTAAAAATAGAGGTCTAAAAACCAGACAACTTCATCAAAACAAATCACCAGAAATTCCCTATAGGGAATCCTCTCCTTGAAACACAGATGATGCTTGAAATAGGTGGATCTCCATGGAGTTATCTATTTCTCTTCATCAGCTAAAAAGTGGGTTCAGGACAACTAGCCCAGTTGTAGGTCAAAACACCATGTATGTTCACATCACCATAAAGAGAGTAGGTTTAAAATCGATAATAGAAAAAAAAAAAAATTACTGTGAGGGGGGTAAGGCCCTGGCACAAGTTCCCCAGAGAAGCTGTGGCTGCCCCATCCCTGGAAGGGCTCAAGGCCAGGCTGGATGGGGCTTGGAGCAACCTGGTGTAGTGGAAGGTGTCCCTGTCCACTGCAGAGGGATTGGAACTAGATGATCTTTCAGATTCCTTGCAACCCAGGCCATTCTATGATTTGCACAAATTCACTCATCTATAAATTCAATTTTGTATACTTTTCTATAATCCGTATTGTTCTATGTCACTTCATTACAGTATAAAATACATTTTCTCCTAAAATACATTCCAACCACCACCAAAAGATATGAAATCAGGGGGAAAGCTGACATGGATCAAAGGGAAAGATGGTGTTAACATTACCAGCCACCATATGAGGAGAATTTTGCATTATAAATAAAATAGTGTTTCTCAGCTGCATGAGGAGTGAAGTTCTGAAGTCACTGAGCTGCATGCCTGTGACTCAGGGGAGGGTTTCAGTTCACGCTCAACGCTGTGTTTGATTACTGGTACATCACCCAAAGGCTCACAGCAAAACAGATGATGGGACACAGAAAAGCTCTTCTTCCTAACACAGTAAAGAGAGCTGCTGCTTGCTGACTGACAGCTCCCCAGCCAGCTTATGTGCATCTAATTACCCAGCCACAACCCAAATCAAAATGCCCCGTTGCAGCTGGTGTCTCACTTAATCCATTCATAACATGAGCTAATTAGCATTGATGTTTTTGGGCAAGTTTATTCCAAATGTGGTCAAGTCCCAGGCTTTCAGCTTAGTTGCTAGGACCCATTGAGAATCCTGTGTTTCTGCCCAGAAGGCATTTTTCTGTCTTGCTGATGGAGAGACTTGGGAGTGGGTTTGCAAAAAGATGCTGGCCTGGACTGTGATGAATACTGGCTTATAAACAGTGCTGTTAAGTTGCTCTTGCTGCTACACCCTACACCCTACCTCAATAAAGGAGAGTTTGTAGCAGAATCAATGTATTTCATAGTTTTCCTTGTGTCTGAATTCAAATGTCCTGATCAGGGCGGGGGGAAGAAAAAGAAAGGGAAATTAAAAAATAAGAAGAAAAAAAAGGAAAAAAAAACGGAAAAAGAGGAAGAAGAAAAGAGAAAAAAGGAAAAAGAAAAGAAAGCAAGCTTGTAAAGCGTGAGAAGTCATGGAACAATTCTGTCATTTATAGTATTCTTTGTCAGCAGAGCTGAGAAAAGAGGCCAGTTACCAGAGCTTTGCATTTCCTTTTCAACCTATGGGATTAGAAGATGAGAGCAGGTGCTAATGGGAATTTTGCCCATGGCAGAAAATCAGAACCCTAAATCTTCATCTCTGGAAATCACAAAAACCCTTAGCAATGATCTAAAGTGGCTGCACTTGGAAATTGGTGATATAAGGAATAGTCACTTGGCAGAAAACCGACTTTCCGCTCCTTCAGCACACCACAATTTCAGTTTAATTTGTAACAGGATGCAAGTGTAAATGAACTGACAACAGAGCTATCAGCTATTCTGTTGGTAACGCTTGGAGCAATAGTTTCGATTTGACTAGACACAGCTGTCCACTGCATGAAACGACCTTTAGCCCCATCCTTGGCGAAATTCAATTCTCTCCATGTCTGACTCTGTCCATGGGGACTTGAGTAGCAGAGCTGCCAGAATAATCAGCGCATTGCTTAATGACAGGCACTCCAACAAGCAACACGGTTGTGCATTGTCAGAAATGAAGTCCACAGCTCCAGGGAAGGGGTAGCGGAGGGGGGAACCCCCTTGTTATTCAAAAGGAAATAAAACAGTTGTATGGGAGCAAACACAGATGCGTGCAGCCCCCTTGGCTTGACAAGTGTCACCGATGTGCTGGCACTGCGTGCGTGTGTGAAAACGTGGAGTTTTCCTGTGTTCTTGTCAGCAAATATACATTTTTATTAGATTTGCCCTCTCAAAAAAAAAAAAAACCAACCTGAAATGCTGCTGCTTCTCAGCATTGTACTACTGGAAGACATAATTTCTATTTACATAAGTCTAAACATGCATACATCTCATATGGTGATGCTTACATGGCCATCCAGATGTATGTCATCTAACTTCTATACAGATGCATAGATAGATAGATAGATAGATAGATAGATAGATAGATAGATAGATAGATAGATGATAGATAGATACACACTTTCTATGTGGTTACTACATTGGCCACTGCAATAAGAAAGATGTTTATGCTGCAAGTGTCAAAAAATAGGAGTTTCACAACTTTACAGCTATTTGTGTAAACTTACTTCTGCTTGAGTGAGTATTTCTCCAGTGGTGTGAACCAAGCACTCTCTCACACATGACAGGAATGTCACCATGGGATTAACATGTATGTGCCCCAGCCCACTTCATGGCAGGACCCACAGAGATGAACCCAGCACTTCCTAGTTTTTTAGCTATTTGATTCAGCAGCCTGGATGTTACAGTATGTTCTGTTCAAAAGTGGACCCATTCTTCCCTTCATCAAGGATCATCGGAGATACACACCACTTTGATTGGCAAGACTTGTTACAACCACTGCTAGTGAGAAATTGCAGGAGGTGATCCACCAGCTCCACCTGCCTCACGAGCCCCTGGGGGTTTCTCTTGTTGCTATTTTTGCTTTGGCAGCACTGTGGGCTCAGGTCTGCAGAAGATTAATTTTCAGTTATTATTCTGACCTGCTGCCAAGATTTTCCAGAGAAATACAAGAGAGAAATGGGGAATGTTGATCTTACACAACTCAAACTCAGCCAGAATGGAGGGGAGTTTCATGGGAGAAGTGAAAGGCATGTCATCGGCTGCAGGGCTTTTGT
The DNA here is from genome assembly GCA_026770055.1 of Myrmophylax atrothorax. Lineage (NCBI taxonomy): Eukaryota > Metazoa > Chordata > Aves > Passeriformes > Thamnophilidae > Myrmophylax > Myrmophylax atrothorax. Next base: position 2,699,906 of record JAOXXN010000364.1, read on the forward strand.
CCCTGCCAAAATTCAAAGGTTCGTTTTCAAACAATAGAGATATTTCTGTTTCTTTTTAAAAACCCACAAAAATTAAGAGGCTACAAGAACTTTTGATAATGGGAAACCTTAGGAGTGTAAAAATGCGGTCTTCATCAACAAGAAAACAAGATGGTCTCCAAAACTCTATGAAATCATATTACAATGGGATATGTTAAATTACACAAATACAGGAGTCACTGATACTGCCCTGTCAGTCTCCCCCTACTAACTGTTTCTGCTATTTGTTCAGAAAAGGGACAATCACAGAATGGCCTGGGCTGAAAGGAATCTTAAAGACCATCCAGCTCCAACCTTCCTGCTGTAGGCAGGGACACCTTCCACTAGACCAGGTTGCTCTAAGCCTTGAACACTTTCAGGGATGGGGCAGACGCATAGGTCTCTGGGCAACCTATGCCAAGGCCTCAGCACCCTCAAAGCTCAGAATGTCTTCCTGTTATCTATTCTAAACCTAACTTCTGTCAGTTTGAAACTATTCCCCTTTGTCCTGTCACTCCAGTATATAAAATAAATAAATAAATAAATTGTTAATAGTCTGTCTTTCTTGTAGGCTTCCTTCAGTACTTCCTTCAGGTACTGGAAGGCTACAGTCAGGTCACCCTGCAGCCTTCTCTGCTGTAGCCTGAGCAATTCCAATTCTCTCAGCCATTCCTTGTAGGAGAGGTGCTCCGTCCCTCTAATGAACTTGGTGTTTCTCTTCTGGACTCACTTCAACAGGTCAATGTTCTTCTACTGCTGAGGATCCCAAAATGTGATGCAATACATAGACCCTGAATTATTCTCCTCAGGTAAGTCCATTCAAACCTTTGCGCAGACATGGCTGCACTCACAGAATCACAGACTCTTCTGAGTTGGAAGGGACCCACAGGGATCATCGAGTCCAACTCTTATGTCAATGGCCCATACAGGGGATTGAACACATGACCTTGGCATTATTACAACCAAGTTTTAACCAACTGAGCTAATCTCAAGGTCTCAGTTTGGCCCACTTCTTACTGTGGGATTTCTCTTCCTCATCCCTGTTTGCTCCTCCCTGGCTCTTTCCTTGACCTCCTCTGTCATCTTCCCCACAACGCTGACACTTTCACCAGCCCCTTCAGTGGCCCTTAATGGTCAGGTTGTTTCTGGCACTTGCCTTGGGCTGAAGGGTTCATTCCCTTCCTTGCTGACATTTATGACCTTCCTTCTTGTTTTCCCTCCACTTCTCTCACTCTGGTTTTTGTTTTTCACTCTTTTTAACTTTTGATCACTCCATAAACCTTCAGAAACCTGCACACCCAACATGTTTTTATTCTCTCCCTTCTCTCTAAATGCCAAAATAATTCAGAAGCCAGGATTTTAGGATGGTTGTATAGTAGCTACAGTAGAATTGTATCACCTATTCAGCTAGCTCAGAAAGATACAGCATCTTGCTGGGAACTAGTAAGATGCATCACAAGAGCATGTCATACAAAGAAAATCTTAGTCTAGCTTTTCTGTGTGCTTGCTACAGATGTTATTTCAGCTCTTGAGCATGTACTGCTTTTTATTATACATCACAGAACAAATAGAAAGTTCCTCAGCAATTGAGAAAAACATATTTTTTACAGCCCTGAGAAGTAGAATATCAAATTGATCCTTAGATAAATAAAGCCTTCCTAGAATAGGTAATTGGAACAAGTAATGTAACACTAAAACTGGAAGGTATTTACCATCACACCAAAATGTATGGGCATTTCCCAAGTCTGCTGCAATCTCAGTGGCCTAGAACCCCTCCTGGAAACTCTACAGTGTGCAACTGTACAAAGTGCCACATGCATACCAGAAAAATACTGCTAACAAAGTAATACATATGGGATTCCAGAAACTGGGTCAAGGAGGCAGGAATTGCTGCCTCCATCACTACATAAGAGGTAGAAGAAAAGGAAAAATAATTCTAATGCTCTAAATAGATGATAGATAGATGATAGATAGTAGATAGATAGATAGATGATAGATAGATCGATAGATAGATGATAGATAGATAGATAGATAGATAGATAGATAGATAGATAGATAGATAGATAGATAGATAGATAGA
>JAOXXN010000364.1:2702103-2734995 GCA_026770055.1 Myrmophylax atrothorax
AGATAGATGATAGATAGATAGATAGATAGATAGATAGATAGATAGATAGATAGATAGATAGATAGATAGATAGATAGTAACAGGGAAATGATGAAGCACAATCATAGTGAGAGCAGAGAAAGAACATGGTGACATGACATGGGCATCTCTTCTCCTCTTCAACCACCCTGTTCAACTCAGGTGATCTCCAGCATCTTCCTTAAAATGTGACTCACACTCAGCAGTTACAGAAATGAATCAAGGCCACAGTGACAATCCTGGTCTTTGGGAAGAGGATGAAGCCACTCTACTTCCCAGGTCCATGGTTCACCAAAAGTCTACACTTCCAGTGACTGTCTTTCAGGAATGCCTTTCCCATCCTTGAGAGCTGGAAATATGCACTCATTTACTCACAAACAGGGAGCTCTGCAAGCAGCCTCACAACCTGCAGATTTGGATTGTATTAAATTGTTTCAAAGCAGGTTTTCCTCTTGAGCCAGAAGTAGAAGACAATTAATTAAGACCCATTCGCCGCCTCCATCAGATTAAAGCAAATTAAATGGCAGCAGTAGGACAACCTTGCCTGGGATAGGGATTCTTGAAGAAGCAAGTCTTTATCTCTTTGTCTGCTCAGGAAGCTGGTCCTATTCGTTTTCTCAGCTGAGCTTGGATCAGCTCTAGAAGATGCCCTGTGTGCTATTCCACAGGACTGGGAAGTTCCACTGGCATTTCCCAGACACAGAAGTCCAAATGAAAAACAGTATGAAGAAATGCACTTTCTAATCAACCACTTCTATTACAGTTAATGAACACTGTGCTGGGAATTGACTGAAAACAGCACCATGTATGGAAATGCTCCCCCTTCACCTGTGTGTGACTGCCATTTTGAAGAGCTGCCATCCCTTTTCCAAGGCCATTCTCACTGGTGAGAAAGGGAAGACAGAGAACTATGGAACAACCCTTTGGGATGCCATATCCTCCTAGAAATACCTCTGCGAAATGGTCCCTGGCCTGGTGTGAAACAGTCACAGCTAAACAGATGAGTATTTAGTAATTTCTGAGAAATAAGAGACAGGTAAATCAATCAATTAAGCAAGAGCAATGAAGGTACCTTGGATTTCATTTACTCTTTGGACAGGATTAGGAGAAATAAAAGGAATTTTAGATAATCCAGCCCAGCTGCTAACATCTTCTGTTGTATTCTCTAATTTCCAATCAGGAAATCAAATCCAAACCCCTTAGATTCACCCAGGTCCTAAGTCTGCACATACTGAAGACTATAGTGATGCCTCTACCCAAGCACATCTCACAGCTTCCAAATACTTCATGTATTATCTGGAAGGTTGGTTCAGTTCCCACAGTGGGAATTTAACCTGCTTGAAGTGGAAATCAGAGGAAATCCTCTGCCAGTGGCTCCTATTTGCAGATGCAATGTATTAAGCTAGGGAACCACATGCACGGCCAACCCATCAGCTCAACAGAGTCTTGACACCCTGACAATGTCACAACTGTCTTTGCTGCCACTAGAACAGGACTTTACCGTGGGGGAGATGGCCAAGGTGATGAAACGTTGCTTTCTTGTTTTCAAGCACTGCATATAAAAGAGAAAATAACAGCACAAATATTCTCCTTCTAATTGAAAACACAGTACCACTTAATGGTCTTTGAAGTGAGTGTGTGTGTGTGTGTTTTGTGGGGGAAGGGGGAGAAATGGATCGCTGTAACCAACAACACCCCAAAGGACTATAAATCAAACAGCATACAGCTGTTGGTATCAAATATAACTCCTTTTGCACTACATCAAAAAGCTTTAATTAACAACTAATTTATTCAAGTGAAAAAAAAAATTCCCTTGCACCAAATAATTGTATTATAACTGGGGGACTAGTCTGTGTATTTTCCCCCTCTCTAAAGCATGACAGGAGAGGAAATTGAGCCTTTAGAGAACAGCAAAGTAGAAAAATGGATCAAAGATTCAGAGGGCTTGTTGATTGGCTTTTTGAGTCAGCAGAGACCAAACCAGCTCATTTAATGAAAAAAGCCACACTGCAAGGTCTGTTTGCTCTAGGACCTACTTTTAATGAAAATGCTTATAAAGATAAATGGCACTGGCTGACACCAGGCATGGTGTGGACAGGTGTTGCACAAGCCTCCCTGCATGGCTCTGTCACTTATGCTCTGTGCCTCTGTTTTGTCATCCGTGGAGAGCTCCCATGGCACAGATTGCTGAGTGAGGTTGCAGCCGCATGGGGATTTAGACAGAGCAGCCAAATGTCTGCAGAGGGGCCTTCAGTGAACTCTGCACATGCTTGCTTGGGAGCTACACCACACCTGAACCTCAAATATGAAAGGCCAGGCTTGCAAAATCAATTCCTTCCTTTCCCTCCTGTTTAGAATCATAGAATCATAGCACATCCTGAGCTGGATCTTAAAGTCCAACTCAAAACACGTGCTGGAGCAACCCAGGGCTTGCACACACCCAGCAATGCTGCTCTTCCACAAGTCATTAACCCATGCACAAGCATCCCAGTATAGCCAGCAAAGGCACCTGGCGTGACCTGGGTCCCATCCTCACCTGCTGCCAACATCACTAAAGCAAGAATTGGAGTGATATTTCTTTTTTCTTTTTTCCCCCCCATAACTTTGTGCTAGCGAAGACTAACTAATCTCTGGCAAGGTAAGGTAAGTGCCATTATCCTGCTTTAATGGCTAATGAAGCTGAAGCAGAGTAAGTAGTTTACTGGTTGTCTCATCTTTGGGGCCCCATCATGCACGTTTTACTGTTCCTCCGAGTGCAGTGAAGTTTCCCATTAATGCTGCCATTGATTACAGTGTACAATCTTCAGGGCAGGGACTGTGATTTTCTTTTCATTTGCTTAATGAAAAGCACACTGCCTTTTAATTCCTTCAGATTCTGTTGCCCAGATATTAGGTGGAAGCCCCAGTGATGGGAGCAGTGCAGGGGACAGTCATGTGGCTGTGCTACATGGTGTGCATGGACCCAGCTGAGGACAATGCAGAAGATCCACACTGCAGCTTCAGCACCTTTCTATCTACTCAACCCCACCTCTGAATCAGTGCCTTGGTACTGAATCACTGCCTTGGTGCCATGCAGAAGCTATTCCAAAAACTGCTTAAGTATATATAAAGTTTGATCAGGTTGCGACACAAATTATTTTTATTAATAAAGTGGTTAAAAGAAAGCATTAGGTTTGTTGCTGTAAACATCAAACCTAACCAACAGTCAATCTATAAACATTATCCAACCCAGAGGACAATAATAATGGGAACATAGTTAATTGATTAGTTTATGTATAAAATTAAATAATTGGGTACAGCATTCTAATGATATATCACACCATAGGAATGATGAAAGGCGAGCAAGATTTATTTTGCCTTTTTGACAGCTTTATCCTGTTAGACATCAAAAATAAAAAATAATGTCCAATAAAATTACTGTAATTCATAAAAAAGCACTCCAAAAAGCTTAAAAAGAGCTTAAAAAACTGATCAGCTTAAATCTTTTTGATTTATTTCAAATGTAGAGGTATATGCCAAAATATGTTTTCTGGACAGATTTCAGAGGTAATTTTCACAAGTGATGTTCTTCAAGTTTTTAAATCAAAATCTAAACTTTTTATGCTTAGAAAGCTCTGAAAAAGATCTCTGTATAGGTTTGGTTAGTTTAATTTTGTAACCCTCAGCCCTAAATGCCAAGCCCATAAACAAAATAGCTTTGCACACCAAACTGAGTATTGTGGTCCTCATCTACCTCCAGTAAGTCATAACACCATTAAAGACTAACCAGGAACATGTTAAGATAGGTTTCCAGCCACCAGGAGCAGGTTCCAATATTCCTACTGACCTGCACTGGTTGTATAAAAGAAAGGAAAACGAGAATTCATGGCTGCAGGGGGTGGATTGATTGTTGACCTGATGGTCAAGGTACCCACGCAGGCTCAGGTTTTACCCCTGCTAGTGACTACAAAGATGAAAACTGCTTCATCTTTTGAATCCTCATTTATAAAAAAGGATATTCATCTCTTTGTGAAATTCAGTGGGTTGTGTTGCTTAGGTTCCTTTGGGCATTACAAGTAATGAAAATAATAATAAATGTAATTTTCCAAGAACAATCTTCCTACTTGCCTCCATCAATGTCAAATCTCTTCTTGGCTTAAGTACCTTTTATTGTTGGCCATAAATTGCCTACCTCCTTGTAAATCTAGGTGCAAATATAAATATACATGGCAAAACTCTCCTTGAAATTAAGTAAAAATTACAGCACACAACAGAAAGACCCAAGCTAAAAGAAAACCTGCCAGCATATGGAAGCCTTTTTTATTACTGTTGTGGAAACTCAATGCTAAATCCATGTTAGCCCCAAACTGGAGAATCTCCTTCTCCCACCAGGTGACCCCTTTGAGACAAGTGAAACTTCACCTTCCCTGAGCCCAGGAGGAGATGCAGAGAGGAAAGGGCATCATGGGTGCTTCAGGCTAGGGGTACTCTAAGCACAGCAGCATCCCTCATTCCTCAAGGACCATTTTGTACTTTGCACACTCCTTCTGTTTCCTGTTTTACCTCGTTCCTTCTCATTCTTACCCCCTAAACAATAAAAGCTCAATGGGAATGCAAATGCAGCTCTCCATTTAAAATCCCAGCCAAGAAGGCAGTGTGTCACCCATATTTATGAGCTCTAAATGGCTTTTATCAAAGTGAGGTCGTACTAAATCACCCCCAAGCTGTCATAAATACAAATGACTCGACATAGTCTGCAACAAGCCTTCGGGGGAAAATTATATGATCTGCTGTTGCAGTTATGCTATATCACACAGCGAGCTCATATATTTCCACTGGCAAGGTAACCTGATCCTTCAAAGGACACTAATAGGTGAAAGGGGGACGAGAGGAATAGTGAATCAAGTGGTGCATGCCTGCGCATGTGCACGCACATCCGTGCATGCACCTCCCAGCTAAACTCAGGTTCCTCTGAATGGAAGAGGAAGTTCTTGTGGTTTGGAGTATGAGATTTCCTTGGCTGCCTTAATGGAGAAGGGAAGCTGGCAGCCAAGAGAGAAATACCCAGTGGCTCACCAGGGTATTTCCCATTTAAAAAATTCATGTGAAGGCATGAAAATTATTAAGATATGAACCAGAGCTATCCAGTCTCCAAAGACTGGACCACTTCCAAGCAAGTTAAAGGAGCCATTCCTCAATCTCAGCTGGTGAAGCCCAGGACTACAGCAAAGTCTATCCCAGGATAAAAAGGAAATACTTACAAAGCAGGCATGAACCAGGAAGTGGAAAAACCAGCACGGACTCCTGAGATAACAGGCACTAATTATGTTCTTTTCATTAACCTCTCCTTATATATTAAGTGCTGTTTATGTATTTGCAAACATAGGAACACACATACATAATGAAGGAGGAATTCTGATCAGATACTACCTAATCCGTAGACAGTGGCAGCAATTTGGAGGAGCCTCTAGAGATGGAGTTTGGGGCAGGCAATTGAGAACCATCCTCACTCTGCTCTTTGCAGACAGCCTGGCATGATTTAATGTGACAGCTCTTCCTATAGTCATGCTGGGCTGTTGCATCAGCTTACATATAAAATAAGTCAACTCCAATGAGCATTAGTTCATATTTTCATATCTAGGATGAAGACAGTGCCTCTGTCTGCTTGGCAAATGGTTACAGTGATAAGTCAGTTTGGGTTTGCTATCTCTAAAGTAATAGAGGCAATATGCCAATTTTCAGCAATCCAGGTCGGATGCGGGCATTTATAATGGTACCCTTCTCAGCGAATGAGGTCTCTAGCATTAAATTATGTATTTTAATTAAAAGCTGAACTTACTGAGCTTAAGCTACTAAACTTGATTTTCAGCTGCCATGAGCCTGATGGGAAGCCAGTGGGCAGCACTGCCATTTTCCATTGTTGAGCTTATCCCAAATGCTCTGCTCAGGAAACTTCCTCACTCTGGAGCTGAAAAGACAGCCTAGTAAAATGCACGTTTGAGTGATTTATCATTGAAGACGATGATAAGAGCAAAACCATAAGAAACCTTGTTTTGAAATCCTTCTATTGTGATCCATCATGCAGCTTCCCCCAGGTGGGAGGAAGTGTTAAAAGATAGGCAGACTTGCATGTAGCTGTGGGATGAGGGTTATTAGCTCTGCCTTGCCTGCTGAGAAGCCCACACTGTCAGATGGGAAAAGCCCAAGGAGTAAGCGAGTTCAACACACTGCCTGAGCCAGCTCCCTTGTGCTCCAAGAATTTCACCAGCTTCCACAGCTCTTGGCACTGCTTGGCTTCACGGGTAGAGGAGCAGAAAAGTCACAGGGCGTTCTTGTGAAACAGTGAGGTGGTGGCAGGCTGACCTGTGCCAACAGGTCAGGCAACAAGGCTCGCCATCCAAGAAGCAGCACCTGGAAGCTGGCCATCCAGCTGTCCAATGTGATTAAAGGCAAAATATGAAATGCTTCAGAAGGGGGAGAAATAAGATCACAGGTCTGGGTTGCATAATCTCGTGCATTTGTGTAACCAGCCTGAAGAAAGCGTGTGAGCTGACCAGATGTTTTTCATTTCAGTGTAACAGCACTGCAGAGCAAATCAGAGACCAGCAAGCGCCAAACACAATGGCGGTTTTGCCAGTGCTGTTGTAATCAGAGCTCAACAAAAGGCACTGTCAACCCCAATCTCTGCGCTGGCAGGTCAATCTCCTGGCTGGGTAAAGAAGACAGACTGTTCTTTACACCAAGTACCTATATCTAAGCTAAATATCAATAGTAGGTCATAAACATGGGGTTGAGTCTCTGTCCTAGAGCCAAACATCATCAGAAAAAGAGCCAGCAGAATGTGTGTATGATTTGATCCATTCTGGGAGTGATTCTACGGTAATATATGTATTTATTTAGAAAGAGCTGGGTACTGACTTTGTGAGACACAACCAGCCCATGTGAAAACATGGGGGGGAAATGATTATACACCCTCATTTACGATTAGGGCATCATTCTGGTTTGGAAACACTCAGCTCTACTCAAGGGCCAGTATTCATGGAATGTAGACAGAAGGTACCTTGGGTCAATGCTCTAAAAGGGCCTCCCACTTTTCTGTGTTAGGGCCCCCTTTTATCCCCTGATTGGTATGCATAGATCTGTTATTAAAAACCTTAAACAGATGCAATCCACATCTATACTTAATCTATACTGAATCTATACTGTGTGCCTTAAACACACCTCTCCCACAATATACTTGGTGGGTTTATTCACTGATCACCAAAATGATTTGGTAACAGACAAACAACATACTGTGGAAACTACCATAGCCTTGGAACACCAATTGGTCGTCTTGCTTTAAACTTACATAGATAAGGATTAGTTACCATGCAGAACTTGCACTGCATTTACTACATAGATATAGCTACACTAAGGTAAAAATGCTTCTAGAGTACAGTTATAAAAGAATGAGGAAAAAAATTATCTCTGAAGGCATCCTAATTCTCAGAACTGTGTGTAATCTAGATATCATATGACTTGCTATTGTTATATGACATTGATTAAACATGGGGTGTTGCCCTGGCACAAAATCTGTGCTGGTTTATGAAGACTAGCCCTTCCAGTGTTCCCTGTAAAAAACTATAGTATCTGTTCTAGGTACATTAGAACTTTGAAGATTGGTGGCTGATATAAGTGATTTTTTAAAGCTAGGTTGACTTTTCTGAATGCTCTTCTCTGTTTTCTCATTTATTTTAACTATAATAATGAAGTGAATATAAAGCCAAGTTTGCAAGCCTGGAGGGTGAAATCCTCTCCCAGGTTGCAGCAGGTGGTACAGCACAGCTGTGCAAGCCACAGGGTGCTTACCCACTTTCAACTTAAGCAGCTCCAACAGCACTCAACTCACTCTACTCAAAATAGAAATAAACCCAAATTTTAAAGTCATGCTCATTGGGAGCAGGTGGAACTAGGCTTTGAGTCCCACCTCTGTGCGGAGCAACATGCGCAACACCAAAGAGGAATGTTCAATCATTAACTTTGATACAAGTAATAGAATCCTGGAATGGCTTAGGTTGGAAGGGACTTCAAAGCTCATCTCTTTCCAGCACCCTGCCATAGGCAGAGACATCTTCCCCTTGACCAGGTTGTTCAGTTGCTGACATCCCTCACTGTGTTCTAGTGCACATCAGTTCTTCAGGTTCTGATACAAATTGTCCCTCACCAACCTGATTTTACACACCAAAGTGATAAAACCTGCAAAATCTGCCTGAAAAGTTTTCATAACCTTTACAGGATTGAAGCCAATGTTCTTAAAAGCTCCCCAGTGATGACTGTGAGAAACAGGACTGATTTGCCTTGGAGGAACACTGCAAGCTGTAAACTTCTTAAGACACAGCTTTTGTGCAAAGGCTTTACTTCAGTGTTTTATCCATTTCTTTGACTCATACTTCTCCCAGGTTTTCCAGTCCAGCCCTTGGACTAGATTAGCTTTAAGTGTCCTTGTTTCCTGGGAGCAGAAAAATCTTTTCCTAAAACTTTCTCAGCTTGTAACATTTAAAAGTTTACACCATGTTTTTTTGACCTATTTAAACATTGTCCATACACATCTGGCAAATGTCTGGCTTCTCCGGATCCCCAGAATTCCCAATTGCGCCACAGCTGGGGACTTTTTAAATTCTGATTTTGCAGGTCAACAGCATTTCAATTGTGTCAAACACGGACTAATTTGACTGCTAATTGGATCTTTTGTTAGCAAGCAAGGATTGTTACATGGAAAAGAAATGAAACAACTGAATTAATACACCTGTGCAAGCTTCAACATAGGCTAAGCATAGTCAAATGCAAGTATTGCCATCCACTGCTTCTTTTTACGCTGCTTTATCCCAATACAGAATGATTATAATGATTATTCCAGACGTGAGCCGTGTTTGTTCATGTTTCCTTTTCATGCTTAGCTCCTCCAAGCTTAGCTTAGGGCCAACAACTTACCCAGGAAATAATTATATCAATGTTTATTCTATGTGAATGATCAAAATGTTATATTTTACACTGCTCCAGGGGGATGTCTCTGTTTATTTCTTTCTTGAGGTGGTAAGAAGGATACTTTTTATTTCCATCAGGCCAATTTAGCTACGGTTTGTAGCAACAGAAATATTTTCAGTTACAGACAAAGACAAGGATTATATCAAATGGATGAAGCCTACTCTTGAGTCTTCTACTCAGGAGAAAAATTTTGCCTTAAATAGCCTTTTAGTGGTTACTGCCCCTGGAAAAGAAATCACGAAACTTGCAGGCAAGCCTTGATAAGAGATTATCAGAGCATTTTTTGGACCAAAGGAGAGCAGCAAATGTGATGAACTTGGAGGATACAAAATATTGACCCAAGTCATCACAGATCAAACTTCAGTTTGGGATCTGGTAAAAATCACCTTCCAGGTAGTCTGGACTTTGAGTGAGGTAATTAGTCCATTCCTTTACCACACACTTATAATGTTGCAAATCTATGTATTGTACTGGTAGAAGTGAGTGTCACCACTAACGTGGGACAGTAGTGTGATGACAGAAAGAATATGCCTAGACTTCTAAGGCCCTGAGTAACCCGACCTAGTGGGTGGCGTCTCTGCCTATGGTGAGGAGGTTGCAACAAGATGATCTTTCTTTAAGGTCCTTTCCAACCCCAAACATTCTGTGATTCTATGATTCTGTACTGAAAAATCAACATAACCCAGGTGAGTTGACCAGGCCTATTCTGCCAGTCTACAGCTTCCTTACAAGAAGAAGAGGAGGGGCAGGCACTGATCTGTGGTGACCAGTGACAGAACCTAAGGGAATGGCCTGAGGTTGTGTCAGAAGAGGTTTAGGCTGGATATCATGAAAAGGTTCTTTACCTAGAGGGTGATCTGGCCCTGGAACAGGCTCCCCAGGGAAGTGGTCACAGCACCAAGCCTGCCAGATTTCAAGAAACATTTGGACAATACTCTCAGACATGTATGTGTGATTCTTGAAGTTGTCCTGTACAGGGCCAGTAGTTGGACTTTGATGATTGTTGTAGGTCCCTTTCAACTCAGGGTATTATATGATTTTATGATTCTATGAACTCTTCATGTTGGGAGGTCTCATCTGCTGTTGCATAATTATGTGTTATGATGGCAAAGTGATCTGGCTCAAATATGAAATCCTTTCTCACATGAGTAGCAAGTTTGTCAGCAGCAGCTGAAAATAAACAGCAGGCTCTGAGCTGACACAGGCTTTACCCCTCAGTTATTTATTTGGCCCTGACAATGCAAGCTCTGGATAAGATTTGGTCACACTGGATGTGTACAATAGGGAGCTCTTAAAGTTTTTTGTTTTAATCAGAAACCTACAAAAATAACACAAGAAAATAGTGGCATAAGCAGAGCAAAATTTAGCCACAGAAGGGCTGGAAGAAGCTGCTTCATGAGCACAAGACTGCAACTCTCTTTCAAGTGGGATTCATGAAACCAGGCTCATAACCAGGGCCATTGATGGAAAAATCATTCACAGAAATATCTAGTGACTGTCTACATGGAGTGCACAAGATGCCACACAGACCCTTCAGCAAATTCAGAGTAATTCTCAGATTCATAGTTTTTAAGGCCAGCTGAGACTTGAAGGGATGGACAGACAAATATTTTTTGGCTGAATCAGATATGAGGAAGGAGTTACTGTTACTGCAGTCCATGTCCAGCTGGCTGTTCTGGACAGGGATTTCTGCCAGCCCAGTTTTGCTGGCTGCTTTGCCATCTGAGTGGGTCCTGACCCACATCTGCTCTCCGACAAGGCTAGAGATCTTTTGGATGAACATCTAAACTGAGAAAGCCAAGGGAGCGATCTCCTGAAACAACAGGGACAGAGAATGCATGGGAACAATCTGCCCAGAGCACAAACTGCACATCCCCGGTCTGCTATAGAGAATGATTTATCTGACCTTTCATCTGGGTTATCCAAGCTGACCACTCAATTTGACCATTTATGCCTTGAATCACACTCAGAAATTGCCTGGCTCAGTGCATCTTTCAGAAGGTCACACAACCTTGCCTGGAGATATCAGGAGATGGAGAGAGCCAACCACGAGTTTTGCTCAAACAATCATATTGCCCTCACTCTTCAAAACGTGTTTACCAGCCCTGATGCAGCCTGACTGGTTATAACTTCTATTCACTCATGAACCTGTCTATTCCAGGCAATATTGAAGAAGATTCAAGAGACAATAAGCTGCCTCTGTCCCTGCAACAGAGAGGCCTCACTGCTATGTGCAGTGTCCTCGAAGGAACAAATGTTGCAGGAACAAGAAGGAAAAAAAGGGCACACACACACACACACACACACACACACACACACACACACACACACACACACACACACACACATGCTGCTGTTGAAATCTTCTCCCACAGGCCTCCTTTGTCCCTGTAGCTGCCATCACCCCCCACAGCCCACGTTCCCCTCTGTCCTCCTGACCCCTCCTCTCCCTCCATTCATTCTTCCAGAATTTATCCCGCTTCTTTAACTCGGCATGTGTCTGGGCAGATGTCCAAAAAACCTCCCTTCAGCAACTGGGGGGGAGGAAATTCCTACAATTCAGCCCAGGCTCTTTCCCCCCACCCCGTTTCCCGCCTTCACTCTCCCTCTTTTTCTTGCTCCTTCTTCTCTTTTAACATGCTGAATGATTGATAACACTTGCCTCGCCTCACTGCTGCCTGTTTGAGCCCTTTCTGCCCGGCATCTGCAGCCCTGTAGGGAAACAAGCGCTCCCAGGCAATGGGATGTTGAAGACCCCCTTAGGCTCTTTTGAAAAATTCAATAAATAAAAGGAAAGAGGGGAGAAGCACAAGGCAGTCTGGAAGGTCTGCGGAGGGGTGGAGAACGGGAACAGCTAGGAAAAGCCCTTGATTAAGACTGGTCCAAAACAAACAAACAAATTAAGAACAAATCCTCTCCAAGTCCCTGATTCTCCATTTGCCGTGGAAAAGTGAGTGGAAAGCTTTGTTCCTGGTGTTGTTTTGCATTTCCAGGCCCAAATGTGGGGCTTGTGCAGAACTTCTAGCTTCTTGTGCTGCCATCATGATTAATGAGTTTGTTGTCTTAAAATCACACTTTCTGAAACCATTCATTTACTTCAAGATCTTGGACTTAATTTTGAAACAACCAAAACTGTGTTTGCCTTTCCAGCAGAAGGAAGAGGTTAGACAACATGTGTCCTAACACCTTGTATTTCAGAATCAAAAAGCATATCTAATTTTTATGTGTCGTGTTACTGTGCCTTATGTTTGTGCATAAATGTAAGCATCATGTCTTCAAATATCTACAGGATGCCATGCTACTATCTAGATTTTGATTAGATGTTCACATTCACTTTGTAGGTTCCATTTCAGGCATGAAACTCATTGAAACTAATGTTCAGGGTATGTTATTTTAGCAATGTATACAGTACATCTATAGTATGTATGTACAATATAGAATCATAGAAAGGCTTGGGTTAGAAGGGACCTTAAAGATCATCTCATTTCACTCCCCACCACACCCCCTGCCATGGGCAAGGTTCTTACATATGTATTACATGTAACAAACTTCCACTAAAATAGTGATCATCATCATCTGAAATGCAAGTGAAAACTCGTGGCCACTTCCAAGGAATGGGTAAAGATTTTTATGCCCACTCAACAGAGTGAATCTGGAGATGGAGCAAATTATGAAGAGAAGCGTTTATTTTATCTAACTTAGACTTCCAAGTGTCTGATGATTTCAGAATCCATCTGTAGTCAACAAATAAGCATTTCCAGAGGGTTCTATAAGAAAGACCTTGAGTGACTGTCTCAAATGTGATACGACTTCAGGTTATGGAAAGTTATGTCTTTTTATTCCAATCAACATCACACAGAAGGTCTCTGGCAGAACTCAGATTTCTGCCCACATATCTCATTCCTTAGTCTTAAGCTTAGCAAAGAGAAAAAAAACATCTATTTTTCTTAGCAATGCTACCTGTCTTCTCAGTAACAGAAAAATTGCTCTTTCAAGCCAGGAGAAACAGATATCATAAACTCTTCATATTTTATTAATCAAGGCTCTGAGTTTTGAGGCTCTGCCTGAAATGAAAGGGGGGTTTCCGTGACATGATAATTCAAAGTAAAATAAACAACTCACTGGTGTTTGGAAGAAGTTACATTTAAACCTTAATAAGACTGAAACAAAACATAATAATCAACAAACTGGGTTTTTTCCTTATTTTTAAATTGAGGCAAAAGACCATCATGTCAGTTACATCAGGGAGAACTCTGTGTTGAATATTTATTCCTTGTTAGCTCATAAACTCCCGTTGTCCTTGCAGTAAGTGATCTCCCTCTCCTGGGCCTGGAGGATACTTGTCATTTCTGTGTAGGTAGCAATCTATCTACCTGCTGGAAGCTGCTGACTACCTCAACAGGATCCAGGGAAGAGAAGTCCTCATTTATTTATTTAAAACAACTATAAAGTGCTACTGGGATATTTCAGATGTATTTCCTTGTCAGATGTGTCCACACTGAAGGTCTCTTAATGCAAAGCTGGTAATTACCAAAGGTGAAATATCCAACACAAACATCCAGCCTACCGACCCAGCGCTCACCCTGCATCACTGAATGACACATCCCATGAAAATAATAGCAATAATAATCCATTTTTCAAAGAAATTTCCAGACAAAAGGCTTGCTTCCCTTGAAAGCAAGTGTTAATGGTGTCCTTCAAATTCAACATGACCTTCACAAATAATTCATTGGTATCTGAAGCCTGAACATATAAAGACTGGAAAACTCAATTTTTTTCAGAGAAAATAGTTCTTTATTTCTGAACTCTCCAAAGATCATTCAGAAGCCTGGGATGAAGAAATTATGAGGTTTCCCAAAGTGCCAGACACAGAACTACACATGTCCTGACTCAAACAATTGGGTAGTCTCATATGCCCACTTTAACTTTTTTGGCTGTGCCTACTGCTTCATTTATAGTTTAAATATTGTAAAATTCTAGATACAGAAAGTGAAACACAGCCCTTTGCTGCCCCACTGCCTAATGAAACCTTACTCGGGGAGGGTTGCCATCAGGCAGAGGCAGCTCTCGATTCTGGAAACCCAGCCCACAGCTGGCAGCCCCTCATTCCCTTCAAGCGATCCAACAGTGGGCTCCGCTGCAGGGATATGAGCTCCCAGGGGTGCCAGTGTGAGGAATTTGTCCCTGCTAAGTTCTGAATGGAGGACTGATAAATGACAGGTGTACACTTTGTGCTGAGAGAGGAAACCTCCCCAGTCTGTCTGGGGCAGCAATGCTTATCTGGTATCCTCTTTCCAGACCTCTTGCTGATCTTGAATGCGAAGCCACTGAAAACAATGTCAAGCCACATATTTGAAAGCAATATGGGTTTATAGTTTTCACAGATGTCTTTTTTTTTTTTTCCACACTTGAATGCTATCTCTTAAGTATCTGTCAAAGTTCTGCAGACAAGCACCTTTCCAGGAACAGAGACTATTCCTGCAATAAAGCCCAACCAGCTGAGTGTTTTCTTGGATGAGAGACATGACCTAAGCTTTGTGCACTGAGGTGAGAGTTGACCCCTTTTTCATTTGGCCAAGCACACAACTAAGTCCCTGTCTTTGACTTAAATTCAGATGCAAATTCAGCCACTGGATATCAGTCAAACCAACTCCTAACCACACCATCTCCCCTGTGCATCTCGTTCTTGTCCCATTAAAAAGACTGTTAAGTGTCAACCCAAAATCCCACTGGTGTTGCCCTGCTCTGTGCAGCAATGGCAGGAGGAGCTGTCCTGAGCTAGCAGTCCAGTGTTTCCCTGGGCTACTGGTGGATGCAGGTGGAGAAGTGAATGTAAACACATCATGGTCAATTCTTTTTCCTCTCCACAACCTCATGCTACAGACAATTTCCTTTTATATCTGTGACCCAAAATTTCAGTTTGTTTGGTTTGGGTTTTTAAACCTATGGAATTGTTAGAATCTCCCCATAGGAAAAAAAACAGGATGTATTTATCAAAATCTATGACCATAAAAATAACTGTAGGCTTTTCTCTGAATGGACCCAGTAGGTTTTAAACCATTTTGTAACCACTAGCAGCTAAGGATCCATAACATCAATCTCATTTGTCGCTGGTGCAGGAGGAAATAAATGTCCATTACCAATTATTTCTTCATTATTCCACAGAGAATGCAAACCAGACCAAAAAAAAAAAAGGTATGGGTTAGTAATTTCTTTCCACTTACTGAGTAGCTTTAGATACCTGGGTTTGAGCAAAATGTAACTGGCCATTGGTATGAGGCAGCAGGGATGTGAAACGAAGGGTTGTACTCATGTTATTCAACACACTAAAATGGATATGAATGTCTTTAGATAGATGTGCATTTGTATATGTATCTATATCTATACAATTTACAATCACATATGTATCTCTATATCTTAACATATACTAACATATCTAATTCTATGTGTATCTGTAATTCTATCTCCTTCTCTATCACCATATCTATCTCTGTTTCTATCTTTACATACATCTCTTTTAGGACCATCATTTTTATTTTAAAGTTCACAGAACACAAACAGAGTGGCTGCCTGTAAGGCAGCACAGAAACTTAGAAGAGAAAAGCATGTAACAAAAAGAAACAAATAAAAGATTATACACCCCTGCATTGTCCTCTTCAAAACCAGCTTTTAAATTATTATTATGACCAAAGTTTGTCTGCATCCCACCAGCCCTGGGTTCAGGGAAAGCTACTGGTCTTCCCTATGTAATGTATGAATTTAGCCTGAGGGGCAACATTATCATTTGACCCGTGAGAGTGTAAGCCCCAAAGATCATCAATTCCCTTAAATTGGTGGCCCAGTCACTCATTTAATGCCTCCACGTCAGCTTGAAATAAGACTTACAGTTTGATAGGTCAAAGTGAAAAGGGGAGAATGGGAGGGAGAAAGGGGGGAAAAAAAAGGGACAGACTGATTGCCACAGCAATAAAATAAAATTAAAAAAAAGACAAAAAAAAAGAAAAAGAGGAAACACTCCTCAGTGAAAGCATTGTCAAAAAAATATATATAGGGAGGAGCAATTTTACAACCTCCTGTAACCCACTGGTCCTGAGGTATTGCCTTTCACCATCTACCCAGGAACAGGCCTCTGAGAGGCTGTAAAAACACCATCTATTATTCCAGAGACCAAGGCATCATCTGGAGGGGATGTCTCGTACTGAGAGGCTTTGCTCTCCCACCCACGTGCAGGGCCCCAAGAGCAAAACCTCAAACGGGAAGAATGAGGTGCTTACCCACCTCCAGCTCCCTGCAGGGCCCCCCCAACCCTGTCAGGGTGCTGGCAAGGTGCTTTGTGGATCCAGCTGCAGAGTCCTCACCTCTGTCTTTATCTCTGTGATGCAGCCAGGGACAGAAACAAGTGATGCTTTTGGATGTAAAGTATACCCAGGCTCTCACTCACCCCCTTCTCTGAGCCTACTGTGTTTTTCAGACTTGTTTGTCCTTGTCCCATGTCCCTAGTTACTCTCTGGCCATTGGTTTTCTCCTATGTCTAATGATTTTCCATGGGGTTTCTTTTTTTTCTTTCTTCCCCCAGTACTCGTGATTTGCTTTCTAAGTTTCTTCATTTTTTCTGCTTTACTTTGTTGAAGATTTTGGCTTTATTTTTTTCCCTTTTTTCCCCCTTTTTTTTTTTTTCCCTTTCCTGAACTACCAGGCAGCAGTAAGTAAAGCAAGGGAAAGTTGCTTACAAAGTAAGAAACACTGGTTTCAAGATGGTTATACAGACAAAATAAAGAAAATATAGATTATATAGGTTTATAAAGGAAAAAATTGTGAAGTTATATAGACAAACAGAAAACAGTAAGGACACCAGCTCTGGAAACCCAATCAAGTAACATACATTCCCAAAGAGACAAAATAATAAAAGCATATGCACTCAGAAAGTTTTCTGTTCAAGGACTCCAAGCAGGTGGTGGACTAGAGATTCCTCCAGAAATCTGACCAAAACAAGGTTGCAACTGACATCCCTTGTTTGCCTACTCTCTCTAAGGCTGTGGTCCTCCTCCTCTCACCACAAGATGCTATCAGTTTGCACAGTCACAAAGATCACATTTCAGGCTTTTGTTTGGTTGGTTGTTGTTTATGCAACACCATACTCATCATGGAATGAGGACTTTAGATGCAGCATTTGGCTCTGGGTCAGGGCCAAAACAGGACATGTAGTCTCACCTGCACTCCCTGTGAGCCATGTTTTGACCACACTGCAGGGTTATCTTTACAGATGTATTTTTCCTCCTAGTTTTCAAGTCCACAGGACAAGGTATATGCATACCCGTCATATCATCCACACTGCACAGTATCTCCATTTTAATATCTTTGCTTCCAACACAAGACACAATCCTAAAGAGTCTCCTGGAAGAAGAAAATCTTAATGACCATGTCTGGCACCTGCTTGGTTCTACTTCTTCTTTTCAAAAATGTGCAGCTGAGGGTGGACAAATATTACATCAAGGGTGAGAGCCCTCCTACAGATGTCTCCTTTCAATTTAGTGGTGAGCTGAGACCTGGGGCTATTTTTAAGTACTATTATAAAATCTTCAAGTGCAGAAAGTTTGCAAGTGGGTGCAGCCAACTACTGACTCTGCTATTGGGGGCCAGTTGAGGTCCCCAGTGAGTGACTCTGCCAACTTTCCTCCTTGGAGATGAAGGCCTATGGGATCTCAGCTCATGGATAGGGGCCCAACAGGTGCCCATGAGCCAACCTGGATTTTTAGTGTACACTGATGGCACTGGGCAATTTGTTCTGGTTTTTGCTCATGTTCAGGTGCCTGCTGCAGTCTTGGTGCCCTCAGTCCTCTGGTCCCTGGTGTGCCTTAAGCCAGCTGGCCCCACATTTTGGGTTGGAGGTGGGAAAAGAGGGGAGCCTTGCCTCCCACAACCCCTGTTTACACGATAATAAACACCTCTTAGCCATACCCAGTGTAAAAAATATTACTTTATCAAACAGGGCCTTGGAACTCTACCAGGCGCTCAAGTGTGACTAAGCACTCATCCTTCTGCTCCAGGAGATGGGTTCAGTTTACAGCCTGTCCTTCCCAGCCACAGCCAGTGCCCTTGGAGAAAAAAGCAGCTGCTCCTTCCTGGAGCACGGGGCACCCATTATTGTCTCCCCTGATCAATGGCAGAACAAAGACCAGCACAGTCCTTTGAGCCACACATCACCTATTCAATCATGGAACCGGCACTAAGGAAAGGGAGGGATGGTGAAAGGAGCATGGAGACAGGCTGCCAAAGTGATAGGGAAAGGCAACAATATCCAGTTGGATGGGACCCTGAGCAACCTGGTCTAGTGCATGGCATTTAGTACGTGATTCTGTGATCCTGCTGTCATCCCCTGGACTTCTTTTCAGGGACTGTTTTGTTGCCAGATGTCAAAACAATGAGCAAAAGGTAGATAGGATAAAAAAAAAAATCTGAGTGCCTGCTTTTTCCAAAGTGTCAGTGATCTCAATGCAATGATTTGGACTAGGGCTGCAAAAACGTTCATGAACAACATGGTAGGATCTCTTCCCCTTTTCCCTTTCTGGGGAAATACAGCAAAGTGAGGAACCCTATAGAGCCCAGAGTTGGAACAGTTTAACTGATGCCCTTCCTTTCCCTTTACCATACATCCAGTAGGATGCTTTATCTCACACGTTCTGCAAAGTGCCTCTAGCAACTTCATTCCCTCTGCTCTGCACAAAGGCTATATTCAGCATGAAATTATTTCATCACAGCTCTTTAATTTATTTGCTTAGGCAGCAATTTTTTTCTGCTTATTGTCTGAAGATAAGAACATTACCCAGCACTTTTTTTTGTGCCATTTAATCCCAAACTTCTTCTTAACCATCAAGCCCAAATTTGACCTCCCCCACATGTCATCAAATCTATTAAAATATATTTGTAAAGTTTGATCAAATAATCACTTTATAAGTAACACATCATTAAAATTCAAGCACAATATAAATACAAGCAGCCAACAGGCTTCTGGAGAGTTATATGGTCTGATGATGGTTTTCTATAAAAGCAACCATATAAAATCACGTAGAGAGTTTTTTCCTGAAGGTTGTTATACACAGACCTGTATCTTCAGCCAGTCAAGGTATCACCACCTACACATGGCTGCTAGCAGAGCTCCCAAGATATAAATTCAAGAAAATTTACATCTAACAAAGGGTTTTTCAGAGACAAGTCTGCTTCAGAAAAACCATTTACCTATGCAAGCATGGCAAGAAAAACACTGTCCAAGTCATCTGGCCACTACATTTGATCATCCACCTCCCTTTTAGCTGATGGGCTAACACACAGCATCCCTTGCTGACCAGAGGGCATTCAGCTTAGAAAACACTAATGCGTGGAAATGTCTGCAGACTGACTACGTGAACAGCAATATACATTTTTAATTTGAATAATATGCAGTGTTTACCATAATTAGACAGCACATTAACATGATTAAACTAGCACTGCAGATCAGAGTGGCAAGGCACCCGTCTCAAATCCAAAGCCTTTATTGCCAGGAGAAGTGTGTTGTGCTTGTCCATTGAGTGACTGCTTGCCCTGCCCTTTTGCTGCCTGAGTTTGAAGCTGTCATTGCAGGGGGCAAAATTTCCCTTGACAAGCAAACAAATCCATTAACATGTTAACAGGTTTTGCATGTACGTGTGGAAAATATTAAAGATGCCAACATAACAGCATGGTTAGGAGGGCGGTATTTATTCCAAGACAGCAAGATGTTCAAGTTTTACTATGAGAGGCTTTTACCTATCCTGAAAGGTTATCCTGGAAAGGAATTGATTTGCAACAGTAGTTAAAATAACAGGAATAGAAATCAGCAGAAATCACCGCTATTTTTAACTGCTAGTTGTTGATCTCTAACTTTAGCATCCATCAAATGGCCACAATTATATTGCTATGTCTGATTGCTTTGTGTGTACCCTCCAAGTACTCCAAATCACAATCTGCTCTCCTACTCGTTGCTGGGAGCTTTGCCATTGATTTTAATCAGGCCAGAACTTCACCCTTGTTTCAGCCAGCAGAACTCCTGGCACCAGACTTTTTCTCTGGAGCAAGCCAAATGTTGGAAAGTGGAAGTGATGGCAAATGGACACAAAGGCTGCCCACTCTTTTAAAAGTGAGACCATCCAGTTGTGGAACTTTTAGGGGGATATGGAGAGTGCTGCATTTATTTAATTGTGTGTGTTGGAGGAATGCGAGGATGGATTGCTTTAAAGAGATGGCAACTGGGCACACAGAAAAGAAAAAAATAATGATCGAGCATTAACTAAAAGTAGATCATGATTCATAAATCCTTTATGTTCATGCTTAAAGTTGCAATTTGTTTTTTCCCATTACAGCAGATAAGCACCCTTGCCTTTACCCATGAAGGAATTCAGCAACAAAAGTTATTCCAAAATACAGCAGCTGCAGCATATTAAGAGGGCTCTAACCATTAAAGGGCATCTGGAACATCTCAAATTTAGTATTGCATTAGGCCACAGACCACAGAGATTTCCATACAATGGGCACACTTCAATTCATTCCAGCTTTAGCTATGTTCCAGCACTACGTCCAGTGCTTAAGACTGGGAAAGCCCTTTCAAGCTGCACCAGTTTTGCGACTGTCAGGGAATGATTTTCAGCATATAATCTTCAAAGCAAAGTGGAGTAACCCACAACACAGCAGTAAGATCATATCTTAATTTTTACAAATGCTTTGCTTATGACATGAGTGCCTAAAGTCAGTAAAATATCCTTCCAAGCAAGGTGTTACAAAAACTTGCAGGGCATCCTATAGAGTGTGAGCTCCAAATGCCTAAAGCAAACCCAAGGTGGGACTGACATGCAGTATATAAGTAGAAAGAACACGATGACAACTGTAGATATGGTTACTCCCTGACATCTTGGTCCCATGCAGCCTAGTTTAACAAGGGGGTCATCTGTGGAGGTGGGATGAGAAGTCAAAGAGAGGATGAGCTGACGGAAGAACAGAGAGCACTAACTCTTCCGTTATCTTCTACCCTTCCAAAAGTGCACAGGGCTTGGTGCTAGAGAAGTTGATGTGGATGGATATGGGAGAGGAAAGGAAAAAAAGAATGTGTGTTGTTGGCCATAGTGGAGTGTGTAACTATGAGGTTTACACAGTCATTGCTGTGGTGAAGGGTGTTGATGCAAGTTAAGAAACCTCTATTAGATAATCTTGCCCAAGGGTTAGGTTTTGAAGGAGAAATATGAGAATGAGATATTCAGGAGTGTCCTACATGATCCCATCCCCACTACCAGGGAACATGGGTACTTCTCCACATTCCTGTGCAAAAAAGACAATATTGTGCCCTTAAGATAATCTCATTTCACATATACAGAAAAAAATCTTGGAGTATCAGAGAAAATAAAACCTTCGTGGTTTCTTTCTGCCTTAAATCATTTCTGGCATTCCTAGAAAACCAAATGTAGACCTTCCACTGAATTTCAAGGGGATATGAGAGCTTAGCTATGCTGGGCTCTCATGAAGCCCTTTGATAAGAGTATGATAAGAACAATACAAGAGAGATGGAGGAAAAAATACAGATCACAGGAAAGGCACACCTTCAGCAAGAAAGCACTCTTTGTAATA
The DNA here is from genome assembly GCA_026770055.1 of Myrmophylax atrothorax. Lineage (NCBI taxonomy): Eukaryota > Metazoa > Chordata > Aves > Passeriformes > Thamnophilidae > Myrmophylax > Myrmophylax atrothorax. Next base: position 2,723,755 of record JAOXXN010000364.1, read on the forward strand.
CTTTCTCACATCTCAGGACACCTGACAAGAGCAACAAAGAATTGCTCTGTATCTAGTAACAAATTCAAACTTTTAATCTCTGTTTCTCTTCAATGCAGGTCTAACTGGTGTTCTTGCTTCCAGGATGAAGGAAATAGTCTAATCCAGAGGTTATATGGGTGCTCCCACAACAAACTGGGCTGGGACACATAAGGGTCATTCCTGATGGGGGATGATATGCAAGGGCCAAATACTTCAGCAGGAGCAGAAGATGCTGGATATCCTGTGTTCAACATGGTGGATGCTGACAAGCGTCAGAGGATTGAACATGGACCAGGAGACTCAAAGCGACCTCTCTAGCATGGCACAGGGCTCACTCACTCCTGTCAATCTGACTACACACTCACAGCAGGGCTACCCCCAGTCTAACTTCAGCACTTGGAGGAAGAGGAGGAGGAAGAGGAGGAAGGGTGGATTTTTGCCTTTGAACTGAACAGCTCCAACTCCACTTTTGGCAGTTCAAAGTGTATCTTACTGAAGCTGGAAGTGCAGAGATGAAAATATTAGGTTAAGGAGTGAAGTGGCTTCACTTTTGGGGCACAGCTGGGGGTCCAGCCTGGGTGGTGGAACTGACAATGATGTTCTTCTGTGGCCACAGCCAAGGATGGCACAGCATCTTGCAGCGATGAAGCTCCTGTACCTCACCATGGCACTGAAATCACATTAGCTGATAGCAACACTGCTGGAGGAAACTCACAGATAATCAGATGCACATCCTTACTCTTGTAAGACTCATTGTAGTGAGGAGGGATGTCACTGATGGGATCAGCAGTGCCACTGAGACTTGGGACTATGGATCCTCGCTGTTGGAGCAATATCAGCCTCCCATAGACAACATCCCTCCTGTTCACACTCTCCCTACCCCATGGCAAGATGCCATTGCTTAATGACTGGGTCAAATCAGCACCACATTCAGAGCCCAGGGTGGCTTGGTGAATATTACAATGTATGTTCGGGGTTTGTCCCCCAGGCCTGTGAAGCATAGATAATTTTTAGAATGTCTAAGGATTGTGACCTATCTCCTGGACTATAAATCTAAGAGGACAATATACTCGATCGGTTTCACTTCTCATACTCTAAACCAAAAAGTTATTGTCCAAAGACTAAGTGGAAGGGGAATGTACACTTTTTCTCTGTAAGTAATCAGAAGTAGGTATTAAAAATATACAGTCTGTAATGATCAGATCATTGCAAAGAATTTACCAATTAGAATAATAGATGCAATCTTTTCCCACATAGCCTGGGTCTGCTGGATTGTGTGTACTTTCAGTGAATCTGGAAGGACTAGAGGTAAGTGAGAAAATAAAGGTACAATATTCTAGACCTCTTACAGATATTCAAGAAGAAAGTAAATAGTCTTACAATTGGGTTCATTCCCTGCCTTGTGTTTCTATAGGGTGTCTTAAGACCTCCAAGTCTTTAAATGGTTTTTCATAAAAACTACTGGTTCTTGTAAATCATTCTGTGTATGAGTAGATGATTCTCTGTAGCTCAGGCTTTAACATTTGTGCAGCCATAAACGACTTGGGACATCATACACAGGTCTTGTCCTCATCATACACAGTGATGAGGGGAAGAGTGCACACTCCTTTCTCCCGAAGAATCACAAATCTGGCAGTTTTGGACTATCAAGTCTGATTCACTTCAAAACTGTCACTTCCTATGATATAGGAGTCTTGAAGGGCTTTCCCTCCCAGGAAGAAAAATATAGAAATGTGTCTGAACTTCTGGGTACTTTGGGCATTGCCTTTAGCATCCCTGTGGCTTGCCAAGTCTTCAGAGTTCTTTAACACCTCTGTGCTGAGCTGCGTTGCAGCCCTGTGATGCTCCTCCATTAAAGCCTGTCAGGATAAGCACATCCCTTTCAACACCAGTGCTCTCCCAGCTTAAAAATAGCAGTCAAGACTCAGAGACAGGAGGAAAAAAGGATTAAAATCCAATTTCCTCAAAAGACTTCATCCTCATTTGAGTAAGAGAAAGAACAGGCTCCTTTCTAACTTTTCCATCCCCACAGAATCAGGATGCAATCTCAAAGATGATCTCTCAGTGCTGTTTCTTCTTAAAGGTTAGCAGAGGGACAGACCCTCCTGTTGAGTGCACAGATGTGGTTCACATGGATCACCTCTTTTTGGTCCAGGCTGGGAAAGGGCTTTTGAAGAATGTTGCTGGATGTGCAGGTTTTGCCTTCAAAAGCAAAACTCTGCAGAGATGCAAGCTCAGAAGTAGGGGTCACATCTCAAATTTTAAAAACCACACAAGTGTGTCTGGAAAGGCGCACAGGAGGAACAGAGGGATGAAGGACAGCAATAGAGGAAGCCCAGGGCAAAATATCTAAAGTATCTCTTGCAGTTCTTTAACTGCTGGGATCAGCCTCTCACCACATAGAAATCAGCACAACCCCGCTGACTTCAGGGAGCCATGCCAACAGGCACCAGCAGGAGACATGTATCCAAATCCAGACCAGCTCCATATCTCCCCTTGGAGCCAGATCCACAGCCCTGGCTGACCAGCAGCAGGATGCCCACGGGAGTAGCAGTGCTGGGTGAAAGAGCCCAAGAGAACTCCCCGACCTAAAAGGAGCATCTGCACAGGAGCAACATCCATCTGTCTGTCCATCGAGCAGCACATTCTGTCCTGGCTGTCAGACACAGCCCTGTGTACATTGCTGCCTGATCTATATTTAGCCCCTGATGTAACTAAAGTCAATCATATTCCATTAGGGCAGCTGCTCCTAACTCCCGAATAGGCTTTTGCTACTTTGGCTCCACCTACACATGTCAAAAATCTGGACATATACAGCAACAAAACCTTCCTGTGTTTATATACACAGTGGTACAGTTTTGAATAGAAAATATACGACTGTTAGCATAGTTTAACAGCCTGCTGTATAACAGCAGTGGTGCTTTTTTTACAAGAGACATTGATTCTCCTTGTCCAGGGGTGAGTTTAAAGGGCTTAAGCTTCACTGCAAGTCAATATTGGCCTTTCCCTTTTTAGGGTATGTTTCTGCATTGAAGCATTCCTTATCTCTGCTGCCAATGACAGGTTCTGGTGAAGGGTTTTGTAGTGTTTTCTGGGAAGGAAGACATGCACATGAAAAAGAATTACACCACAAATCCCACACTTGAGCCTGTACGAAATTTACATGTGTGTTACTTAAATAAGAGCTTGCGCCAGGCACTGCATGAATATTCCTGTATCATTGCTTTTCCAAAGGAAAATTCCAATTTAAACATTTTGGAGTGTCTTTCAGTTTTGCTATGAAATGCTACAGAAGGAATTGCAAGGTAAAGCAATAGAGAACTGCAGTTCCCTTCCACAGCCCAGGGAATTTCAGGAATTACAGAGATTACCAAGATAACGAAAGGTTAAAGGTACACAACTGAGAGCATGAATAGGGAGGGGAGAAAGTCTCATATAACTTCTGCAAAAGACTCATCCATCCTTCCATGATGTACATAGTGGAATACATTAAAAATACATTAAAAAACAACAAATAGTTCTGTAACAGAAAAAATATTCTAAAGTACAACTTAGACCCCAAATTAGGACTGTATCTGTTCCATCCCTTGGTTTTCACCATGTGTGCTAGAAGTGCACAGAGAACTTGGGTTGGAATTTCTGAGTACATGTCAATATTTCTTCCACTAGCAAGGTACATTTGGGAATATGAAATGATGACTTGAGAGTCTGCAGACATGCTGCCATTTAGATCAGTGGTTGAAGCCAAGCCAACCATTTATTAAAGGAAGTCTATTCCCAACTGATGGATAATAGTTTTAAGAAAATGAGCAAATGCTTCTTCAGTCTGAAATTAAAAAGTTTAGATTAAACATTGTAAAGGATGAAAATTAATCACTGTTTGGTGCCCTCACAGAGCCTGAGGTGTAATGGAAAAGTTTCCTTAACTCTACAGCCCAGAATATAAAAAAAATCATCTCTGTTCATGTGAGGGCAGACAGCGAAGTGACACCCGAAAGGGCACCTGGATACTCACATGTGCCTTCCACAGATACACATCACACCACAGGGCTGTGATGATATAGGTCATACTTGTTTTTGCATGCCAGTGATGAAACAGAGCAGTAGTCCCCTCTCTGCAGACCCAGACCTCAGCAGGGGCAGCAGCTTGGGGAGTAACACACTTGGGAGGTCATACTAAATTGACCACAACCTGACTGTAGACTCATCACAGTAGTTTGGGTTGAAAGGGACCTTCAAGACCACCTAGTTTCAAACTTCAGCCCATGGGCAGGGATACCTCCCGTAGACCAGGCTGCTCCAAGTCCCATCCAGCCCGGCCTTAAACACTTCCAGGGATGGGGCAGCCACAGCTTTTCTGGGCAACCTGTGCCAGTGCCTGAACACCTTCACAGGGAAGAATTTCCACCTAATACGTAATCTAGGATAATAATAATTTCAAGAATGTTGCCTGTGCAACACACTGACTCCCTAGAGAAGCTTGGGTACAACCTGAGGTCTCTGCTTTCTTTTCAAAACTCTGGGCATAGAGACTTTATTTTAAAGTATTGGCTTTCTTTATTTTCCCATGGAGACCAGAGGCAGTGATGACAATGACAGAGAGAAGCCAAAACAAATACCTGGCTATGCTTCTCCATGTCTGGGGTCAACTAGGTACCACTTTCCCAAGGAATAGCACAGGATTTGTCACATTCTTCTATTCCCAAGAGCCATGCTATTAGCCAGGTGGTCCATGGACATGTCTCCTGGGGAGGTGGAGTGTCCACATATTACCCAGCTGAGGCCTCAGACAATGGGGTGACACTAGAAATCCTTGGCATGAAACAGCAAGGCATGAATTATCTAAGCCAGATCAGCTTCTCAAAATGATTTCTCTAGAAATTCATTAGCGTGGAGTAAACCCCTTGTGATGAGGGTGCTCTCTGGAGGAGGAGATCAGCTTTAAAATATGGGAAGCCTGTAATTGTTCTGGCAATCTATTCACTTGCTTTTCAGAAAAAGATGTTTGGAAGTGTGTAAATTCTGGGAAATGTATTCCATTGCATAATAGCATTGCTCACATTTTACAGGGAGAAAGGAAAATGTTTTCTGATCCTTTTAGACATGTAAAATTTCCAGGTTTAAAAATTCAGGGTCAAAGCAGGTGCTTCTGGTGATGCTTGCAGCAGAAGAATAGCCCAGAATAGAAGAGAAATTCTATTTTCTTTATTCAGGTAAGAACCTCATTAAAAATCAATAGGCCTAATTTATCCCTGATAACATTCTGTTGAAGTCTGTACATTTACTCTAGGGATTAATTTAGACTAATGGGTCTTCATACGCAAACAACACAGGCAAGGCTTGATTCTTGGAAGTTACTGCATAGCAAATGCTACTACAAGACTTGATCCTATCACTGAAAAATACAGAGAGGGATAAAGTATCTAATAGGCTCAAAGCCTTTGAATGATGTCCAAAGACAGCCTGTGGTGAATAAATGTTTTATGGCCAATCATATGTCAGTGTGCATCAACTTTTTAATGGATCCTGCATAAAATGAAAGAACAGAGATCAATTTGCACATTTCAAAGGAAAAAAAGAAATAATAATTAAAAAAAAAAAAGAAACGTGATCTTGTGATCCCTTGTGGACACTGGCAAAAGTGAGTCATCCTGACCTACTGTGATCCTTGGAAAGAGATATTTCTCTCCAGTCCCAGAACACGAGCGTTTGCCTTGCAAGACTCTGCTTTTGTTATAAAAAAAAGAAAGGACAAAAAACCCAACCCCAAAAAACAACAATCTGAACACTAAAGAGCCTGGTTTCACTGAGACTACGTGACAGTGAATTAGTGGCCCTCAGGTGTTGGTATACAGGCCAGTGAATTAAATTAAGCTCTTTGCTTCTGTTCTAATGTAGCAGAACTAATGCAGTCACGGCTCAGCACTGCAACTCCTTAAATGTGGGCACTGCTGCTGCCACAGGGAAGGGAACCTGCTTTCCATCCCCTGGGGAGGCTGGCTGGAGTCAGTGAGCAACCCCGGGAGCTGTGACATAACGTCTGAAGACGTGGGCAGGAGGACCAGGCAGCAGAGGCAGCTCCAGTTCCAGTCTTAACACCATTAGAGGGGAAATCAAGCACAGTGGCTTTTAAGCACAGTCTGAGGAAGCATCACACTAGGAGACAGAAAAAATCCCCCCAAACCAACCAAATCCCAACAGGACTGCAGTAACCCTTTCACTTTCTTGGGCAGAAAAAGGCATTGCTTTGGAGGTTCGTGAAAAACCTTTTCCACAGAGCTGAAGCTGCCATGATGGTGAGTCCAAGGAGAGGTTCGCTTAAGAAAATGGAAACAGGCCCTATAGAACTGCTGGTGGCAGCACCACAAAAACACTTGCCTAGGAAAAGGGGAGAGGAAGGGAGGGGGGGTAAGGATAGGGGAGGTTTAGGAAGGGAAGGTTTGGGAAGCTTAGTTTTGGGAAGGGAAGGGACAGTTTGGGATCCTGTTTCTGAAGACTTTGTGTTCCCATACATTTTGTGCTTCCCTGACTGTAACTTTTGCTTTCCTGCTCCTGCCCCTCCCATCACCTTTGCTGCACAGTAGCAAGCTGGGTAAATATTAACCATGATAAGAAATGATTAATGAATTATCAATTGCAATCAAATTGCATAATGCAAATAGCTGAAAGGTAAGGAAAAACACTGGCTGCTGTGTCTTTATTATTAGATTGGAGAGAAGGTGGAGGCAGAGACTAGGAGTTTGCTATGTCTACTGTAGATCCTGAAATATACCCTATACTCTGACTATTCCAGGTAACTCTATGGTAAGTTGAGCATAGATACACATGAAAAACTCTCTTTGATTTGCATGTAACAGTTATTAAGAAGGTGCATAAAAAAAATATCACACCTTTGCCTATGCAAATGGAAGGGCAGAAGCACTGCAGGCAGCTGCTCATGTACCATTGGGCTGTAATGACACATGCTTGGAGAAGAGCAGGGCTTCTTGGGCAGGAAGCTCATGCTAGATCCACATTCATCAGCAGTATTTCCAGCTGGTTAATGAACAAATAAACACTCTCAAAGCTTCTCATGAGGTAGTTGAAATATCTTCCCTGAGAAAAGTCAAGCCTCGCGGTATCAAGAGCTGCCCTAACAAGTTCCTCCAAGGGTAAACTGAAAGAAAGTGGTGATAAGGTCAATATTTTCCAATGGTGTTGCTTAAAATATCCAGCAAAGTCAATAATAATTTAGACAACCACTAATTTGGATTACTGCATTGTGGTGTAACTACATGAGATGGAACTTTCATGTTTGGAAACATAGGTCTTAATCACTGGCTTGCGGTTAAAGAATGGGTAAGGAGCACACCTGTGCTGTTTTTTTGACCTGACCACTAAAAATAAGGTATGGAAAAGGCTAAAAACCAGTGTGGACACAAGGACTTGCCCATCTATCTCCCTGAGAGAGGGCTGCTCCCTGGGAAAGGGCTGGAATTTATGCTAAAGTTAATCAGAGGAGCTTGGAAACTCAGCTGTGGTCAAAGTGTTCCCCCCAGCAGATTCTGGAAAAGTGTGCTAGCTGTCCCTTCTCACTCCCTCTGGAAACACAAAGCACCAGCAGCTCAGCTGCTGACTTCTTTTACATTCGGACACGGATGACATTGAGTGGCGTATCTTTAATAGTTCTTGCTTTTCTAGTTAAGCATTAATGTTTAACGAGATCAGCCTGCAGTTGCTCGTTAGTGTGCAGTGCTCCAGCTAATTAATACATCACTGGGAGAACCAGTCTGGGAAAGGAGAGCGAGCAAGTGCATTCCTGAGGCATTTATCAGCCTTTAGAAAAGAAAAGGAAAAAAAAAAGGAAATATGGGCAAAGGGTTCTTCAGAGAGGAGGAGTAAAAGGAATTGAGCCTTCTGAATGTTCATGAATCAATGCTAAGCTGACTTTCTGTGATGAGGATGTCTCTCACCACGCGACCATCCTCCTGATAAGAGATGACTATATAACCCACAAGGAGCGGTGCTGGAGAGGCAGCTCAAATGTCACAAAAACACATTGGTCCTGACAGCCACACACATTTTCCAAGCAAGAAGAACAAACCACCCATCTTCTCCCCACCCTGCTCCCTGCTAATTCCTCTTACCAGCTCACCTCCTGCAATTGGGGGGTCACAGGGAGATCAGGGACGTCTTGTCAGCACCTGACTTGAGGCTTCTCCATTGCACTTGGTGGGGCTGATGCCCACTCAGCAGGAAGGGATTTTTCTTAGAAATCATATGCATTGCCACTAATTCTCACAAATGTAACAGGATTCCTACAAATTTTCAATTTGTTGAACCCACAATCCCATTGTTTTTGTCAAGCAATGATTTGTCAGCATTGCTGCTGAAGATAACATCTTTAAAATGCAACCCCAGTGTTTTTCTAGTAGTTCAGAATCCTGCATGAAAATTGAAAGACCCTTTTGTGCTTACCTCAATTCAAATGTCAGCCCAATTTTCAAACCAGGGAAATACATTTAGAGTTACTGGATGAAAAATATTTTAAAATCTGAGGTTGTTCTTACTTTGAATAGTGTCTTAGAGCCTGCTGTTCATTTTTTATTCTAGAATGTAAAAATTGAAAACATAATGGTCTCTTTTTATAGGAAAAGGCAGCCACATGATGCAAAACTCCTACTGGTATCTAATATGAAAGTTCAGGCGGGGTCATCAGAACCACTATGTATAAAGTTTAGTTTTTAGTCTTGGAAGTGTTGGAATGAAGCAGAGAAATGGGCCAATATATGTATCACAGATTTAGGCAGAGGACCCAGCTTTTAAAAGGGACATGTCTTGAAGCTGCTGACATGGAAGAGAGACTTACATGCTGGTGAATCATACCTGATTTAGGACTAAATATGGTATGATTTAGTCCTAAATCAGGTATGATTCACCTAAATCAGGTATGGCTTACCTATATGTGAGCCACTAGCAGCAGCATTATAATTGGAGTTGCTAAGACTGCTAAAGTCAACATGTTTCAAGATTGTGGGTCAAGGTCCTTAAAAACACAGAATTAAAATCCTAAAAAATAGATTCTATGTATATGCTTTCTGAGCTTTATGGACTTTATAATGTAAGCCTAATCACTCACAAATGCTGATGTAGAAGTTTAAAAACAAACAAACAAAACCGGGAAAAAATACCAACCACTGCACACTTCATGTCATGCTCTTAAAAATCACAAGAGTGGGCTATGCAGGTCCCAACCCAAAACTCAGCCCATGCAAACCAGCCATCCTTCCTGGATCTAGCTGGGTGCTAAATGGATAGCATATGCAGGACACAAAGATTCAAATGTTGATGCTTGGGCAAACTGAAAAGAATCAGAAAAGTTAGGAACTTTGGCAGGCCAAGAATGAAAGGTTTTCATTGCTTCATAGTGAGAATGTGGAAATGAAATGAAAACTGTGTTCCACCACCTTTTTCATTACTGGTTAAATGGCAGCTGATATGGAAGTACAATTTTGTACTGTCGCTGGAGATGAAGAAAAGGAGGGAAGTGAGAGAGGAAGAGAAGTGCCTTGTAAAAGAGGGAACAGCTGGGAATGATGCTTCAGTGGTAAATAGATTATTCAGCACCAAATACAATCTTTACTTGAGCTGTGCTGGGAACATCCTTTCCATAGCAGTAAAAAAATTACTGGGGAAGCAAAATTCTAACTTTCATTAGACAACTGCATTATTTAAGAGAAAAATTAAATTAATTTACTTTTAGTCTTAAATCTCATAGACAAAATCATGTATGCATGTAAATGTGTCCATGGATAGATGTAAACTTTCTTTTCAATAGGTATAAGGCTTGAATTATTGGAATAACTGGAATCTGTTATCATGATTGCTAATGGATTTCTCCTGGCACCAGTCTCTGAGACTAGGAAGTTCCTCTGCGCCTCTTATCAGATCAGAGAACTCAGAGTCAAGCTTCATGGTGACTCAGCAAGGCTGGAGAGAAATAAAGTTCAACATGATTTTTAATGGGCCAACAAAGGCAAGATTTAAACAGGGAACAATTTGGCTCATAGCCTTGGGTAGATAAGGAAAAGTGAAAACGAGTATGAAACAAATAACCTCATTATTGTTACAGAAGAAAAACAAGGGCCTTTGTTCAACTGAGATGCCACTGTGCAAGATCTGGAGAAGTACAGGTCAAGAGACTTGGAAGGGCTGAAAAACAGAAACAGTAATTTGCTTCTAATGCCCAGCTGCTAAGTGTAACTTCTGTAACACCCAGATGGTGTGTACATGGAATCAGAGACAAAATCACTCCTGCCATCAAAACCTGAATAATGGCCATATTGACATGCTGCTGTTCAGGCACTGATTATTTCTGGAATAGCTGTACCTGCCCATGGGGCCAGTGACTTGCTCTTCTGGCAAACAATTGTTAATAAATCACCAATAGCAGTATGAAAAAAACCCAAGAACTTTCATGTATTCCTATACACACTTCAACCAACCAACCACATGAACAAAAAAACCCAAGACAAATGGATAACTCAATCTCAGAAAATTCATCCACTGTGATGCCTCATCATCACCTGAAATCACTGGAAGATAAGGGAAAACCTAAATACACCCCTAGAAGGACATCACTTGGACTTGTGATTGTCTCTATTAACAACACAACACATGAAGACAAAGTGTTTGACTCTTCTGATGTCTTGAAATTGCAGCTCTCTTGTTGCCTTCCCTATTCATTAGGTTTCTTCCCATGATATTGCTGTTACTGTAATGATCACAGAATGACTAAGGTTGAGCTTCACTTTCAGCTCATGCTGACACAGAGCACGCACTATGCAGAAGGAGCCACAGAATCATTTAGGTTGGAAAAGTTCTCTAAGATCATCAAGTCCAACTGTTAATCCAACACTGCTAAGCCCACCACTAACCCATGTCCTGAAGTGCCACATCCACATGGCATTTAAATCCCTTCAGGGACAGGGACTCCACCACTGCCCTGGGCAGCCTGTGCCAGGGCTTGACCACCCCTTCTGTGAAGAAATTTTTCCTAATATCCAATCTAAACCTGTCTTGGTGCAGCTTAAGGCCATTCCTTCTCATCTTGTCACTTGTCACCTGTGAGCAGAGCCCCACCCCCACCTGGTACCACTTGCTTTCAGATAGTTGTAGAGAGTGATAAGATCTTTGCTAAGCCTCCTTTTCGTCATGACAAGGACAGACAGACAGACCCCC
>JAOXXN010000364.1:2737795-2757705 GCA_026770055.1 Myrmophylax atrothorax
AAACATTCTTAATAAATGCTGTCCCATATCCAACCAGTGAAACTTCAACAAAAAGATCTTGGAAAGACTTCATGGACTATAAAGCTCTTGCCTTGTTATACAGAAAGTACACCTGAGGCTCAGCACTAAGGACTGCTCAGATGGGCTAGCTAGATCTCCCTCACTCTCCCCTGTTCCTTTCTGCACAACAAACTCATCCCCCTTCTTTTCACTCCTGTCCTGTTGTTGGGGGTGATGCCTTTACTGAGCTCTACCAGAAAAAGTCTTCATTTCAGTGCCCAGAGAAACATAGAGGAGTCATTCAGGATGAAAAGGGAAGAAAACCAACTTATTCCATCAAGCTAAAAGCAGCTTTTCCAGAGGAGACAGGCCATTTGCATGCCATTTGGGCTTCCTGGGAGAGATGCCACCATTCTTCTCCCATCCCTGCCTCCCAGTCCGTGAGTGAACGTGGAGTGGAAGAGGAGAGTCTACATTACATTCCAAACAAATTAGGGATCCCAGTGCACTGCTATAGGCCATCAGAATAAACCTGACAGTGCTTTGAAGTCTGTAAACCGATTCCTAGGTAACTGCTTAGAGTTTCTCCCCTCCCCATGCCCCAAACAGCTTTTCATTTGATGTTCTGGCAGAGAGCTAATCTGAGAAAGGATCAGAAACTCGAAGCTATTGACAGTAGTGACAGGAGTGTCTCAGTGTGACAGCTGATTGAGCCCCTCTCACATTTCACTGACAAACTCAATTGCTCCAGTAAATCGAGTGAAAGTCAATACAGGCAGCTCCTCCTCAGGCTCTGGGTACATCCCCCCTCCTCAAACCCTGCTGGGGACCCCTTGTTGATGCCAGTGCTTGTAGGACCCATCTGAGAGCTCATCCCTGTGCAAAATGGAGACATGGACTTGCAGCTCACATGGGTTTTGAAGGCAGCTTCACCCTGATGATATAAAGCTTGGTTCGTCTTACTTCTCCTCCTTCACCATTTTCCTTTTTTGTTGATGCTTTTTAATAGAGACATCTCCTGGAAAATCAAGTTTCATCCTAAATCCTCAGCCCAGGCTGACACTGCAACAGTCACAAAATGTTGGAGTTGCAGGAATGTCGTGTCTGCATGTCCAGCTCGCCCCAAGCAAAGCCCATGTGACAGTACACATTGGGGTTAAAAACAGCAAATACAGGTCTGTCTCTCATGGCTTTTTCTGCCATAAATCAGCAATAAAAGCCAGCTGTGAGGTGTAAAATCTTATAAAGGTAAAGGAGGTAGGAGAAGAGGTTCAAGCCCATTGCAGATGGCAAACTTGTGTTAGCAGTGAGTAACCAGGCAATTAAATCAGTGACTTAACTGGCTTTTTCCACACTTTAATTGTGAAGCAGGGCTGTCTGTGGCTCAGAGCAAGCAAACCACAAATGAGACTAAGCACCATGCATGGAGAATCTGAATTTGCACAGAATATGGCACAGGGAGACAGGGTACATGGTGAGGAACATATGCAGGCTACTGTTTGCAAATGGAAATCAAATAGGTTGACATTACCAATAATGAAGTGTGAGGTTGGCGTGGCTTTTCTCTCAGATTTCAGCATGGTTTATTTTTATAGAGGCAGCTTCCTCGTGCAAAGTGTTGGCAAACAGGCTGCTGGCAGGGAGGTGGGGAGGGGGGGAGTAAGGCAGACAAGGCTGTTTGGGGAAGGCACAGCACATTCCCCACCTGCTGGGATGGAGCAGCAAGCAGCAGAGATGGAACTCCAGGAGAGAAAAGTGAAATTTTATAGAGACAAATGGCAGAGTGATTTATCTTGTTCATGTGAGGAGTAAGGGAAGACAGAGGAGCAGAAGGAGGAGAAAGTAAAATAGTGCTGAGCAGGTATGAGGTGCTGAGAGGGCAAGGGTTAAACATGACAAGCTCAGAGACAGAGCTGTGCAAATGAATTAACATCTCTGCTGTGTGAAGTCATATGAACAAGTAACTACAGACACCCTTACCTAAATAAATTCCCCTGTCCCCAGATTATTTGAGCATGTCAAGCTTTGCCTCTACTTACCCTACCCAGCAAATATCTGAGGACACAAAAGCTACACTGTGCCTTAAAAGCAATCAACTTAAACATTACACCTCCATCCCAGCATTATGCTCTGATGCCAGGATCAACACACAGATGGTCTGCCCTCCCTGCTCCCACCGCTGCTCCCTGGCAGCTCAACACCTCAGAGCCAAAGCATCCTGCAGGCTTCCCTGCCTTCTGGCTCTGCCTGGACACGTGTGCGCCCAACCAAATGACCTCATCTGGACTGGATTGAGCCTTCCAAGTCAAAATAAATACAGCACATTGGAACTGGCAGTGATTTTCAAAGGTTTGAGCTGGGTCCCTCTCAGTTTTCACTTAGCACTTTATACATTTTGTCTGCTACAAAATGGGAGCATTTTATATTCCCTGCTACGATACATATTTTATAAACTTTCAGAAAAGCTGCCTCTTATGCAGTTAATATTTTGGTTCCAAAGATAACTGGTTAAAACATATATTAATAGATTAATAGCATGGAAAAAAAAAAAGAAGAAGAAAAAGAAAAAAAGGCAGGTGAGAGAAATGCTGGGGGAAGAAAAATAGCAGAAATGTTTGGAATGGCTCAGGAGCCAAGACAGCAAATCTGGTCTTTTTAATGGGACCACCCAAGTGAGAAAGACCATAAGCTCTTACTCACGTGTGTTATGTTCACTGCAGTGTAATTCAAAGTCCAAAGGGGAGTTAGAAAAAGTAATAGTGAGGTTTATTAAGGGCTCAGCAGATGGGAGAAAGTGCTAGGCTCCCACCAAAGGCCATTCCCAAACTTGCCAGCAGAATATCAAGTGATCTCAGGTCAGAGAGCAGGGAGACTGTGTGGCTGGAACAACCTGTCACTGCCTGGACTTCCCAGAAGTCAGCCATTGTTCATCAGCTTCTCCTGAATGTATGTGGTGCAATTTTTCCACAGGTGAGTAACATTGCCTCCTCTAAACACATTTCTGACACACAAAAAATAAAAAAAACAAACAACCAGAACCAAAAGACCAAATGAAAAGTCCTTCTGAAGGCCACTTAACAGAATAGCATTCAGGGTTGTGGCATTTTCTCCAAACAACAGCCTATGCAAGAACCCTTCCTTATTTAAAATAATTGCTTAATTTAACTCCAAACCTTTAAGTATTTTGAATAGTTCTGTTTGGATGGCTGAGTCAGGTCTAAGGTTCATTTCCAGGCCATAATTAAAAATATTACCAGTGAGGAAAATATTTATGATGGTAAAAGTGCCACGATAAGACAAACAATGAAGTAATAAAGGAAAGAGAATTTCAGAAAGCCACTTAAAATAGGATGGAGATACAACAGATCTCCCAGTGATGTCAAAGCTGGGTTCTTAGATTACTGCCCCTATTGCTTTCTCCAGCCTAGCTGAAACACTCCCATCAGCAAAATCCTGTCATTAGATTTAGCAGTGGCATCGCCAAGGACAGAGCAATAGTCATGTACAGGATTGGCTGTATCAGTATCCCTTCTCTCTGGGATTACACTGTTTGTATCCTAGCCTCTAGGAAAGAGGATGATTGATGTATACCAGCAGAGAAAGGAGGAGGGGGACTAAGAGGAGGGGGAGAAAATGGCAAAATCTGGTGCCCAACATGAAACATTTAAGCCCTAAACTTCTGTGGGGATATGATCCTACCCTGCAGCGTTGCTATTTTTTTGCCATAGAATTAAAAAGAAGGACTTTTCCTGGTGTCACTGCAGGCCACAGAGGATAAATCCAAATGACAGGGCTTAAGTTATGAATATGGGGAATTAGAGATGAGAAGTAAAGCAGCTTATAATGACTCTCCCATTTGCTCTTTGGATAGCCAGCTTCAGTATTGATTTTGAAATGCCCTGTCTTCATCCTAACAGCTTCTTGAAAATGAAGCTTGAGAGTTTCTTCACCTTGCAGCCTCTTCAGCATGATTTGATAATGATAAAAAGAGAATATAAAAGCTTTTGCAGGCTGTTATTCATCAGGTATTATGATATTCATTCATTCCCTTGTTTTCTAAGTACAACCACTGACCTCCTGGGAGGATGTTGAGAGAGAGATTTCAATTAACTTCCTTATGAAGAGAGCCAGTGTTCAAGTCAGAGCCTCCATTCCCAACAGTGTCAGTGCAGGGAGACATGGATGTCTTGACAACAAATCAGTCAGTCAGTCATCTAAAGTCAAACCATGTAAAAAGCCTAGAACAGCTCTGACCTTGCACTGTGAGGTAACCACAGTAAGTTCGTGGAAAGTGGCTGCCATCTCCTTGTCATCCTGTTCACATAGATATTCAGGTAGCCTCAAGATACTTACACAAGTCTTGGCCCGTAACACCTACAGACCACACAAGTATCCCTATCCAAATGGAAACTTTTGTTTTCCCATTCCCAAAACATGGCATGGTAAAAGATCAAGCAGCTCAGGGCGTATTGAGAAGTACATAGGGAATGTTAATTTTATCATCTGTTCTCACCCCAACTTTGAGGTAAGTAATAACATTTCCCACTCAGTTGCAAAGCATTTTGAGCTCTTTTTAAAGGGCTTGACATCAACTTCCAAAATAGCTGTGATGGGCATCTTTGGTGGGATGAAACACAGGGCCACATACCACATAGATTTTTCCTATTTGCTCTCAGAGTCTAACCTATTTCAGCAATAGAGTGAAATAGCTTCTCTGTCAAATAACTCATTTCCTTGAAGAGATAAGACTGAGGTGGAAAACTAAGGTGAAATAACATGGCTAAGTTTGTAGGAGATAGTGCTGGAGAATGAGAGACAATTTCCTGGCCACTTGCACCAATACTCAGCTGCTAGTCTGATCCTGCTGCCCTCCAAAACTGAACTTCCCTACCTGAGGATGGACAGTGAGGTTTCCTGTGGCTCTTCACTTTTCATGTTTTTCTTCAATGAAAGAAAAACCATTAATATTCGATCATTCCTTCATGTAAGATGCAGTTGCTAAAATGGGTTTGCACTTAACAGCCTTCAGTTGTAGACTAAATTGATGACACTTAAAATATGCCCATGAGCCATAGCAGAATGATCCTATTACAGCAGTGCCTTAGTAATGTCGTCCTAGTTAAGGTTATGTGGGTTGGTTTTGAGGGTTTATAACCCAGCTGTGAATATATTCTCCAGGCTGGATCCAGTTGCCAAGGGGATTTAGTCCTGCAGCAAATCATATAGCTTTTCAGTTTGGGTTGTATTTTTCCCCCCTGCTTTAGATCAGATTTCTGTCTGTTTCTTTTTAAGATACAACATAAAATGAAAAAAGATCCCTCTCTCATAGTGCTGGTAGGAACCACATTATATTTCAAGCTGGTGTTAACCTACCTCAAGCAACCCTTGCACCACAATAGTATGCAAGTACTCCCCAGTCTTTAACATGAAGGATATTTGTGCTGCTTTCACTGCTTTATAAGAGAGCTGAGGTATTTCAGGAATTAAATCACACAACTGGTTGTTTAGGAAACCTGTGGCAGACTGAGGGTCTGGACTGGCATCCTAAAGAGTAATATGACTCCATAAACACTGAACCCCTTCTTCTTCCACCTGCTCTAAAGACTTTCATACTACAGCTTGAATGATTTCTCCCCTACAGAGTTTTTTTCTTCTATAAAGACCTCTTTGGTTACAGTTTTATTTGACAGAGATTTCTGAGTGTTTTCCAGGAGGTAATGTTTTAAAAACTGATTTTGACCTATATAAGGAAACTTTAAACCCAAGCTACATAGGTACCTGCTGTCTCTTACCAAACCACATTTGGAACTCATGAAGGGGGATATAGTAAGGAGTAAAAGAACAGAAGGAACAAAGGACTATTTAGATGGAATAATGCAAAAATGTTCCTATCAGCATGGTCAACTCAACAGCAGAACAACCTCCTGTGAGAAAATCATGAAGTGCCTGAGCTGATGGAAAATTCAACTGAATACATTTTCCGTGAATAACCAGTGTCAGGATTGAATATTTGCTGAATGCAGAGCTACCATATTGGGTACAACTCCAGACAGATGACCTGCTGAAATATAGGACCTGAATTTCATCATCTTGACATTGACTCTGGTACAATGTCAGTAAAAGGAGGGTGCAACCTGCCACCATTCTGCTTGGGTAGCATTTTGTGCCCATGGTGACTGAGACAGGCGTGAAGTGCTCCACAAAGTTTCAAGCACAACACTCCAACCAGCGAATGGGTCCTTCTCTCCATCTGCCTCCCTCCACAAAGCCTTTGCACTTTCCTTGCATCTCTCAGCTCCCAGCAGCTCTGAGCAGGCCGCTCAGTTTGCACAAACCTCAGAGTGGATGGGATCTGGATTCACGTGGCATCTGTCATCTAAAAGGTTGCTGACTGATACTGACCCTGCCATGATGTCTTCACACACTGGCATCTGCCAAGGGGAAATGGGAACAAGACAGAGTGGGAAAGGCAGCAAAGCCAGGACTGTTCAGCCTGGAGAATAGAAGGTTGTGGGGAGCGACCTTCCAGTATCTGAAGGGGGTCTACAAACAGGAGAAGGAGTCTTCATCAGGAATTGTGGTAACGGGACAAGGAGTGATGGATACATATTGAAAGGGGGGAGTATTAGGTCAGATATTAGGAAGAAATTCTTTACTGTAAGGGTGGCACAGGTTGCCCAGGGAGGCTGTAGATGCCCCAACCCTGGCAGTGTTCCAAGCCAGGCTGGATAAGGCCTTCAGCAACCTGGTCTAGTGAGAGGTGTCCGTGCACATGGCCGGGGAATTGGGACTAGATGATGTTTCAGATCCCTTCCAACCTTTAACATTCTATGATTCTCTGAAATGCAGCCAGGATACCAGAGAGTGACAAGGAAAGATGGTCCTTACAACGTCATAATCAACTGGACAAGTCTAAATCTTCACCTGTGCCTTTTCCTCATCCACCTGCATGTTGTTCCTGCCCTGGTTGAGTCTCCTCAAAGCAGGTAAGCTGCTTAGGCAGAGGGTATGAGACCACTTGGAACTGCTCAGCAATGCAGCTTCTCTCTTCCAAATACTTCCCTCTCTCTCTGTGTAGAGAGATCAGGGAAAACAGCAAAATAGTTGTTAATACTCACTGGGATTTCAGAGCCTCAATTACGTGAGACAGCATTTTCTTCAGCTGCTTTAGCTCTCTTTTAGCACGCTGCTGTGTGTTTGCCTTTGAGGAGTATAAACGACCCTTTCAAATTCAGCATTTGAGGCTGAGGATGACAATTGATAACACTAATATTTTTCATGTGCGAAGCACTTTTCATTCAGAGGGCTCTCAAATTGCTTTTCTAAACCATACAGCTTCCCTTTATTCACCACCAAAATGAACCTACCTCCAAGGTGGAACAAAGGAGCCATCAATGCAAGGTGGCAGTACACAGCAATTTAGGGCAGGAAGTGAAGAATAGTATGTCCCACTGAAGGCACAGGGTCAAGAAAAGTTGGCTGAAAACATATCCTGAATGAGAGCCTGGACAAAACATCAACACCAGGACTCACATGCTCCAACTCAGGAGGGCAAGTGCCATGGGATCGTCACTCAGTAGAAAAGGTCAGAGCCCCAAGTTTTACGTCTTGAACAGGGGCAAGGCACTGTATTAACGGACACATTCAGAATTGCCTCAAAAAGGATAAAGCAATTTGCTGACTGCATTTCTGAAGCCTTTCCTGCAACAAAAACCCCTGGCATTCTGACTTTTATTGGTCTCCCTTTTCCTGTAGAAAGGAAAAGTTCTATTGAACTTCGGTCTACACTGTGTTACACTTTACAGGAAGCCCAACCCACTCTGAAATTAATATGAACAGTAAGAGGAGACCACAAGGTGGAAAACTCTTGAAGGGACTACAAGACTATACATGAGTGAAAAAAGGAAATAGGTGATTATAAAAGGTCACTAGAAATGCCAGCTTAACAATGGCATTGTGTGTAAGGAGGTGCAACCCACTGCAAGGCAAACCTATTACAGCTGAACTTGTGAGGGACACCCATAACCTCAATCCCTTTTGTTCAGAAGCTTACATTTTGGAAGTTTTTTCCACAACATTATCCCCCCAAAACTTACTTAAATCCAAAGACTGGGGACTTATCCACTAGCTTCCACTTCACAACTGCTTCAATTCCACCCAACAGATGAATGAGACAAAAAATTTCCCCAGCCATCAGGAATGGCTCAGCACTAGATCCAGCAATTACCAGGGCACAACTGCTGTATGAAATTGGGAGGTGCAGAGAAAAGGCAGCTGGGGAAACTTGTTCAAACACCTCTTTAGCCTAGACAGATCCCACTGAGAGGAAGAGATTTCCAGTTTTTATGAAATCTTCCTGAGATTTAATTTTCTGCAGCATTTTGGTTCACCAAGTGGAACTGTTTTCCCCCTACAGCACCACCAATAGCAAGAAGATTCTGGTGAGTGAACATATAAACAATGGTGTTGAGACCAATACCTGTATCATGGGGAGAAAACACTGATCTGGCAGAAGGAAAAAGATGCACAAGTACCATATGAGTAATTTGGAAACTATAAAGTTACATTGGTGAGATGACCACAATTTCAGAGATATAAGACTTGCTTTTAGCAGACATCAGTGACAAAACCTATGTGTTTATCAGTGGTACGATATGTAATGCTTCCCTGAGATCTCAAAGGACTCTAGGACAGTTTCCTACAGTTCCAAGTGCTTTGTATAATCATCTAGCTGGCTTTATACAATGAACCAAGTATTTTTAAGGGCACTTTACTGCCCAGACACCTCAGACATTTAACATCCTCTCTCTTTGAATTTTACTTCTTGTTTTAGCTCTTTACAACCTGTGCAGAATCTAATGATTTTTCAAGCACAGATTCAAACTCTCCCATAAACGTGGGAGCAGGAAATTGTGGACAGCAAACCTTCCCTCCCCCAATTCTCTCCTCTTGCTTCATTCCACTCGTGTATTTCCAAGTTAGCCAACACTTTAATTTATTTTTATTACTCTTATTTCTTTTAGCAGAGAGAAACATTAACCATGGGGGTGTGATCCAGGTTTGCTCAGACAAAGTGTAGGAGCCTTTGCACTCCCTCATTTCATGCTTCAGTGCATTTCTTGCTTACAAGTGGAAGAATGCAAGGGAGAACCACCGAAGCTAAGGTAGATTCTCTAAAACCTCATCTCAGCGCTCTGGTACACCCTCAACAGATATTACAGTGCTGGCTGCCAAAGGAACTTAACTCTGACACAATTCAAGCCAGGCCAGTTAGCTATTTAAATAGGTGGGTTTATTTATATACTTTTTGCCCTCCTCCTCTCCAAGCTCCCACCCTGTTTTTTAAGATGGGAAATTATCAGTAGCCCTGAACACGTAAAATTTGACAGTGGTTTACCAGACAATTTGTATTGGTCACTTTGTCTTTGCTGGTACTTTTATTCTTCAATAAATTCATTCAACCATTAAACAATGTTATTCCCACAACAGCTCTGGAAGAGATCAAAAGAGCGTGGCAGTTTTCCTCCAATTTTCTACTGCTACCAGCCAGGTATTGAAGAGCTAGACAGAGACAAAAGATGTTTTTCTTTCCTTCGCTCTCTTCTAAAGGGTTTTGTCCTGGAATTCCACACAGGCAGTGAAAACATTTTAAAAAGTAATTAAGGTCGGTTTTGGAGGGTGGGGAGATTGGTTTCAACTAAGTACTTAAGTCATTGTGCTTTTGCTGAAACAACAATGACATCAATTGATACCACTGTCTCACCTTCTTAAAAAGAACCTATACTGCTAGGAAAACCAGAATAATGATAAATTAAACTACTGCCTACTCTTGGCAGACCTCTGGTGACAGAAGAAAGACCTATTTTAAGGTAGGTAGATAGATAGATAGATAGATAGATAGATAGATAGATAGATAGATAGATAGATAGATAGATAGATAGATGTCTGCAAACCCCAGTCCACTCACTCGGAGAGAGAAGCTGGACTTCTCAGAACTGTTTTGCACAAGGAGAACATAACTGCATGCTTCACCTCTATAGTGCAGTGTATCTTCAAGGAATCCAGAAATCCTCAAAGAAGCTGCTTGATTTGGGATCTCCTTGGTCCAACTGGAGTCCCAGAGAGCTAAGCTCACCACCAGTCTCATCAGATGATGCAACCTGCTGCAACCACTAGAACAGACCTTAAAAATATTATGCCTGCAAGGATTGAACATGCATTAGGCTATACTGGGATCTACTTAAAAGAGAAAATCTAGCAGACAAATAAAAAAGTCTCCATGAGATTATTTAATCCCTAACACTGAATTCAATCTTTGGAAAGAGTCAAACTCTCATGAGAGTTCAGGGGAAAAGAGGACACTCAGATGAGGCTGAAGAAGCCCACAGGGGAAGCTGCCTACTTCATTTCTGGAACGTGGACCATGTGCAACTATTTTTAACTTTGAACTGAGTTCTGCCTCCTGCCAGAAGTCCTGAGCCCTGTGCTGGTGCAATGAGAGCAGAGGCCCAGCCATCCCCTAATAGCTTTTACTTCTTAATAAAGAGCAGCACTTAGGCAAGGGATGAGGTTACTGTCGGAGGGGTCATGATTAATAATGATTAATTTGATCCTTGCCAACATGAACTAGATCTACCATTCACTAAATAATTACTCTGCAGCATGGATACCATTTCCAGAAGAGGCATACATTTGTCATATTAAAACCAAAACCAAACACACAGAAGGACAAGAGGATCTGACTTCTCAGTAGCACTCGATCTCACAGGAACCACCAGAAAAGTTAAGCAAAGGGAAAATGGGGAAAAAAAAAAAATCAAAGGATAAGAGCAGTTAAACATTGATGAGCCGCCCACGTTTTGGGAGAAGCAATGGAAAATAAATAAAACTAAACCCTGAGAAGGTAGACCTGCATGTGCTGAGGATATGGAGCACTCTGGCACTTCTGGTTCTCTGCCTTATGCATACCTCTAATATGCACATTATTTGTCCACTCATGCATTTTCCTCCTGTTTTTAAATTACACTTTTGTTTTCCTGGAAGAGTACATAAATGAAATCACTCCCCAAGAAACATCTTTCTTACTTTATGAGAGTATACTACTTGGCACAAGGAAGTCCTAGTCCAGGATTGCCATTCTTATACTACAATGCACCTCAAATAATAAGCAAATTATATTAATTTATGAGGAGGCATAATTTAATAGCAAAATAATAACCACTCTGAAGAGCATATATAAACCTTACAATTACAGTAGGATGTTTGTGGTGCACTTTTGGTTCTGGGCCCCAGAGCATGGATGAATTTTACTCCCACAAAGCATACAAACAACAGGAAATTGAGCCAAGGGCAGACAAAGACAAAGAGATTTTGCTGGCAAGAGGTGGTCTTACCAGGGGACTTCTCTCAGTCATGCTTCCCTGACCTAAAATGTCATCCAGACCATCCATGAGGGATGGGACTCTAGTTCTTCAGTGCACTCAGCTATATTTCCTTCAAGGTTTTCAAAGTTTTTGAGGCATTTTTATTGGCCTTTTTAGCCTTCCACCTCATCTTGGATGGTTCAAGTTGGTCTTGGAGGACACACAACACAGACCACCAGTCCCCTTCCTCTTCAGGTGCAAGTCCAGCAGGAAGGTTGGGTTCCTTGTGCCTACTGTGAAATCCCAGTCCCATGTGAGCCTGTTTGGACTTCTGCCCTTGATAGTAGCAGGTCCAGATTTTACACACTGGTGACTCGCACCACAGAAATTATCATGCAGGAAGTTGGAGTCTTTGACTGCCAGACTTGGAGAAGCAGATCTTAAGTCAAAGAGTTTAAGGTGCAATTCTTCTAGAGACATACTAGAGAACCACAGAATCTCAGAATATGCTGAGTTGGAAGGGACCCACACAGATCATTAAGTACAACCCTCAGCCCAGCACAGGACCATCCCAAAGAGTCACACCCTGTGCTCCAGAGGATCATCCAAATACTCCTTGAGCTCTGGCAGCCTTGGGGCTGTGACCACCACTGCCCTGGGGAGCCTGCTCAGTGGCCGATCACCCCCTGAGGGAAGAACCACTTTCTAACATCCAACCTAAACCTCTCCTGACACAACTCCAGGCCATTCCCTGGGTCCTGTCCCTGGTCTCCACAGAGCAGAGATCAGTGCCTGCCCCTCCCAAGGAAGTTGTAACTGCAGTGAGGTCTCCCCTCAGTCTCCTCTTCTCAAGCTTAACAGACCAAGTGAGAAATGCAAATAAATTAAACCCTTGCCAATGTGGTCATGAATTGGTTCAGCTGGGGATTTTCACTGGTGGGGCACTGTCTTTAGGACTTTTCACTGGTTTTCAAATTGACTTGAAAGAACAAAAAAGAAATAAAATCTTTACAAAGCATCACTTTTCACAGAAATTTCAGCTGGAAAGTAGTTGGTGAGTCCAAACCTTTAAATAGCTATTTACCTATTTATGGGTACATTTATGCAAATGAAAACCAAGTTGTATTTTCATAAAAGTTTACAGAGGCATCTGAGTAAAACACAAAGCAAGACAGAAAAAAAAAGGCCCCAACAACAATAATGAAGGTAAATCTTTAAAATCTGAAACAGGGCGCAGGAGGACGGGGTAAAGCTCTGCAAACAAAACTAAATCCAGTGCACTGTTTTTTCCCTTCACAAAGTGAAACAAGCTGTTCCTAAAATAATGCTTCCTTGGTTCTCTGGCAATTAGTGTCCTGAAGGATTAGCCTACAATCGTCTGCAAGTGTTTGCCTTTCCCAGCCGATGTCACCATAGAAGTCTGTGTTTATCTACAAGGCCCAGGGGATAATTTATAAGCTGAGCTGAGGTCCTGAATTCACAGACAAATGTTCCACACTACCACCCACCCTTCTCTACTAGTTTCCTCCCCATGTACCTCCTGTACCCTGAAATACAGACAGGACCCTGCCAGGGGCTCGATGAATGAGTTTTACAGACTCTGAAACAAACTTGCCCCATAGTTTATGCTAAAACAGCAAAGACAGAGATACTGAGATTGTCAACACATCACCAGACATCAAGACTTAGAGTTCAGAAAGTCATTTAATGCAAAAAAAAATTTATTTATTTATATTCTAGAAAACATAAAAAAGAATGTCTTTTTTTTCCCTCTGAAAACTATTGCTTACTGTATAGTTAAAATATTGCCATTTATGAGTTTTATGTCTACTACCCAGGGTTTGTTAGAGATAGTGCTCTGTAAAATCTCTCTGCAATCAGGATGCTCCAATTTAATTTCTGATCTCTACCATCAGTGGTTTAATGCCGGTTTAGCCCTGTTGTAAACCAAAAGTGATTCAACCACTGTACATCAAAATACCAGAGTAAAATTGGTAAGTCTTCATTTCTACATTATTTTTTCCTGATATGTTAGAACCTCAAAACGAGAATATTAAGCTTGTATTTGAGAGAATGGGAAGCTAATCTTTAAAGTAATATGAATCCTTGTATTGATGGCGAACTGAAAACATAGCTCATGAAAATTAATTTGTTATTTTGAAAATACTAATTGAAAACACAAGTAAAACAAAATAAATCATTGAAAGACTCAATCCTACAAAAAATTTGTAAGTCTGACTGACATGCCTCACAACAAAGCCTAGTGCAGAATAGGTAGATGGATGGACAGATTGACAGATAGATAGATCTGTTCTCAGATCTTCTCAAACATTAACAAAACAAGGCTTAGAGACATTATAGTTGATGAATGTTAAAATTTGTTGCATTTTGAAAAAGAAAACACTTTTCTTCTTGAGAATTCATCTCTTTTCCCTTCAGGAAATTATCAGGATTTTCTGGAACTTTGTGGAAACTGAATCTGCTTCAGGTCTACACCTGGTCACAGGTTGTTCACAAGCTATAGAAAACAAAGTTGTTTGACCTTTGAGATCAACTGCTTCACTTTGCCACATTTAACACTGGATGATCTGATTTTATAAAATGTTTATGCTTGAATCAAATTATGTCTCATTTTTGGAAAGAATGATCTCCAGATTCAAACTTCTCTTTAGTTACAGAGCCAGAAGACCACCATAACTAAAAATTTTGACAGAGGTGAATAAGTGCAAAATGGTATGGGGGTAACAAGAGACCACCAGCTGGCTGTCATAAAGAGCACAGCCCATCTCACTTGCAATTACTGAACCCAACAAGTGGTCCCACCAACGTCAATTTGACCAATTTTAGAATAAAGGGCCATTCATTCCAAGTAATGAATATTGAAACCTGGCCATCAGTTTGTGAACAAGTTTTTACATGTCTATCATGAGGAAACCTCAATAAGGAATGTCCTTGTGATGGTGTCACTTTAGAACAAAAGCATGCAAAGAATGGCACATTTCTCTGTATCTGCCACCCATACAGGCAGATACAGTAGGAGACCAAAGGTTGAATGCATTTACCCAGCAAGGAAATGCAATATTCTTTAAGAAAGGCATTGCCTGGAGTAGATTTTTATAAAGAAACAGAATTCATGAATAAATAAACCAGATGGGAATACACCAGGCTAGGGCATTAACAGCTCCTAGTGCAATGAATCCCCGATCTTGCTTGAGGGTTTTTCTACAAATAACAAACACAAAAACATTAATGTTGTACCACTGTCAGTCATGCCAAGGACTCTGTGTCCAGGAACCCTGATATGCAACAGCACAGATCAAATCCACCCGATGTTAAGACATTGTTATATTTCCACCAATTAAGGTACATATTGACTGACCTGATCTGAGTCTTTCACTTGAGAATTTTTCCCTTTTCTGCAACCACAACTCATAAGCAGTTTTGCATCTCCAATGACTTTTCCCTATAAGAGATAAGGCAAGAAAAACATCAGCACAATCGGAACCACTGAAGACCAAAAGTCTTGTATTTATGACCAGGAGCAGGGGAAGAAAGGGCAATAGGGAAGCCTGTGGGCTCATCCTGCATTGCTGGGAGGTACCCTTTCACAGAGGAGTAGCTCTCAATCTGCCAAGAAGTCTTCCCCAAGGGCCAGTATCACAGCATCAAGGACAGAAGGAAAGCAAGGTGCATGGAAAAACACAGTGGGAAAGCTGAAAAGAAACAAGTTAATTTAAACCGTTGTTTTCATACACTTACATGAAGTCTAGCATGCTCAGAGGGTACACATACCAAAGTGCAGTGACTTGAGGAAAAGCTCCTTTACCAAATTAGTGCCTACTTGCTTCTGTTGTGCCTAGATTTGGCTAAATAGAGTCTACAGATGTGGCTTGCCCTCAGTAGGAAATGGGTCTACTTCACCACTGGTAAATCTTTGCCAGGGATTCAACAGTCCCCCCACCCAACACAGCTGGCGCAGACCTTGCAATGTCTATAACATAGAATCATAGAATATTTGGGTTGGAAGGGACCTTAAAGATCATTTACTTCCAACCCCCCCGGCTGTGAACAGGGACACTTTTCACTACACAAGGTTGCTCAAAGTCCCATCCAGCCTGACTTTGAACATTTCCAGAGGTGGATTTTGGGGCCAACAGAGATTTGCAAAGCAGCAGAGTCCCCTCACTCTCCTTTTACCTGCAACCAACAGTTTGAGAGAGAAGATGAGCTCAGAAACCATTTTTTTGTTGACAACCCATCAGATTGAGTATGAGCAGCAAGGTCCCTCATGTTAATAGAGTTCTTTTCTGGGGATTGTTTGAGGCACTTTGGTTCTTCACCAAAGCATTTTCGTTGCTTATCAAACCTGGACATCTTGATAAATCACCATGGCAGAAAGGGGTTGGGATTCCAGGTTAGATCAAAACTCTCCTTGAACTCAAACTGTAACACAGCCAATGGGGGCCTAACAAACTTATCACAATTACTTGCTTCCCATAGGCATGCACACAAAGACATTGCCTATTTTCAGACTTTTGCTGTCCACAGCTGAAAAATAAACACTCTCAGCATCTGCTGGGGAACAGAAGGAGAATATGCTTGTGTGCAGCCATGGAGAGGCACAAGATTTCAGCTAGATTAATTTATATAGAAAATGAGATACAGTTATCGAGTTAAGCCAAGTGGAAGTGCTCTGTCCTAAATGATGAGGAAGGAAAAGGGCATGATTAAAAGGAATTGCAGCCATTGCTCAATGTCAGGGCATAGGAGAGAGATGACCCTTGGTGGCAGGACTTACAAACAGGCAGATAAACTTTTGGTCACCTTGGGAGAGCACGCAACCTGTCAGGTATGGTGAGATCTCTTTGTTGGTGACCTCAGCAACTCAAAAGCCCTAACAAGGTCAGATAATGTGCAGAAATTATCTTTTTCCTCTTTCCAAAAGAGAATCTAGGAAAAAACAAGACACCAAAAAGGCTGTCCTAATATCTAATATGATACCCAACCAAAGTGCCTCATGTTTGGGCTGCTGATGCAACCTGTCAAACTCTGAGGTGTTCGGGGAACTACTTCCAACTGGCATTCCCTGTCTGTGACTCCAATCTAGCAAAGATGTTTTGCTTTTGCCCCATTACTATAGTCCTTCTAAATTTAGTCCATAATCTCTTAAACTTGAAAATGATTCCCCAGAAAGAAGTGTTTAAACTAGAAGTTAAAGCAAACATACTAACTAAAATATTATGACGAAGATAGGAAACTGAGGCACGGGAAGAGACTTGTCTGTCCAACCACAGAACACCTTCAACCCATCCCAGAGTATAGGATACAAGTTGAAGCTACAAAAGGACCTAAGAGAAAGCCATACATTCCCTCACAGGCAGCTGATGTTCAGCTAGGACACCTTAGAGTGCCTATAGCAGGAGCACACACCTGATTAGGAAACTAGATCCATACATATTTGCTGATGGTCAGCTTTTCCCAGTATCCACTGCAAAGCCATTATGTTGAAAAAGATAATTCAACACTTTTTTAAAACACAAGCCAAGGAAAAACTCCCCTTTTTAGACCTTTTTGTGGCTCTAATGTGACCATGGTCATGTTTTCCTGTCCAAATGGAAGTATCACCAGTTTTATTTAACAGAGAGAAACAGCAAGACGTTGTCTGTAATCACCTGGGAAATCAAGACTAGAAGGGGAATATGAACCTGAAACCTGGTAGTTTTTTCTTTTTTCTCTGACAGTACAAGAATGAAGGTACTCTTCCATTCCCTAAAAAAAATCAAATGAAAGCAGTGCACTGGATGAATAATCTCACATCCTCTTCCAGCTGCAGACACACCTTCCCTAGTGTGCACTGACTGAATGAGGTGCTACCTCTACCTTATTTTAGGAAAGCTTCTTATGAGCAGATGCTTAATTTGGGGATAGGTGTCTAACATTAGGCAGTTAAGTTGAAAGGCAAAAGAAAAAAAAAAGCATATGGACAACATTTGCAGCCAGTCGCAACTCTGTTCCAGAGCAGATGGAGGCCTTGTCATTCAGAGGTTTCCTCACATACACCAAGCAGTTCAGTGGGGATAGGGAAAGGGGCTTCTGTTTGGATGCTTCTGTCTGGAACCAGATTAGAAGGAAGCATGCTTTTCCACAGCACACGCCTCGTGTTACATTAAACATGCATATGCAGCTTCAGCTTTTATTCAGTGATCTGAAACAGAGCCCTCCAGGGTGCTAAGGGTTAGGGAGTTTTTGTTTGTTTATCTGTATGTTATTTTACAGTTTCTAGTGCCCAAGGAGTTTGTTAAGAAATTAAAATACCTCGCTCTGGCTATCCTGCTGTGGTTGTAGCTTCCTAATATATCCCTCCCTCCTTCGTCCAGCAGTGCCTTATGCACATAGGGGAGGGAGAAGAACACTGCAAAGAGAGGAGCCTCATCTCACCAGGTATTATAGATGTTTGGTCTTAATTCATGGAGCATCATTTCCATGTTGTCCGGCCTTTTAATAACAGAGTCTAGGAGGAGCACAGTTATCCTGAAATCTCACAGAAGTACTACCTACTTTTGACAAGATGCTGTGCTTTAGAAGCAGGTAGGCACAAAGTTTTGAAGCATGCAAGCTTACTTTACCTTCTGCTGGCTCCTATGCATTGTCAGACATCACCTTCCCAAGGCAAAGAGCAAGAAGGCTCCTTGACAAATCACGTATGTCACATCATCCCACCTCTAATAGGAGATCTCTCCAGCCTCATCCACCTCATGCACTGTGGGCTCCAACAGTTGGCCAAAGTTGGCAGGAAAAGAAGAAAAACCATAATAGTAACAGGCTTAATTATCTCAGCTGCACGGGTGACAGGAGCTGAGCAGTTGCCAATTTTAACAGACTGTGGTCGAGAAATACCAAACTGCGTCACCTAGAAGTCAAATGAGGGTCGGTCACAACTCGCTTCACGCCAGCGGCTCTTGGGGAGGCTCAGGGGCATATACAAATCACGGCAGCGTTGCCCAGAGCCATCCCAGGCAGTGCTGCCAGCCCTTTTTAAAGGAGTCAGACACGAGACACATGGCCCTGGTGGGCCTCCGTGGAGCTGCTAGGTTCTGTGCTCTGGAGGAGATGGCTGGGATTAATGAAAGGATCCTGTCTTACTCCTGCTCTCCCAAGTCTGTGGCTGGAAAACTCAGGTGGAGAGGTGGGCTCAGCTTAGTAGCACCATGTCATTCATGCACCTTGCAATGGTTTTCAGGTCCAGCTGGGCTCTGACCTGCTTGGATTTCAACAGCCTTCCTCTGTTTTGGGCAACAGCCATTGAAAGTACTGAAAGTAGCCTCTTCCCCAGGGAGCTGGCACAACGACACAGAGGATGATCAGGCACTGGAACCACCCCAGCGCAGGGGCCACAGCTCCAAGTCTGCCAGAGTTCAAGAAACATTTGAACAAGGCTCTCAGGCACATGGTGTGATTCTTGGAGCTGTCCTGTGCAGGGCCAGGACTGGACTCGTTTATCCTTGTGGGTCCCTTCCAACTTGAGATACTACTCCATGGTTCTATGTATAGCACTGCAACAGTGAACTCTAAAAATCCCCATGGGTGCACAAATGCCATTAGGAAGAAAAACGCATTAAGTGTTTATCATGTTTTTTACACTGTTCTGTTAGGGTGATCCACACATTTTGAAGAACCAGTAGCCATGTGCCTATAGTGGAAGAGTGGGAGAGAAGCAGGGAAACAAGAACTGAATCCAAGGTGGAGGCAAGCGGCAGTACAACAGACAGCTGGTGTTTGGGTGGTGGTAAATCACCCTGAAATGAGCCTCTTCCCTCAGCTCAATGAGGCCTAAACAACAAAGGAAGGCACAG
The DNA here is from genome assembly GCA_026770055.1 of Myrmophylax atrothorax. Taxonomy (NCBI): domain Eukaryota; kingdom Metazoa; phylum Chordata; class Aves; order Passeriformes; family Thamnophilidae; genus Myrmophylax; species Myrmophylax atrothorax. The sequence goes on from JAOXXN010000364.1 coordinate 2,757,012, forward strand.
CTTGCAGCCGGACAGCCTGCTAGCCAACCACAGACACACATGACAGCTTCATTCAGGAGCCCGGAGTCAATACAAAAGCTCCGAAATCAATCCGACATCCTGCGACCTCAAACAATGCGCCAAATCTTCTCAGAATTGGAGCCCCAAATGAGGGGGAGCAGCATTCAAGGGAGATCAAACCGCAGGGCTGGCATTGAAAGGGACTAAAAAGGAGAAGAATGTTCCCAGTTTATTAATGGCGAGGTCTGGCCGGCTGCATCCCAGCCGCCATAGGTTACGTTCATTAAAGGGCAGCGCTTTGCACGTATTATGCAGAGCGCCCGGAGAGTATGTGTTGTGTGCGTGTGTGCACCAGCGTGCCCCTCACTTGCTAGAGATCAGGATGTGCCTCTCTGCTTAGTGCTGTTGTCTCCATCAGAAATTCCTCCTGTGTGAACCACAAATGGGGTTTTTTCCCACTTGAGCGACTGTATGGGCACAGACGCGCGCACATACACACGCTCTCTCTCATCCCTGAGCTTGAAAAGCATAAAGAAACTCAGACAGGCTCTTTCTCAGTTTTAAAAAAAAAAAAAGGCTAAAAAAAAGCCCAACATTTTACCTTCACTTCCCTCCCGGCCATGCTTTCAGCTCACACACACACACACACACACAATCTATTATAAAAGGCTGAAACATTATGCAATTCCCACTA
>JAOXXN010000364.1:2763380-2780923 GCA_026770055.1 Myrmophylax atrothorax
TGATGGAAGGAAAGCGGAATTGTGTCCACCACAATCTGTCCAATACACATTAAATCAGAATGCCTGAGTTAGGCATAACAATGACTTGCAATAAAATCAATGAGAAGATGGCATCATATGGAAAAACAGGGAAGGGGAGGGTTAGCTCTTCTTGTGCTTTTGTTTAGAGATGTGGGAGCTGAGGGTGATAAACACTGAGCTGATGGCACCCAAGCTGACTCATGAACACTGTGATCCCCTGGGGTCACAGTTTTCCACAAAACCAACCAATTCATCCTGTGAAGGGAATCAGGACACTGGCCATTTTGTAGCCAAGAGGAAAAGCCACAGGAAATCCAGTAACATGCCCACTCCCGGGATGCCATTTGCAGCAGGTCAAGGAGCAGCAGGTACCATCTTTCACCTCTCTGACTGGAGCTTTTGAGCACCAAGACATTCCAGAAACACATAATTACACATTTCCACTCTCTGTAGAGAGCTTTCAAAATACTCTGCATCTGCATGTTATGCTAACAGAAGATGTTGCCTTCTCATGTCTATGCTACTGGCATGACACTGAGATACTTTGCAATCCTTGACTTGCTTTCCCTCTGAGAGGTTTTTGTATTTTGAAAATAACTTTAAGTCTCTCTGATTCTTTCCCTTCTCCCATGTTTAATGGTAAGAAATCTTTTCATTGCAGGTTTTCTTCAATGGGCCTCAGAGTAGTTCTTCAAACCAATGCAAGGATCATCTTAATCTAGAATACCTGAGGTGTTCAACCATGACTCCTTGATTTATGCAGCAGAAACTCACACCTTCAAAGCTGTCCCACACAAATAATGGATTAATTCAAGCATACTGAATCCATCTAAATTACGATAAATCAACTTCCAGCAGCTACAAGACCACTACTAGTGGAAATTAAGGGACAGTGTTTGCCCATCTTGGAACCTCACAAAGGTCAAAGGATAATTTTAAAGAGCAGGTTGCTCAGTGCCATATCATACCTAGCCATGCTGACAAATGGGCAGCACGTTCAGGGTCTACTTCTGTGGCATGCTGCCACTTGTTGGCCGAAGAAGCACAACCACATCCTCAGCACGATGAGTCAAAGACGTGAGAGAAGTCTGAAGCCTCTCTGGTGACCAGTGAAGGACCTGAGGGAACGGCATGAAGTTGTGTCTGGGGAAGTTTAGGCTGGATATTATGAAAAGTTTCTTCACCCAGAGGGGGGTTAGGCATTGAATTGGCTCCCCATGAAAGTGGCCATGGCCTCAAGGCTGCCAGAGTGCAAGATGCATTTGGACAATGTTCTCAGGGACATGGTGAGTTTCTTGAGGCTGTCCTGTGCAGGGCCAGGACTTGGACTCAGTGATCCCTATTGAACCCTTCCAATTCAGGATATTCTATGATTCTATGGAGATCTGAGCCCCTCCTATCCTAAGAATCCCACATCTCACAGCCATGAAGCCTATGAGTGTTGATGTAAGGCTGTCAGGTTTGTCTTAGCTGGCAGCTCTTACTAAGTTCTCACTTTTAGGGGTGCTTTAAGGCCATTTGCCACCCCCAACTTCCCATATCAGCTCTCTCAGCATCTGCTTTGGAAGTTCAAAAAAAACCCCAGGGCTTTGAGTCATAACAGGTCACAATCCACTGTTTAAGACTGGACCTAAACCTACGTCTTTCTGCTCCTGCAAGAGCTGGACTGAAAATTACAGGAAACAGAATGGTACCATAAAAGTCAGTGGCGTAGCCAGGCAGCCTAGTTTGCCACAAAGGAAATGAAACACAACCAAAAACCTCTTAATTCCCATCAGAAGCCAGGGTCAGCCCAGGCAGAGAAGCAGAGCTGTGGCAGACACAGCTCCTGCCAGCCAGAACCAGCCTCCTCCCTGGCCTGCTTGGAGCTTCTAAAACCTAAACCAAAGCAGCAGGAGGAACGTGAATGTTTACAAATCCTCACGGTGGATTTGTTATAATAATGGTGTCACTTAAGAAATAAATAAACAAATAAATGCACAGTGATCTCTCTTATCTAGCCAAATGTGGGCAAAAAGAAGCATGCTTATTTTCATTTGAATTCCCCAAAGGCAATGTAGGTTTTTCTGTGCATGTCTGAAGTCCAAAAAATACACTGAAATTTCTGCGCATTTTAAGTTTTGACAGAAGAATTACATTTTGGGGGAAGGCAAGAAAAACTTTATTGTAGTTCAAAATCTGAGGGAGATTTTTTCAACCAAACTTAACAAATTTATCAACTCCCATCCATGTTCCTTAACCATCTTTCTCACATTTGATGATCACTTTCACCTAAGCTTGCTAATCATATTCGTTTGAGGTATAACAAAGTCAGTAAGGGAAGAATGAAGTATATCTGTAATTCCTAGAAAATTCCAAACAAGCAAAGTGTCCTGTAGGAAACATGGATGATCTGAGCCTCTAGCCCAGTCCTAAAATGTTAGAGGAACAGGAAAAACAGCTGAATTAATGACATCAAGATACTGATAGCCCTTACTGTAAAATAGCATCCCTCCTTGTAGCCTCAGATGCTAGGAACTGCATTGCTTTGAACTGTTATCACCCATCCCTTCCACCCACTCCTCTGAGAAGATAAAAATCAAGGTCTGGGCTGCTGAGTCAGGTTACAAACACTCAAACAAGACATTTATTCAGACGTAGTTGGTTTTGGTCCCTACTTCACTGAAACTCTGTGTCACGGGGCTTGTAGGAGGCTCCTTTAACTTTTTACAGGGAAATGAGTTGCTGAGAACCAGAAACAACATGCAGGGAGAGAAAAAAAAAATCTTCTGTAAACTGGGCAAATTTCTAAACTTCCGATCAGAAACTGTCAATATAAAATCCTGAGCACCTGAGTAGATGACCCTGGAGAAACACTATGGCCTGGAAAATAAAGCATTAGCCTGGAAACTGTGAAATTTAAGATTTTTGGAACTGCAATATCATGTATTAATAACCTGTGGCAATTGTTGTTACAGCTTTGAACCACAGTTTCCCCTAAAAAGTGACATCTAAAGTGGTCTGGCTCTCCCCACAATTTAAAAAAAAAAAAAAGTCTATTTTAAGAAGTTGATATCCCAGGTATTATTTTACAAATTAAAACTTTTGAGGTGACCAGACTCATCAGTTCCCTGACAGAAGCTCTTCTCTTTTTGTAATGTGAAAAAGTACAATTTCCCCCTCTGGAGTGAGCTCGGCCTTCAGATGAAGACACCTCAGCAGATTTTCCATTTCAGTCTTCTGTCCAGTTTCAGTTTTATATTTCCTGTCTCACTGTCCTTTCATTTTAAGGGTTTCAAATTGACACACAAAAACAAAAGCAGCACTGACTCCAGATCTTTTTGTGTTTCTCTCAGTTTGACTAGAAACCAAAACAGGGCAAATAAAATGAAATGAAACTTTGATACCATTTTGGGGTTCAAAGTGCTTTGTAGACCCTAGGAACTAACTCCTTCCTCACAGAGGATGGCTTGTTCTGTCATATCGCTTATTCAAAGGAAGGGAGATCAAAACAGAGAAAGTTTAATGAATTGACATTTTCATTTTAAGCACAAAATCCATGTTTCCAATTCCTTGAGTAGCATGCTGGATGCCCCTGGGTTTGGAGGTACAAAACTGACTGGATTAAACCCCAAACCTTCATGTAAACATGACACAGCACATGTGCTGAAATATTTGTGATTAAATAAAATCAAACCTTCCTTGCTGCAAACAGAAGAGAGAAACTTCCCTCTTGAAGGTGACCAGGGGTTCATGGCTGAGCACCATGGTCCTTGCTGCAAGACATGGTTTTGTTGCAAGACAGACTTCTGTGTTGGTCTCAGATCTGCTGGCCTTTCAACATCCCCAAACCAAATCAACAGTGACAAGTTTTGAACTGAATTTGATTGACTTCCCATCCTCTTGCATTTTTGGGTGGTTTTTTTTTGTTTGTTTGTTTGCTTGCTTTGGTTTTTTTTGTGGATTTCTTTAATTGTTTTTTCTGTTTTGGTTTTTTTTTTTTTTGGGGGGGGGGGTGTTGTGTTATTTTCGGTTGGTTGGTTTTTGTTTTTTGGTGTTTTCTTTCTCCTGGTAGGGATACAAATGAATGATCCGATCTTTAGAGGCTGCAGCTAGAACTGTTACAGCTCCCTCCCTCTGTGCCCTGTAAGGAGTGCTTAGGATTAGTGCTCACATCTTTCTCCTAATTTCAGCACCTGGGAATTATTCCCCTTATCCTCTAATTTTGACTTCTTTTTCTTTCAATGCCACTTGCACTCAGAAAGCAAAAATCCAGTCCTGGGGGAATATATGGGATGTTTTACATCCCAGCACAACACTTCAACACTTTGTTTTGGGACTGCAAAAGGAGGCAAGACAATCACCTGCTTGAGTGAGCCCTTTGGAGGAGGCAAACAAGTGTCACTTTGTTCTCACTTTTGCAACCCAGGCAGAGACTGAGGGGGGTAAGGGAAGGTCAGGACAGACCTGTGATTTAAAGACAGAATGGTTTGATGACTGAATGAGCCGGGGGCTTGACTTTCAGCTCATGCTGACACGGATCATTATGCAGAGGGATGCACAGAATCATGGAATTGTTTACATTGGAAAATCCCTTTAAGATCAAGTCCCACCATTCCCTCAGCACTGCCAAGCCTGCCATTAAGCCATGTCCCCAAGTGTCCCATCCAGATGTCTTTTAAATCCGTCCAGGGATAGGGACTCCACCACTGTCCTTCCTGGACAGCCTCTTCCAGGGTTGCACAAACCTTTTGGTGAAGAAAATTTTCAATATCTAGTGTCTACCTACCCTGGTGCAATTAGAGGCTCTCTCCTCTTATCCTCTCCTTTATTCCCTGGAAGCAGAGCCACCCCCAGCTCCCCACTCCTGTTAGGGAGTTGCAGAGAGTGAGAAGGTCTGCTCTGAGCCTCCTTTTCTCCAGGCTGAGCCCCTCCAGCTCCCTCAGTTGGTCCATTCCTTTGCTGGACATGCTCCATGTTAGTGCCTCAGTTTCCCCACTGAAAGGCAGTGACTGTGCTGCTCATTCCCGTCACAGGCCTCCTGAATCAAGGCACAAATCTACAGTGCTGAGCAACCAACACACCAGCTGCTTCACAGCCATACGCAGGAAAAGAGTCATCTCTTGACTTGCTCCAGCAGCAGGAGTATTGCCCAACCCTGTCAAATGCTTTTCCAGGGCCAGCTGTAGTGTAAGGCCAGCAGAAGGGGACCCTGGCAGACCTCAGCATGCCTCACTTGAAGCTGATACAAAAAGCCAGGCAAGCTCTCTTTCCTTTTGCTTATAAACAAAGAGTTGGGCCTGCTGATAAATGCTGAAGCTTTAACCAAGCCCATATTGGCCATTAAAAATCTCTTGACTGCCTCTTGGGTATCTTTAAGGAGCACATAAGTCTTCAAGGACCCAAACGCAACACAATTTTCTGGCCACAAATAGGGTACATCCCTGCCAAAACCTTCCTCTGCTGCAGCTATGGCATTCTCCAGAAAACATTTTATAAGTCAGTTTCCAAGCTTTGTGACAAGAGCATATATAAGGAAGCATAAAATTCGCTGATCCTCATGCTGCTTTTTGACTTGAGGAACTGTTTCTTTCTGTATCTTTCTTTACCTTCTCCTTGACTCCTTAATGAACCCCATATTTCTAAGAAAGAACAAAATTATGGTAATTGAAACCTCCTCAGTATATTACCAGCTCTAGAAGGAGCATTTGGGGAAGAGGGGAAGCAGAAGACTTAGGGTATGTGCAGGACTAAATCATGACTTGGAAGAAGATGTCAAGGTGCGAAAGGCAAGAAAACTGCTCTTGGTCATATCAGCCTGGACTTTCCTTCTCCCAAGTGTCACCACAGCTTTCTACCCACATCCAAAAGCAAGCAAGGAATGCCATAGGGCTGACCTGTAATACACCACACAAACACAACTTCTCTCTCTTCACTTCCACAATGACTGTAAGAGCCCTGCCCACGCACACAGGCATCATGCATTACACAGACTTGAAACATGGCTGAGTAATAGCCACTCTACAAGTAGACATAATCAAGGGTTGAGTAGTTGTCATGTTTTATCAATATACCATCAAATCTCATTAATCTCCTGTCCAGAAGATCAAAGATGGATCCTCACAACACTCAGATTTTTCATGGTAGCAGCTCCACACAATGTTACCCTTGCAAAGCAAGGTTGGATGGTGCTTGGAGCAACAAGGTCTAGTGGAAGTGTCCCTGCCCATGGCAGGAGATTGGAACTTGATAATCCTGAAGGTCCCTTCCAACCCAAACCATTCTATGATTCCATGGAAGTGAGACTTCTGTGGCTGCAAAAACACCATCAGTGGGTCAAATTCTGCTTGTGAGACATCCTGAGTTCAGAGAGCAGGATCTTGACTCTGTGGTTGCATGGTTAAAATGATCAAGCAAAGCATAAGCAGCAGGCTCCAGTGATTTCCATGAGAGTAAGTGCAAAGTTCGTGGAAACACGTTTAATGGGGATAATGTTTTCACTGAAGTCCTCTCATCCTTCCGCTCCATGGCTGGCTGACTTTACCAGTCTCAATTTGCAGCCTGCCTGAATACCACCCAAAATATTTTCTCAATTAGAGGAGAAAACAGAAATTTGCCACTTGTCTGCCTCTATTCTGCTGCCTGTCAGCATTCAAGCAAATATTTCAATCGTAGCCTTTTGCATGCTGCTAGCCCTGCTCATTTAACCTTTTGCCCTTCCCCAGGCTAATCCATCGGCCTTTACCTCCAAACCTTTACAGCCAAGGGCTGGCCACAGGATGGGCTGGCAGAGAGGGGAGGATGAAAGGGGTGCTGTGGGGGATAAGTTATGCCAGACTTCATTGCACTTTAGGGAGGGGGAGCAGAGAGGATGCAAATCTCTGACCATGTTCCTCAAAGAATTCAACCACCAGCAGCACGGATTTGTGCTTCCACATCTGGAAGGTGGAGAGGAAAGTAAACAATTTTTAAGAAAAAAATGAAAGGGAAGCCTCTGTCACAGCAGCTCTCCTTCGCATGGCCAGCAGCATCCTGAGGCAGCTGCCTAATTGCCCATGGAACCTTTGCTCCTCTGCCTCATCCACCCTCCTCCCCATCCCACGTGTTGCTGAGATTAGTAGCTAACGGTTCCACTGTCAAGAGTGCATGTGATGAAAATAATGCCCAGAGCGCTGCCTGTCAGCCTTAGAAATGCCTGCTTGGCTTTGATGGTGGAGGTCTGCAAAACCTCTGCCCACCTGGCCTCCTGCTCAGCCAAGCATCCCCTGTGGCTCTCCAGGGGCTGTGCCAGGCTGCCCGCTGTATGAGAAATCGCTGACCCTTCCGTCACATGGGCGCTTTAATTGTTCACATCAGTATTTTGTTTCTTTCTACTGTAGACAGTTTGCTGTCAGTTATCTGTCCTTCATATGTAATTAACTGTGCTGTCTCCCAGCTCATTAGAAACAAGCTCCTCTCCTTCCCCTCCCCCTCTCCCCCAGCCAAGTCACAGTGCACATTATTTAGGTTAAATCATGTTTAAGTAACTACATAAATAGTAGGTCGAGTTTGCCTTTTGTCTGGGCTGAGACTGTTGCTTGGCTCCTTTCTCAAAGTGTCAGACCAGGAAAGCCCTTATCCCTGGAAGGCCTTGAAGGGAAATCCTCATTGGGCAGAGCAGCTGTGCTACCCCAGGAGCAGGGGAAGGTTCTCTGAGCAGAAGACTCATCCAGTAGGTAACAAGAAGGAGTTGCCAAACTTTAATAAGGCAGGCATAAAAGTCAGCACTGCAGAGCAAAAATCCTGCCAAAAGAATGTTCATCGTCTAGCAAGAGATATCAGTGAGAGGAAGGTGAGGCTTGGCTTGGGTATTTTTTTTTCCCGCTGCCATAGCTTATTCAAATCAGCAAGATGCAACTCAAGTGACATAATTTCACACATGCTGGGTCACTCACTACCACTTGCAACTATAGCATTGAAACTCAGGTGTTAAAATACACGTGAAAGACTTCTGAGCATTCATTTAATTAAGAACAAAATTAATTGAGGATGCGGGTATACAGGTTCAAACAACCTAAAAACCAACATGAATCATGACCTTGAACTCAAACAAAACCTCCACCAAACTGTCCTAAAGTGTTAAGAGTAGCAAAAGTGAAATCTGTAAAGTTCATTTTCTAATTTTGCTTGGACAAAACTTCATGTTCCTGTAAACCATTTTCCTGTGCCAAAGTGCCTCTAATATCATCTGATGTAAAGATTTGAGGATTTAAATATCTGCTTCTAGCTGGGAATAACCACTGACAGAATGAGCATGAGAAAGCTTGTTTCTTCGAGATTTCCAGCTTAGTATAAGAGATTTAATCATCTGAAGGAGCTTCGGGTGAATCACCTGAACTTTTGGATACCAACTTCAGCCAAGACCTCCCATCCTCTTTGTGCATACACATCCTTTCTGATAGACTTGGGCAAGCCAAATGCTTTAACTGATTGGACCAGGCTCAGCTTTGCCAGATTGCCTGCACAAAGGTTGTGAAGGGCTTTGGTGAATACTTCCACATGAAAAGCACTGCAGATGTTTCCAGCAATGTTATTTGAAGCTAAATTATTGCTCGGGGAAACTGTTTATACCAGGAATGCGAGGCAATGAAGTTCTCCCTTCCTACCACTTTATGGGTGCAGGTGATGGCAGAACAAAAGCCTTCCAGGCTGTGTAAGACCAGCAAATCTCACCAGTGACATGCGAAGGCCACCATGAAAAGCCAGGGCATAGTTCAGTTTTCCAGTCTATCTACAGCTTGTCTTCACCACAAGGGCTTAAAAAGGATGGAGGTCATAAGCAAGTGTCATACACGTCACTAAAGTTGTTTTACCAAAGACATTCAATCTAAACTTTCTTCCTGGGCTTAATACAGCTGCTGGTCTAACAGGGAAATATGCTGCTACTGAGCTGAATCCCCCCAAAAATGGCAGTCTGGCTTCCCATCCCTACCCAACTCAGTCTCCTGACACTGTTTGTACTGCTTCAGGAGACAGCCCCTACCACACTTTACCCAGTTTTAGGCAGACAGAAACAAACTAACCATAGCTTGGTTCATCAGAAGCATACCCAGTTTTAAGGGGATGTTGTATGATGAATAATACATGTTTTAAAAAAATAAAAATGTGCTCAAGAAGGAAAGGGAAAAGGAAGGAAGAAAGAAAAACATACATGAGTGGGGGGAGGGGGAAAAAGGACAACAATCTGAGACTTTCAATGGGAATGTCCAAAAATAACACAAACAGGATCTCCCTGCCATCTGCTTCGATCCTCTCTGAAAGGCTTTCAAAGCAAAAAGCCTTGCCAAAACCTGACAAACAAAACACTGAGAATCAGTTTTAATGGAATACCAATACTGCATTACCCCTTCCCCCCTTTTTGCTCCATAGACACACACCTTCCACACCCCTCCAGTTGCCAAATAAATGACACTAGGCAAAAAAATTTGCTTCGGTTACGAAGCTGAATAAACAAAGAATAATTTTGCAAGTGGTCCCATATGTCTCTGCTTCTCTGCTTACAATGGACACTAATAAGATTTGCCATAACTAATTCATTCTTTCACACCATTACCCTATTCTCTAACTTAAGGACAAAAAAAACCCCCAAAACCAAGAATTAAATTCTGCATATGTCATGTGCATTTTTCTGCAACTTTCACACAGTTGAAACACAAGGGTTTCAACAGCAGGCCCACCCATCACAGCACAGGTATTCCCAGCTTAGTTTAGGCCTCTCAGTGAGGTTTAAAGGTGAGTTTTACTGAACCTAAAAGGAACAGAAGAATTGTCACTTGTTTACTTTGGTTTTCCGTTCCCATTTTTCAAAAAGAGATGTCTAATGGGGTTGGTGGAAAATGGGGAGGCATAGGGGAGATGAGATCACAACACCAAATGCAATGTGTTAGTGCACATAAAGTAGAAAATCTTGACTCCAAGGGCAGTGTGCTAGCACATAAAAAGCAGAAGCAAATTCCATTAGCTGCAAAAATCTGGAACTCTCCTGTTTCCCTTCAGCCCAGCTAAGCAGAGCAAACACAAAGCAAACACCCAGCAGCAACACCCAGGACTCTCAGAATCCAGGCACCCTTCAGCCCTTGCCTGCCCCCAGTTCTCCACTATGCTGGGATGCAGAGATCTTGATGAAGGGCAAAAAACTATTTGTTTTTGGTTCGTTGGTTGGTTCTTTGTTTGAGGGGTTTTTGTTATTGTGTTTTTTCCAAGATTCACATCTTTCCTGACAGACTTAAGAAACAAGCCCAAAATGCTTAAACCCACACTTCCCTGCTGCACTTTGCCCTCTCTGCTATGGGGATATTTTTATGTCTCAGGAGCACACCTTTACCAGCGCCGATCAAGCTTCTTTAGCTTTCCTCTTTTAGAACATCTGAGGCCCAAATTACTTGAACAAACAAAGGAGCTTTCCCTCTCTCCATCCCCTGCTGCCACCTCCCCCCTCAGTGCTGGGTCTGCCCCTCCTCCTCCGGCACACAAATGGCCTTGCACCAGACGGGATGGAGGGAGGGCTCCCAATTACACCTCTTTATTAATGAGGGGCCATGGCAGGAAAGGGACTGCAGCAGCGTGGGGTAAAGACTGCGGCTGCTGGCTCCTTCCTGTCACCCAAACCGGGGAGCAGAGATCAGGAGTAAGCTGCTGGGAAGGAGCCCATGTGCCAGAGTTTTGGCTCACCTTCCAGGCCACCTGTGCCATGGTGGGTGGGCATTGCTGGTCCACCACCACATCTGGGAAAGGGTGTCAGGAAAAAGGTCTGCAGGGACCCCAGTTGTTTCTTGCAGCCTGTGGATGGGGTGAGCTGAGTGGTGAGAGGGCATGATGGTACCACCAAACCATGGGATGGGTGCAGAAGTACTTTCTGTAGCTGGAGCAGTGGAAGGTGGGATGCCTTCTCCAGTGGCCCTGGGTAAGACACCTCTGTCTGCCTCAATTTTCTACTTGAAAACCTTAGGAAAGTGCTGAAAATCCATGTTCTTTTGTGACATTCAGATATGATGCAGTGTAAAGGTGCCCAAGCTAATGGCAAGAGGTTTGGAATGACGTGGTCTTTAAGGTCCTTTCCCACCCAAACCAATCTATGACCTGTAACAGTTACAGGGCACTGCCTTCAGTTTTCCATAAGTACTATCCATCCTCTAGCTCCTTTCTCCCCATTTTCGTGGTGACTCATTTCCTTGTTCCAGGAAAGATAAGGAGGGTGATGTTTGAGAAAAAGTCATGGTCAAAATCAAAACTCTTTCCTGCTCTCCCATTTGAACCTTAGGCCACCCTTCACATTCCCTTCGATGCTGTAATGTCACACCTGATAATAAATTTTCTGAGCCCCTCAAGCCTCTTATTTACCCATCAGACCCTCTGCAGCACTGCCTACATGACTGTCTCCAACTAGCAGAGCCCAAAACCTCCTTTCTCCTTACCTCACTGTTTAAATTCCTCTCCCACTGGGCTGCTGGCTTTTCCTCAGGAACAAAGCACAGCCCCTGCAAGCAAACATTTCTACCCATCTGAGTCCAGCAGCCATCACTAAAAAAGCTTTCCTTACCCCTAAAGTTCCCTATAATTTTTCCCCTGACCTCGCAACATGCTTGATGACCTTTCCAACTCCTTCCCTACTCTCAAAACTAGATTTGATCATTTTGTCCAGTCTTTAGGTTTATTTACAGACCTTCATGCTACCTGCGCTTCTTGTTTAGTCTCTTTGGGGTCTACCCATAACTGTGTTTTCACACAAGTGGAAAGTCTGCAGGCAGGCAGTGAAGATGTAGAGAGAAAAGGGGACTATAAGGGGAACATAAAGCATTTCGACTTTTTCTAACCAGGGATTAACACAGGTTTTAAACAAGGGGACTCCCTTCCCAGCTGACAGCAGCAGCTGCAGCTTCTGACTTGCTCACAGAGTGGCAGGGAATCGAATCAAAGAGAAAAGAAGAAAGAGGACAACCCTTCCTTGGGGAGTAGGAAACACAATACGAGCTATTCTAAAATCCTTGAAAATACTGGCTTGGTTTTAGGTCAGGCTGTCCTTTCCCCTTCTGTCCTGTGTGCCCCCCACCCCTTCCTCCCATTCGCCTCTCAACAAAGGGAAATTGGTATTTTTCAAAATTCTTCTGAAAGCCAACCCGGCAGATGGTTCTTTCCATGCCGGGGAGGGAACAAAAAAGAAAAACCTGCCAGGATACACATCACTGAGATGTGACAAAAATGGGCATGGTGGCTGGCCTCTGACCCAGGGATTTCATAGACCTATTAAACCATGTGTCCAAGATGGACTGAAGAGACTTCTATCTCCAGCATGCAGCTGCTGTACCCCATGGGCCCGTGCTAAATTTATTAGATTAAGTCAGACCAGATAGACTGAAAAAAGACAGGGTTTCCATCTCCCACCTTTTCAACATCTTAGGACAACCCTCAAAACCAACATTTAAGCAGGTGGAACTGAAATTCAGCAGTGAAATTCGCAATGTAGTAGTAAAAGGCTTATTCAGACAATAATTAGCAACAGTCCTACTTTACCAAAATCTTACATATATATCAGTAATTTGAACTCCTGCAGATGCAGAAAGCCAAGGGTAAGTTACTGTTAGCCCTTCTATCACACTCAAATGCCTCAGGTTAAGGATCTAGCTGTCCATCACAAGCTGCTCTCCCTTCTTTTTAAAATATCATCTTCCCTCTAGACAACATCAACAGCCAAATCCCCACTCTCTTTGAGGGTGCTCCAAGCAGATCCTAGGGGATCAGATCCCCACATCCAAGGCACACAAGTTGCCTCCAAGGACGGAGCATGACTTGGTCATGTGCCACAGCTGCCAGCCAAAGCACAGGGTGCAGCAAAGCGTGTGCTGCCCTCCCGCAGAGCTGCCCTGTGCTTCACAAATTCCCATGAAGCACCCTGGCAGTTGCTGTCCCCCAGTGACTAATAGCAGCTCCTGCCCACGCCCAGAGTAAATGACCTAAGGACAGATCAATCCCTCCCCATCACGCTCTTCCCAGTTCCTCCTGTGATTGCTGTGTTGTAGACACAGAAAGAAACTGGCTTCCCACCCCCTCTTCAAATCAGGAATATAATTATAAGTAATGCAACGGAATTAAGACAAGAGAGAGAAAAGGCTGGAGGGAATTCGTCCTAATGATTACATAAATTATTGAAGAAAAGTATCCCATGTAAAAAGAGAGGCTATCTTTGGGAAGAGTACTTCACCAGCTGAGTGCTGGTGAACACAATGTCAGAAAAAGGACAAGACAAATTAATCATCCCCATCTAACCTGCACACAACATGGGATACAAGAAGTAGAATACGTTGTCAATCCAATAGCATCAGTTCCCAGTGGCAGATGCAACAAAACAAGTGCCTTCAAGTTCTCTGCTAATACACATTAGGCAGGTGACAAATGTAGGGACTGTCCCAGCAGCTTCTGGTGAGAGGCAGAAATGAGGGCTGATGAAGACCCTCTTAGTGCTGCAGCTCCCCAGTGGAAAAAAAAATCTGTCTCAGGTCTACTTTTCTTAGTCTTAAGGGTGAGCTTTTGTCAAATTACCCCCTTGGGAATACAGCAGCTAAAATTTAGGTGAAGCTACCCAGGCCAGCACAATGTTCTTGCATATACTGAGGAGTAGGGGAGACTGCTAATAAAAATCTATTTAGAAATTACAGTGCAAGCTCTACCTTGGAGGTATGAGGAAACTATTACCTACACATCCTCCTGGGAGAAACGTTTGCCAAGCACAGTTACAGAAGTGCCTTTTCACAGAAGCACCTGGTGGAGAACCAGTGACCTGCCCTGCGGGTGAGGCACGGGTGTGATCCGTGGTGACACACAATGTCCACTGCTCAGCCCTCTCACTGTCAGACAGAGTCATCAGCATAGAGAGGGGCCCTGGCCTCTGCCTCATTTGTTTGTGTCACCGCATTCCTTCCAAAAGGGAGAGCATTGGGCAAGTCAAAATTACCCACTAATCCCCTCAGGGCTGATTCTCGTCTTTCAGACATATGGAGGGAGAGCAGCTCACATGAGGTTAGGACACTGAAAACTACTGAAATTCCTCAATGAACCACCCAGGTTTATAGTGTCAAGAGTTGTTGTAACACTGATGTCAATAAAAGATACCATCTCTTTACAAACCTTGCCACCCAGGTGAGACAGAACCATGAGAAACTGATGAGAAGATAATGAGCCGTCCAGTAGATATTCCTCATTCGACTCTTACCACATTTTAGGATTTACAGACCAGAAGGGATTATTAACGGCATCTAGGTCAGCCAATTGCATCCTGGCCCCAAAACTCCACCCACTCATCTCTGCTTACAGCCCTAACTTTATGCAGAGGTAAGTTTTAAGTGAGCAGTGGAGATGCAGAGAGTTAACAGTTTTGAAACAAATTGACTAGTTTAAGTAACTAGAAGAGGAACTGGCTTCCAGAAGGGCTTAGCACTCCTCACTTGGAGTTCAGGCCATCACCTGGGAGATTCAATTGTGTCATGGTTAAGCAACCACAGCACCGTAAAAATGGACTGAGTGCTACCCTGGCCTGCAACAGGTTCCTTGAGTAAGGAATTACTTAATCTTATTACTCTATTTCACATTCTGTACTAAGAGACAAGATGGTTCCATTTATCCTGCACAGAGCTTGTGAAACTCTTGCAGGAGGACGGGATCTCCTGATGCCTTCATACAGAACCTGCCAGCAGCACATATGGATGTACAATAGCAACATGAAACACCACCTTAAAATGAGCCTGGTAGAGACCCACATAGTTTTGCAAACATCACTGCAGGTGACTTTCTATTTTGAATGACCATGCCCTTCTCTTCATGAATTCTGTCTTGGCCACAGTCCAATCCACATCTCAGACATACAACCTCATCTGCAACCTGCAGTAAGACACCTTAGCCCTTATGCTGTCCTTTTCACTGATAGCCCACAGCTCCAGGAAAAAAAGAGAAAATAACAAGGTGTTTGGCTTGATACCACCCTGGACACACAGAGTTTGCTTTACATCCCACTTGGAAGCAGTCTCATGCTACTGGTTCATGTGCCACAGCTTGAGAATCCCTCGCCTGACAGCAAATACCCGTAGCTCAGAGTCCAAATATAATCACAATGCAGAAATAGCACTTCATGCCCTGAAACGAAGAAGCCAACAGCCACTGGTCAAATTCATGTTAGAGGTCATGGCAAGAAATGGAAAGTAACGCTCTTATGAATACACGGTTAACTAGACTTGTCCTCAACTGTCACATATCAAACAGAATCACTTTAAGGTTCACAAGTTGGAAAAGTCTCAGCATTAAAAACCAAAACAATGCATGTTTATTATGGGTATTTTTAGACTGATTTCCTAAGGAAACAAGGCTAACATGGTTCACACTGTGTTTGGTGTATGTGAATGTACACACAAATAAACTCCTTGCCTGCCTGCAAGATCCCCTCCTCAACGTTTTTGGAATATTTTTCCCAGTTTTGATCACATTTGATGTAAGAACAGAAATCTTTGTGATACAATATTCTTACAAGTTTTGTTCAAATTATTCACTGGCCAGAAAAAAGCAGCCCTTGAGGGACTCTCAAACAGGGCTTGGCCTGCAAATTCACTTATCACCAGACACCAGAGAAGTCACACAAGAGGAAAAGTGGTCAGGAACCAATTTTCCTAAGTTTCAGTGGTCTTAGAAAAAGACAAGCTGAGGGTACCAGTTGAACCAACACTTTACATTCAAATGAACTCATATGGGTCCATCACTCAGTCCCACTGGCTGGGCAGAGGGACGGAGACAGAAAGAAGCCCATGTGAGAATAAAGCATTTGAAGAATTAGACCTGACCTGAGAGGGCTAGCTGGGTGTTTCTGTGTCTGTGTGTGTGTGAAAAAGAGAATAAAGATGAAAAATCTGAAGGTAAATCAGAAGGTGTCTGTGGTCAGGCATTCCTGGAAGGGGAGGAAAGGAAACACTGCATGCAAAAGCTAATGCTGGAAGAATATGATAATGTACCTGAAGGACTGACAGCCCTTTGCAACCCAAAACCTCTGCGAATGAAGACAAAACCGGTTTGCAGCCCTGGGTGCACATGCCAGCACATCACGTCTCCATCTCTGTTAGCCTGGAGGCCATACTGCTTTTGAAACAACCCACGTGTGCTGACTTGGCCAAGTGTTTATGAGGCTGCAGGAGCAGCACCCATCTCCTCCTGCATTTAGATGGTTGAGACTAAGGACCTCCAGCTGGATCCCCAGCTTTCTGCACTTGTCCAGTTGCTGCACCAGTTGCTTCCCTGCAGCATCTCCTCAACACCAAAACCAGGTCTGTGGATGTTTTGTCACAGTTGGAAAAGAATGAGGCAGCACAAGCAAACAAGGAAATGTCACAGAGGGCCATCGAAACTCAGCTGTGGGAGGGATAGACTACTGCAAAACAAAGCCTGTCATCGACACAGACAGTCTCCCCAAGCCCTGGTCATATGGCAGCTAATCAAATACACCAAGTCTTCCTTGTTTGGCACTCAAGTGTTCAGCAGAAAATGCCTGCTTACACTTCCCCAGCACACCCCTTCACTGCCAGACATTTGCTTCTTTAAGGCACACTTGACTAGGTGTAAAAAAAAAAGGTCACGATTCTTTGGGAGCAGTCATTGAGGGGTGGGCATCACCTGGCTCAGGCAGAGCACCGAACTGGAAAAGACACTCTGCCTTATTCCTGTCACAAGATATTCATGGCATGATGCAAGACAGACACTTCTCCAGTAAGTGTTGGACGAGAGGGAAGGGTTAAGAGGTAGGATCCAACCCTTCCTGCTCTTCATAGAGAGGATTGAACCACTTTCAGTAGGGGCCAGCCTCCTCCCGATGACTATGTGGGGGATCAAGAGGACTCAGCTCCCAGTCTGGGTACCTCAGGTGCCTTCAAAGACAAAGATGAACCTAAATGGTTCTCAGCTCATAGAAAAACTTGTTTCTTAAGCAAAGAAATTAATTTCTTCACAAGGAAAAATAATTCCTGCCCTCTTTCTGAGGGGAGCCTAAGGTAGTTATGGTGGGAGGGCAACAAACTGCAGCTGTTTCATTTGTGTCTTCAACAATGTGATAGAAAGAAAAGTTAGCCTCAAGGAAACCTGGGATGAATATCAAAGAGCTGAGTTGGTGTAGCTTTGCACCTATACACTTGTGGAGAAAGACTGTAAAAATGCCAGGAGACTCATGCCTGTTGGAGCAGCTCTGAATTGATCTCTCAGCTGTTCAGAAGCCAGTTTCACCTTACAGGCAACTAGAATAACACTCCCCTGTTTTGGCACTTCTGGGGCTTTACCACTATCCCGTAACCTGGGAAGAGGCTGAGGTCTACTCTGCTGGTACAAGCTCCAGATACCTGCTACAAGCATCATTTAGAGCAGTCTCAAGGCTTTGCTATGTAACAGTAAGGACTAAACCAGCACAGAAAAAAAGAAAGAAAAAGAAAAAGAAAAAGAAAAAGAAAAAGAAAAAGAAAAAGAAAAAGAAAAAGAAAAAGAAA
>JAOXXN010000364.1:2781023-2803316 GCA_026770055.1 Myrmophylax atrothorax
AAGAAAAAGAAAAAGAAAAAGAAAAAGAAAAAGAAAAAGAAAAAGAAAAAGAAAAAGAAAAAGAAAAAGAAAAAAAAAGAAAAAGCTCTAAATCAAATCCTACCACTTCAAACAGGTACAACACCACACGAATGCCTTCTCCTCCTACTTGCTAAGCCACACGCAGCACAGGGAGCAAGCACTTACGTCAATTCCCTGAGCCGCGCTGGGGATCGCAACAGGAAGAGCTGACTCAGAGGACATCTTGTACGGGGATGCCCTTAGCAAAGAGGAATAAGCATGCACAATGAGCAATTGGATGATCATGCACACAAATCACTGGGGAGAGGAGTCCAGCACAGGGGTAATCCAGCAAGAGCTCTGGATGCACATAAGACCTGGAGGGAAAGTGCAATGTGCAGTCAGCAATAAAAAGAAGGGGGAAGAGGGGGCGAACTGTTCATGATCTCCTAGAAGAAGGAGGGGTGCAATGGTGAAAGCACATGAATGAGAGAGTCCTCAAGGAAAGGTGAACCACAAGAGAAAATTTTGCATGTGGGGCAAGGGAAAAAAGACTATGAATTGAAAGTGTCAGAACTGCATTCTGCAGAGAAATGGTAAAAACACCTACAGAAACTCAAAGGAGGAAAAAAAAGAAACAAGAACACTGCAAGAAAATCGAGTTTCCTCTGACTGCTCATAAGAAAGCTTTGCTTCCAATTCACTTGCTGCTGTGCTTATCTCTCAGCAATAAAATGTGTTCACCCATCCCAAACTCTCAAAAAACCCTAGTGCACTAATAATTAAAAAAAAAAAAAAAAAGAGTTTACATCCCCTGAAGATGGACATTATGCATATGATGAAAGCTCCAAAGAAACTTTGTCAGGCTGTGATAAAGAAAGAAGGGGTCAAAAACGAAGTGTTTTCAGACATAAGAGAACAGACAGAAGAGGAAAAGCAGGGAAAGGGTGAAAGAAAAGAAAGAAAACAAAACCAGGGAAATATTGCTCATCTGGGCCTTGTTACATGCTACATTACAGGCAGGGAATGCTGATGGACTGCTTCATTGCATTTGGTGCCACAATTTCAGTGTCCTTCCAGACTGGTAGTACGTTTCCATATATAAAGGGAAAGGAACGTTTAGTGATGCTGAGGATCCTGGACTCTAGCAACCCTGCTGCAGATGGGAGAGCAGCAGCTGCAGCAGCGTTGCCAACATACTAGCAGGACATACTTAGGGCTCCTGCTTTTTTTCTTCCCTCCCTCTGTAATCAGACTAAATGAAATGGAGATATTTGTGGGTTTAGAAGTGGCAACAGTTCAGCCTGCTCCATCCCCAGGTGCCAAAGGGTTGAAATAAGAGAAAACTCTTGCAGAACATTTGTGCGTTTTCCAATTGCCACACAAGTAGCCACAGGAACAGCCCAAGCTGCAATTCAGCTTCTGAGCAGTCCCAAGAAAAAGGTTAGGAAACTACCTTTGCTCTTATTTTCAAGTAGGGGAAGCTGATGTGAAACTGGGCATGGCCAGGACTTGAAAGAAACCCCAAAAGTTGTTGGGTGGCAGCCAAGCATTCAGGCCAGCAGAGCAGAGGTTCCCAACACTGGTGCTCTCTCATGCCTCCCCACTCCAGGGCATCAGCAACCACACCCAGCAGGATCTCTCCAGAATTCCCTCCCTTCCCATTCAGGATCACATAACACCCCCGGGGCGATTGCTCACATGGAAAAGCAACATGAGGAAAGTATTTAATATATGTTTATGTCTTTTAATATAGTGTAGCAGCTGGAATCAAAGGCAAAAACCCTGGGCCTCGGCATATGAGCATCATAGCTCTCCACCGAGTCCCCTTCTAATCACTGCCACTCTCTGGACCACAGCTTTAGAAATCAGGCACTAACCCCTACTGCCTAATTAGCAGAGCAGCGTAAAGCTTAGGAACAGGCATATCTTCTTCATCCCTAAGTGGCCACTGAATAAATGTTATATCCCCAGTTCACAGTCCCTTTTTACATTGCTGGCATTACCAGTCCTTTGTGTACCCACATGCTGTTACTTAAATTGCTTCCATGTTTTCATTACTTGCCCTCTCTGCTGTGTGTATTGAAACTCCTGCAAGAATGCTGAAGTGGTATTTCAAAGCACTGGGGACTACTGGAGATGTGGCTGGAAATATTATGCAACAAGCTAAAGTGATTTTTCAATTCCTGATAGAATTTGCAGCTTCTCAGGGAGAAAAATAAATTTGGGTGCTTCTCCATGAGGTGCAGGACAACCACTGCCACCTGCCAGAGACCCAAGAATGGCACGTGCAGCTCAGTCTGTCAGACCTGTGTGTATTCCCTGCATCTATGAGCAAGGTGGTAAACCCAAATAATGATGCTGCTCCCATCTGCAAGGGAAATGTGCACATTGGGCAAAACTCTTCTGGCAAAAATCCATGGAGGACAGTGGAGTGATGCCAGCTGAAGGTCTGGCCCACTCATTTCAATGTGTTTTTCCTTCCTGCCACTGCCAGTAGATGCTTTTCTGGAGCTTGTGCTGATTAAAGCAACAGGCAATCAAACAGCCTGACACTGAAATTACAAAACCACCAGAATCATTTAAATGTGACAATCACCTTTTTTTTTCCTCCCAGCCAGTACTACAGCTCTCAATGGTTCTACAAGCACACTCTGATGTCTCTTGTGTACTCTGTTCTCCCAGGGAAACACATGGTTGGACCAGAGAGTTACTTCACCTTGTGAGTTTCAACTTGCTCTATCCTAATTATCTTCCCCCAAAAATTCTGTGCCTGCCACAAGATACATACATTGTCCATGGAAGAAATTATACTATCAGCACTGGAACATTTCTCCCACTCATTTCCAACCTTCCCTTCCTGCAGTGCCTTTCATCACCCCTTGATACAAGATGTTCACAGTCTGATCCTGAAACCCAAAAGCTAAGAGGCAGTCATGTGCAAAATCCCTCCGGCTGCAGGGATGCAGGTTATTTCCCATCCTGATGATGTAGGTTGTAGGTCCCCAGGCATCAAAACCCTTGAGAAAACCAGGGTATTCCAGATCCCTGCTGGGGACATCTCTGCTGCAGCTGCGTCTCAGCAGCTGCCGCGCGGCAGCCGTTGGGTGTTATGCTAATGGATGCACCGGAGCAGCAGCCCTCTACCCATCTGCTCAGAGCATCCACCTGCTGGGTGGTAGGGGTTTTTTGTTTGTTTTAATGACCAGATTAGACCAGTGCTGACCCAAAGCGCTCCCAGCCTGTACGCAGGGTGTGAACACAGCCCCAGCCAGCTCCAACCTCGCAGCACAGGTACAAGCTGGATGCAGCCACGTCTGAGCTGTGATCTGCTTCTTTCAAACTCCTTATCCTGCTCCAATTAAGTCTGCACCCTGAGCATAACCACACTAACAAGGTGCATTTTTAGTTATTGTTCACGTTGGGTTTGTTTGGGTATTGTTTGGTTTTTCTGCATGTAACTTCCTTATACTTAGCTTTATTCAACCTTTTTGAATGACCACACACAGGAAAGAACCCACCTGATACCCATCTGACACCCATCTAACTGGGTAATAAATAGGAATGAAAGCTCTAATTTCTATGCAGTCATATTCTTCACAGCCCATGTATAGTAGGCAGTGGTTTGCAATTCTTTTTTGCTCCCTACATAGCTGTGGAAGGATTGCTTATCACACCTTTGCTGTCACCAAGCATAGTCTCACGCAACTGTTGCTTCTCCTGAGACCTCTGCAAGCATTCAGGGAGAAAAGAAAAGTGGAAATAAGACATTGATTGGTGCTAAGAAGACATCCCATCTTTCTCAGCAGGTGGGAAAATCTTGGTGTGTTATAGGGCCAAATCTCTTCTGTGCTAAAAAAGGTACTTCTTTCATGTCCATAGACTATGCCATTTAGCAAGATTCCAAGAAAAAATCCCCTTGATTTGTTTTAGGTTTTTGGGCTTTTTTTCCAGGTTCACCTTGTAAGTACTAAAAGACTCTTAATCTCCTTAGGCTCTGCTTTGAGTCAACAAGAAATGTTGATGTTTTAAAAAGTGATTTTGACTTAGGAAAATTTTAGTCTAAGTCAGCCTGCTGAAGAGGAGTTCTCCCAGAGGAGGTGGTGGCAATTAGCCTCCTCAAAGCTTCACATAGCCCTCTGAGCACCCATCAAGTGCATAAGGTATGGGAGAAGAGGGATCAAAGCTGTGTGAGCAGGAAGACCAAGTTATGCCCCAAGCTCTAATCAGGGGGTGCCCACAGCCCAGATGAATTTTTCCAGGTTTTGGAGATACTCATGAGTCTTTCATCAAATCTGGCTTCCTGTCTGAACTCATCATGATACTCACATACTACTAAGGAGGCAGAGGTGAAATATTTGCACTCAACATGACCAAAACTCTTTGTCTAATGCCTACGACAATAAACACCACTACACCAAAAAATCATGAGCAGTTCCCACCAGCGCGGCTTAGTACACTCAAATTCATTTTAAGAACTAAAAGTTGGTGACACTACTGAAAAATCAAGCCAACAGCAAAACAAAAGGGTGCTCTTGAAAACAGCTCATACAAAGAAAGGATTTTCTTTCTTTACCCATCCTTGACTAAATGAAAAAATAAAAAGATCCATTTTTTACCCAAACTTAAAGTGCCAGGAATTTGTCTGCAGAAGGATATTTCAAGAAAATGATAAGCATCTGGAAGAAAATGAGACTTATAATGGAAGTATTTTCTGTAGCATAACTGTAGTGCTGCTCTCACAATGAGGTAATCAAGAATAATGGAGCCCTTCACCCAGAATACAGGAATGAATTCAATTGTTCACTGTGCACATACCTCTACTTTAAAAATGCTGTTGAATGCTTTAACTGCCAAAAGGCTCGAGCATTAGCACTCAGGCACAAAGCAGTTCCGAAGTGGGCTCCTTCATCTCTCACTCATATAATGATTAATCTTAAAACTCAATTACTCACAAAAATAGAAGAGGCCCAGTTGAACTTTTGGTCCCTTCTGAATTGTTTCATCTGAATGATAGATCAAGATCATTCCTGATGCATATGCAGTGGCGCAGGATGACACCTGCCCTGTGCTCCTCCATGGCCAAACTTTGCCAAGGTTATGCCTTGGACACAAATTGTTTGAGCAGATTTATTCCTCCCTTCTCCCTCGGCTCCCAGGAGAAATTTGAAACATGAAAGGATAGGACTTACCTTCTTTTTGGAGTGTGATCTGTCCTCCTCTTTAGCTGTTTTGCTATTTTTCCCAGTTCTGGAAAGCTTCTGCTCCCCAGACTGCTTGATGGTGATTTTGATCTCGGGAGGGCAAATATAGTTCTCCAAGTTCTTTGGGGGCTTCTTTGCTCTCTTGGTGGTCTGGATCTTCAGCTTTAAACTCCCCTCCGTGAAGTTAGCCTCCTTGATGGAAAATTCCTGCTCCTCCAGGCCATCTCCTGCTACCCACTTCTCACTGTCCGCATTGGAAGTGGAATCCACGTCTCTTCCAGAACCCAGCTCATCCTCTTCCTCAGGCTCCAGCCTCTCGCTGCTCACCGGGATCCCCTTCCCTGAGCCTGACGTAGGCAGCATCGTCTCCCCTGTGCAGCTGGAGACAGGAGGAGGCTTTGTGGAGGTGACGGTAGCCGGCAGAAAGTCTGCCTCACCTCCTCTCTGCCGGGAGCTGCTCAAAGTCTCCCTGGGCTCCATAGCACTACCACAACGCTCTGGAGTTTTGTCGGAGGGAAGGGGAGTATGGGAGGGGGTGAGGAAAGCAAAGGCAGATACGATCCCAGGGAGCGAATGGTCACTGTCCACCAAGTTCAATGTCCTGGTCACCCAGAGGCTGCAAGTTGCTCAGAAGAGACCAAATCTGCCACTGTCAAAAGAAAGGAAAAGAAAAAGAGAAAGTTAGCACACACACACATCTCAAATGCATGTGGAGATGGCTGAAACAAGGCACAGAACAAAGTTAGGCTTCCCCTGCAGCATCTCAAGGCTTTCCTTGGAGCCAAATGGGAACCAAGGCTTGCCAGCATTTCTGAAAGCTGGATCTGGTATCACAAAGCAAGAAACAATAGCCACATGTATTGTTAATCTGATTAAAATGAATATGCATATATAGAAAAAAACAACAAAAACACCTAAAAGTGATGTCTGAATGCAAACGTCTTCAACTGGACTTGGGAAATAAATGAAGGGATGGCCAGTTCTCCACACCCATGAAACCTCTCTGTTGCTTCAAAGTGCTCACTGTCACAGGGTTTTCAGAGGGGAAAAGAAGTAGAGGCAGATACTTGCCTTGGATTAAACAATACCTCATTTATCAGAACACAGAAGACATGGTGCTGCCCTCTGAATCTGCAGCTGAGTTCCAAACTCTTTATTTCCCCATTTCCCAGGTACGAGAGAGAGATGCTTTTGACTGTCAGCTATTTGAGAAGGACTCTGCTTTGGATTAATTGTTCATTACAGACAAATTGCTGCTCAAGATGCTACCTGGGATGCTGGAAGTGCAAGAGGATCCATAGCAGGGTGATGGAGGACAGCTAAACTCAAGGTTTTCCAGAGTTCCTCATGCCCTTGGGTATCACTGCCCTGTGGCAAAGTCTAGGCTGGCTCATGCATAGACTGTGCTCTCATCCTTGCAAATTTTGTCTTTGTTTAGAACATCAGAGATGGAACTCTTTGACATGGAAGCACTTCTCTCAGCTAAAGTTGGGGGGAGAAGCTGTGAGTGTTCAATTGAGGCAAAAGTTGTATCATACAATGACATAGAAAGACTAATATCAAACATCTTGCTAAAAATAATACTTACATGGTGTTTTTAGAGGTATGGAGGTGATTTCATACAGTCTTCCAAAAACCCCCCTATTGCCACCCCCCCCACACACACACTCATCATGGTAAGCTAATTTAGATTACAAAATTAGCAGAGGAGTCTACAAAAGTGTAGCATACAAAACTAGCAGAGAGAAATAAATTTATTTTCTGCTACTTTAGGAGAAACAGGTCCCCAGTGCATCCGAGAAGTAACACTTCTGGCATATGGAGAAGGAAACAAGAGGAGACTGCCAGGAGTATGTGCTAGGGGTGCAGACTGACTCTTACAGTAATGGCTCCCTGCTAGATCAGCTCTACTCTACTTGACCAACTGCAATCAAGATCTGAGCACAGCCAAGGTCATTATTAGCAATAATACACAAAGGAGAAACAAAAATGATCTTGCTACCTATCACCAAATCAGAACAGCAATGCCAGTATAGACTACTCTAAGACACAGCTCCCCTAGTAAAAACACTTGTAGCACTGGCTTCTTTTTGCTTTTTAAAGGTACCTTGCAGGAGCTTGAAAGAAGTAATAACAAGCACCTTTTATTAGTTATAGATCCACATTTATGCTGGAGTGTGGCCATGGGTCACTTGTCCATCCTGGGCACACATGGCTACTAATGGAAAGTCCTAAGCATCCTAGAGCTCCATGAAATCATTAGGTGACTTCCACCCAGATCCCAGCAGACATAAATTAAAATAAAGTTCCCATAAATAGCACAAGCTGACAACCCAAGCAGAAAGGAAAAAAAAAAAAAAGAAGAACTCAGAGCCTGAATTGCCATCTGGCCTTAGAGATGGTTTCTGTAACTCACAGGAGATAGAAATACACCATAAAACCACTTGTACTTAAGTTGCACATCTCCTGGCAATAGAGGGGAGACTCATTTCCCAGAGCTGCTGTCACTGGTCTCATTTAAGATGATGTTGAGGAACTAACAGACCCAAGGTCTCCTGCATACCTGCCCTGTCTCACCCTGAGGTCAGAGTCTCTCCATTTCACCACCTGGGAAACAAGGATCACAATCACACTTACCTCCTTCAAACCCATTGTAGAGTGGGTTAGTTAATGTCCTTACATAGTTTTGAACCCAAGTGTTTACCCTGTGGTAGTTGCTAATTACTAACACAATTAGTACCTTAAAGCCACCCAGTTGCAAGGTACTGCTCCACCTAATTGACTGACTTTGCACATTGCTTTGCCTCTCGTTTGTGCCTATGGAGGGGATGAAAGTCAGACGTGCTACCTTCCCTTTCCAACTGGTCCAATAAAAAAAAAAAGAAAAAAAAGCCACCTTATTTATCTGCCATTTTGAATTGTTAATCTGCTTGGAGAGGGACACAATGTACACACACTCCTGGGCTGCAACACAAACAAAAGGTGGTAAAAGCTCGGCGGTGGTGCAGCATTCCAGGGAGTTACTGCTCTGGTATGCACGCATGTACAATGGGCACTCTGTGTCGGCCTCCGCCCACAGGCTTTTAACCTCTCTCGCTGCTGGTTGAAAAGAGAAGGCTCTGGCAAGACAGCACGTAACCCAGGAAGATGGGTATGCAGCCACCCAGGGTGCAAGGAAGGGACCATGGCCACCGGCTGCCAGCATAATGAACAACCTACTTGGTAACCCTGTCTAGAGTGGCAGCTTAAATACATGGCTCTGAGGCAGGAAGGGTCTTTCAGGTTTTGAGTCACTGGATAACACGTTTTATGGAGGGTGAATAAAACCCAGGTTTCTGCACCAAAGTCTGGTTGTGGCTCTTGGACACAAACTCTGGGTCGTAATGTCCAAACACTCATCCCTGCTTGACCGTGTGCCTCCAGGTCAGCATAAACAAGCAACAGATGAATAAAGTAATTGCATTGTACCCATGTCAGATGAGTTCATGCCAAATCCACCTTAAAATCCAGCTTAAAAATACTGGCTTCCTGTTCTGCCAAGAGCTTGCAGATGATGATAACACCAGACCCACAGGTAGCAACAAATAACCCTGTGCTCAAAGGCTGCACACAGAATTAACTGGGTCATTGTTTTAAGTATCTCCTTATTCTCCTCCAGGGTTAATAGTTAAATGACTTGAGTGCAGGGACATCATACTCGTCTTTCTAGTTTGGGCAGGCTACCTGTGCTCTGACTAATTAGAAACAGCACTTCAGGCTTCTGAACGTGTAACCTCTATTGAAAACCTCCCTACCTCCACTCTCCAGGGTGCCTGTAAGCAGAATCATAGAATCAGAGTGGTTTGGGTTGGAGGGAACCTTAAAGCTCATCCAGTTCCACCCCTTGCCATGGGCAGGGACACCTCCCACTACTCCAGGTTGCTCCAAGCCCTGTCCAGCCTGGCCTTGGACACTTCCAGGGATGGGGCAGCCACCGCTTCTGTGGGCAACATGTGTCAGGGCCTCATCACCCTCTTAGGGAAGAATTTCTTCCTAAAATCCAAACTAAACCTACTCTCTGCTGGTTTAAAGCCATTCCCCCTTGTCCTACTGCTGGAAGAGCCCTATTTCTATTTTAAACACCCAAGACATGGGGGATGCCACCTGGAATCTGTCCTTCCAGGCCTCCAATGCTCTTCAGCATCAAATCCTGTTCAATAAGCAGGTACAGAGACATCCAAATTAAACTTACAGAGGAAACTGTTACTGCTAGCAGGCTTCCTGCAGTCAAGTTAAATTTGAGGAGGATAACTCACAGGTGAATGACAACAAATTTCACAGAAGTTGGCATTAGCTCTTAATTAGGGAGAGATTCACGCTTCCTCTGATAAGTACTGAGGAATAATCAAACCCCTGCTTGCTCAGCCTTGCTACCAGTGCTCAGGTTTCTTATCAGCTCCTTTGGGTCATACTGGATGTCTTCCATTAAGCGTTTTCAATAAGCTCCCTTCTCCTGCCTCAGGCAACTGCTCATGCCTCTAAGTGTTCAGATGCCAGGGCTATAAAAGTGATTAAAGTGAAAATGTGCTGAGGACAAAAACAGAGGTGAGAGCACATAGGAGGTGGGGAGAAATCCACCTGCGTGGTATTCTCCATGAAATGAAACTGGACATAATATTTGGCATGGCTTTTGCCCTAGGCCTGGATTCGATCTTGGAGGTCTTTTCCAACATTCATGGCTCTGTGATTCCAAGTGAGAGAGCAACTACATTAGTCACAAGCAAACACTGTTTTGACGAGTGCAAGCAAGGCAGATTCAACTGCCCAGAGTTTGCGCTGTTCTTCTGAACTTCTCAAGCACCAGCAACAACAGCAGGGAGCTGGGAGCAATATTATGAGATGCTGCCCAAATCCCTTCTACACTAATACCACTGTAGCTACTGAGACCTGCATTTAGGAGTCTATGAATAAAATGATGTATGATGAAAAAAAAAATTATTTAACAGTTTCAAGTGAGGCGAAACTGAGGCACAAGTCTAAGAGTGTCATAGTGAATACAAAGTGGAGGTCACATCTTTTCTAGCCCCATGTTTATCAGGTTGCCTTTGGATCTCACATTCTCCCATGGGGTGTACACTTATATCCCTAATCTCTGCAAAATATCAGAAATCCTGGAAACCCCTTTACACTCAATCTTTCTAAAACCTTTCACCACAAAGCACTGGAGACTATACGGCAGTATTTAATGATGAGATATCACTTTTCACTCCAAAGGCTCCCAGGTTGCTTCCATGATTATATATGCCACTGTTGAAATGCAGCTGCCTCTGGGGCAAAGGCCAATGGACAACCCACATTACACCTGAGGGAAAGTTTTGGTCAGAAACCTGCTTTTATTAGAAGTATCAGTGAAACTTCAGAATTCATCGAGGGACTTAAAAACCCAACAGCCTGGCATGTAGCAAGCTGCACTGGACTTAGTTATTGTTTAGGAAAAAAAAAATAGGCCTTTCATGCTTGGTTGTGGTCTCTGTTCATGTGCTGTCAGATAGCCAGCAGCATGACTTTGATGGAGATTATGAAGAGGTGTCTGATCACAATTCTAGGGAATGGGACGGCTCACAATATCAGGCTTAGAACTTTCTTTGTGACAACCTAAAGGCAGTTCCAGAGCATGGGCAAAACTTGTGAACCATTAAGCCAGCATGGTACAGACAAGTGACATAATATGACACAATGCAAAGTCCACAAAATTTTTTGAACAAATCTGAACAAGGAGTATGAGTTTATATGGATCAGTATAATGTACCAGTAGTTTATTTAAACCACTGCTCAGAGCCCTCAAGCTAGATTTATCACATCTTTGGACCACGGTTAGTTACTTCCTGAGGCCATGATACTCTGAAAGAACAATCCAGCTTTGGCAGGGAGCTCAAATAATGACTATGACAGTTACTTTCTGTCCACACTATAGAACACATAAGAAACACCCTCTCTATTTCACCTGCCTTGTGTCAATGAGAACAGAAACAAGGCAGAAGAACTTTCCCTTCAAGCAAAATGTCATCTCTTCATAAAGAATTAGAGGTGGTCTGGTGATCTCTCAGGGGAGGTTTAAGTTGGTTATTAAGAAAAAGATTCTTCCCCCAGATGGTGGTCACAGTACCAAGCCTGTCTGAGTTCAAGAAGTCTTTGGGCAAGGCTTTCAAGCACATGGTGGCATTTTTGGGGTGTCTTATGCAGGGCCAGGACCTGGACTCAATGATCCATGTGAGTCCCTTCCAACTGAAGTTATTTTATGATTGTAAATTCCAACCAGGCACAACCCTGATCATCCTGCCCTAGGTGAACCTGTGCTGAGTAGTGTGGTGGGCCAGATGATCTCCAGAGGCACTTCCAAGCCCAGACATTCTGTGCTTCTGTGATGTATTATTTGGTCTCCATCACCAGTGCTGGGCAAATTGGTCTCTCCACTGCATGACAATTTTAAACATCCTGCTATAATCCCATGTATAAAATATACCTGAATATAAACATGTATAAAATAAGTATGGGTGTACAACAAATAAAATACAGGATCCTCAGCTAATAATAATTGCAAATGATATGACCATATGTGAACGCCTCCACAAATTAACTCTAAAAATAGCTAACTAAGGCATGCGATTCATTAATAAGGTGAATTAGAAGAAGAAAGTGGATCCCTCTCTGCATTGTAACCCTGGCTCCAACTCAGCTTTTGTTCCAATCCTCCCACCTCTGCCTCTGATTTTTCTTGGATCATATGAGGACTTTCTCTGAAAGGAAAGGATTCAAGCCATGCCAGATGTGGTCTATCCACATGAAAACAAGGAGCAAGGGTTAATGGCAGTTGCCAGAACAACAGCAGAAATGTAACCTTTACTTGTTTCCGTAAGTTTGTCCTGAGTCCAAATGCTACCAGCCTTCTGCACCTCTTGAGCAACAATGACTGATGGCTCTGCCTCAGTGTGCCCAAGCCTGGCAAAGGCAGCCAGGAAAAGTCACAAGGGAGAGAAAAAGACGTGGTAAACCAAATATCCCTCACAGCCAGATGAAGCTGCAAGCATTCTCCCCAAGACAAAGAGACAGAAATAAATGAGAGTCCAAGCATATCCGTAATTACAGAGGCACGTAAGTGCGCACATTACACACATGTGTATCTGTCTTCTCAACATAGAGACATTAAGAGTAGATTATGGAATCATATCTGGCTCCATAATTAGGTTTGAGACGTTATAATTAGATCAGATAGTCACCTTTCTATGTAAGTAACTAACTATCATACAGGGCTGACAGGAGGGCCAGCTGAATGATTAAACAACTGACACAGCCATAAATCATGAGGCCCATAAAAGCAATACTGCCCAAGGTACAGCTGTGGCAACAGCCAGCATAGCAAAGCACCCATTTGCAGGAGGAGAGATGCCCATCATGTTGCCCAAGGACTTTTACAAGCTCCTGCTTGAGAACTGTGCCAAGATTTTGAAAATCTACCCACTCACAACCTAAAGCTGTGTCTGGTTATTGGGGAAGGCACTACGGTCATCAGACATGTGTACACTTCCTGACAGAGACTTCTGGTCTCTAACAGACCAATGTCCTAATACTTGTGCCCTCCAAGATAAACAACAAAAAGTGGCATGGGTTGGAGGGGACCTGAACAACCATCTTATTACAACCCCCTGCCACAGGCAGGAACTTATCCCATTAGACCAGGTTGCTCCAAGCACCATCAAGCCTGGCCTTGAACACTTCCAGGTATTCACAGCTTCTCTGGGAAATCAAGGAGTGGTGTTTGATATTAATGACTTCAAGAGTTGGCATGTCATTTTTACCCATCATCCTTGTAAAGATTAGGCCTCCAGGACACAACACAGCAGAAAGAGATGCCAGCTGTGCTTCAGCTCATTACAACACAAAAAGCCAAGCCAGGAAATTTGCCTAAGTCAGGTCAACACTAGGTTGCTGAGCTCCCAGACTAACCATCATCACGCTTGGCATGATGTGTACTCAAAGGTGAATCCTGGGATGACCCAAGAGACCACCCCAAGCACTCTGCTGGGTGCAGCAGTGTGTGCCACTGCAAAGGTAAATCTTACTCCATTAACAACAGCCATAAAAGTCTTTGGGGAAGTGTCAGTATGCACAGAAGGGGACTTAAATGCTTACTTCATTTCAGCCAGCTCTTGCCAAGCACACCATCCTGGAGGTAGCAGCAGCTACTCTGCGCTACAAATGGAAAGTTTTATGGGTATTTAGGGAAAGGTTGTTGGCACAGTGAGCAGCCACAGAAAGTAAAACCCTGTACAATTCCATCATCTGTGTTACCAAACTTTCCTAGATTGACTCTGCTCCTGGAAAGCTGCCATGAGACACGGTAGCTTCCTTCTAACACCAGCATGGCAGGGCAATAATCTCTCCTTCTCCCTCTGATCAAACATTTCCCTCTGCATCATAAAATGTGTGGAATATTATTTCTCTGTATAAATCATTAACAAGAGTTTTGGTTTTATTTACTGTTGCTGCCACAGGACTCCTCCCTTCTCATTTTTCCCCCCTCCTGTGTTATTTCATTTGTGCATGCACAAGTGCCAAATGCACAAGCTTTCCTTTCCTTCGGGAAAACCAAAGAAATAAATAAAATCAAACAACACATCTGATAGGAAATGCACAAAGTCTTGGCTCAGCATGCATTCCTCAGAGCCATAAGTGATGGTGCAAGCAGGACCAAAAAGGCTTCAGTCCAGAGTCTATCCTGTGCCCAGTCTGGAGTCTGTACAAACAACATATCCCAAGTTATTCCATTCTGAATGCTTAAAATGATGTTAGGAGTAAGAAAAGTTGGATTTTGTCCATCCAGGATTGCACTCTGTTTCCATGCTGAGTAAGCAGTGGTGTCTTCCTTAGTGCCATACAAGGTACTGGTATCCCCAACATCAACAGGGGACTGGGAGCAAACAGTGTGTCTAGAGGGCATACAAGAAGAAGGGCAATAGTTTGGGGCATTTGAAGGAAGGCATTTCTTTGTCCTGCAGAATGCATCAGTCTTTCAACTTTGAGGGAAAAGAGTGTTGAGACCAGCAACAGAAGAAATGCCCTTAAATCCTTGCAGACAGAAGAAGAAAAATGAGGAGTCAAAAGCAGCACAGGACACAAATGGATGTGGCTGGGTGCACACAGGGTAAAGAGCAGCCCATGGTGTTGGGACAGTGATATCAAGAGACATAAAGCCATTAGTAGGGAGCATGCCGATGGGAAGACCCGAGGCCAGGAATAGAGGCAAGATAACTGACAGCTGCTGTGGGCAAAGGAAAGAAGTACCTTTGCCTCTAATGAGGCTGAGGAAGAAGTGGTTACAGAAGTGCTGGGTGAAGTTGAGTCAGAAGGAGATAAAAGCTCACTGAGTATCTGCACGCCTGAAAGGCCTCTTGAGCTCAATTACCTCACTGTGCTCTTTGCACACATCGGACTCCCTCTGAGGCAGCAAACAGGGGCGGGAGCACCACATTCACCACTCACATCCCTATTCAAGCAGGACCCGGACTTTGGATTGTTATTCCTTTAGAATCATGGAATCATTAAGGTTGGAAAAGCTCTCTAAGATCATTGACTCCAACCATTAACCCAGCACTGCCAAGCCCACCACTAAACCGTGTTCCCACTGGCTGCATCCACACATTTACTGAATGTTTCCAAGGATCGTGATTCTAGCACTTCCTGGGCAGCCTGTTCCAATGTCTGACCAACCATCCAGGAAAGAATTTATTCCTGGTGCCTAATCTAAACCTCCCCTGGGGCAACTTGAAGCCATTTCCTTTCATTCTGTCACTTGTAATACTAGTTAACACCACCAGCTCCAGGAGGATGTTAATGTTTGGGATGGGGTCAGAATTTGGGTGACTCTAAGGTCAAGTCAGCCATGGGTGCCACCTCTCTTCGCTGATGACCTGTGAATCTCTGTCTCTTAATCTGAATCTTTCACTTAGGTCCCAGACAAGTAAAATTTGGTCTGTGGTCTCTGGTGGGTCAAGAGATCCCTGAACTGAGGTATCCATACTGCTGTTCTCCAGCTGGAGGCGGCTGTGGGTTTTAAAAGGCTCTCAGTTCCTACCTAGGACCACACCACTTATTGTTGTCTTAATTGTTGCTCACGCTATTTTTTTACAAAGCTTTTCCTTAAGGGCCCTGGGAGGTCTGTTCATTGAGCTAAGGATGAAGATAATGTTCTAGCCTCACAGTCACACTTGAAAGACAGCGTGTCTTAAGACCAGATGTGACTTTGACTCTGATGATCAATGGGAAGGAGCAGGACTCATGTTCCTGTGACTACCTCCAGTGACACAACTCTGATGTACCCAGCACTGATAACAAATGCCATTTATGACACTTATCCAACAGGATTTGTTGGGACAGCAAACAGACTACAAGAACACCATTGATTTCAGGATGCTTACAATGACATTTGATCTCTCATGGCATCAGAAACCATAACCTCCAATTTCTGTCCCACTCACACACCAAAAGATGACAGAGGCCCTCAAGAAATCCTGTATTCATAAAATGCAGACTGCTGTCCTCTTTGAAAGCTTGTGGTTAGAATAATTTAAATAATTTTTCAACTTTATGGAAATGACAAGGATGTGAATGTATGGGTTAATATTTTAAACTGGTTTGCAACCTTACGGACAATGGACATGTACAGTAACACTTTGCCCAGATGCCTGCTACAACACTATACATGTGTACAATCCTGTTCAAACACTTACTAAACTCCCCTGTTAAGCTTCATGGCTCTGATCCCTTCTGAAAAAGAACTGAGGAATTCAGCAGAGAATTATTCCCCTTGCAGAATTCTATTGAATCCCCACTGTAGGAGTCCACAGGAAGGCTTTCGAGATAAAAAAAGTAAAAAAAAATAAAAAAAAGAAAGAGGGAAACAAAGAAAGAAAAACTACAGGAAGGATTTCCTTGTCTAACAAACTAATAGGATTTCAGAGGAGTTACGGTGGAAACCCCCCTGCATTCTCCAAAGCCAAGAATGTAGCAAGCCTTGAGGAGTGGTAGGCATGGATCACAGCATCACATCATCCAGAATATGCTGGGTCTGGAAACACAGAGGGAAGTTAGGCCAGTGTCCAAGTCTTAGAAATCACATCAGTAGGATATTCAGGATATGTGGATTCATATGGAGGAAAGACATGACTGTAACGCCTTGCAGCTTGACCTCCGATTTGAGTATCATCATTTTCTCCCTTCCATCTTAAAACCAACTTCTCCATCTGCTAAAATGCCAGGATAGAAACAGGGTGATTCATTGTATACATATATATCTCTCAGTTTTAAAGGTTAAGGCTAATAAAAATTTCCAAGTAACTTAAAACCTCAGGCTTCCGATCTTTAACCCATCTCTAATTTTGAGGTATTTGAGTGAGTCCTGGGTTACCCCATGCTTGCTTACCTCACATGCTTCTGAAAAGCTTTCCCAAGTGCTATTACAGGTTATACCATAGAGCAGAAGAGGAAACTTTACTCTCATTGCTATCACATCCACAGAGCCCTTATCTGACCAGAACTGTGCAATAGCCCATACAGAAACAGAAATTTACACCTTCAGAGGCAGTGAGAAGCTAAATACGTCACCCCTGAATGGTATTTTGCCAATTCCAGCTTCTCTCTTTGCTAAGCATCTGAATCCCAATATATTAAAGAGCCAAGCCTTGAGCCACCTCATGCTCTGGTGCTCACCAGGGCAGGTCAGAGCCTTGCCACCACCTTCTGACCTCATGTTTGCATGGAAATTGGTCTCCTCCTGCATGTCTTTTCCACCCATTGTGTTTGCTTTCAAAAAAGTGCATTAGACTTCACAGCCCTACATGCAGTAGATAACTGAACCTCATTCTTACCACCTACACAACTCCAATTTTCCCTGTAAAATGTCAGTGCTGGATGGACAAGTACACAAGACTCACTACTGCCCCTACTCATGAGAAAGCGTAAATCTGACCCAAGGATCTGTGAGCAATACCAGTGACTGTATTCATAGTACTTCCTGACTTTCCTCTTTGGTCACCTGTGCTTCAGACCCACCACCTTCCCTTTCATATCCAAAGTCAACAGGGTCACTGTCACACACTGGCAATGGCACAGGGGTCTGCCGGGCAGGCAGCCAGGCAAACACCACAGAGATACAGAGTCCTGAGACCTAGCAAAAATGCCCAGAAGAACTTGGAAGTAAACTAGAGCTTTAAAGGCCATAATCAAGTTTGGATCAAATTCTCAGGGTGTTTGGTATCTCTTTGGAGAGACATAAAAGATGACAAAAGCCTAAATGAAATAATGTCAGAAGATTGCTTTTCATACCCAGTCATCCCACAACTTACAGTAAAAACTCATCATTGCATTTGGACAATGTATTTTTCAAAGTAAATCCAACTCCAAAAGAGCAAAATAGCCCCTAACTCTGCACTCTCTTAAGAGCTGCTAAACAGAAATTACCACTCACTACCTCCTTCACACATTTCCTCAACTCTGAAAGAAAAGCTGACTTATTCTCTGATTGTTTTTACTCAATTCAAGGAATTATTTTGTCTTCCTTTTCTCCCCTAGCTGGTTATCTCCCTCTCTTTGTACTCTCTATGACCAGTTAAATGCGAATTCAGAATCCAGGTGCCTGTTGCAGAGCTGTGCTTAGTCCCAGCATACAGTAGACTGCTAAACAGGTCCAAAAATGTAATGAACAGGTCCAGAAATGTAATGAAGCTACATCCAGTGAAGTCTACACATTGGGAGAAGGAGAAAGAAACAGCCTCTAATTGTTGCTAACCACACAAGCTTGCAACCTGATTTCATGCCCATATCAGAAGGCAAAGCAATCCCAACCTTGAAAGTTTGGAAATCGCTTTCAGATCTGACAGTCCCCCCAGGCTAAAACATGGGATCAAGGTGACAATTTCCTAAAAGCTTAAGTCATTTTATTTCCTCAACAAGAATAACAGGAGAAGAAACTCTTTTTTATCAAGTTGGAAAGAGACAAAGTAATAAGAACAGAACCTATGACAGCAGCAAAAACAGTCATAATAGAAACCTCAAGCCCTGAAGCAAAGCACTGGGAACCTCCACTAAGATTGTTCCACAGATTCTGGCCTTTCTTGCTGGGCTTTGGACTAGCTCTAAACCTTGGATTGGTGCTGGTCTAAGAGTGTCTGGGGTCTCCAGCAATGAGGCTAGATCTTACCATGAATTTCATCTAATGAGCTATTATTTTATAGGTCACCTGTATCAGGAAAAAAATCTTGGGTGTGAGGATGGGGAAGCACTGGAACAGATTGCCCAGAGAAATTGTGATTGCCCCATCCGTGGAAGTGTACAAGGCCAGGTTGGATGGGGCTTGGGAGCAGCCTGTTCTAGTAAAAGGTGTCCCTGCTCTTGGCAGATGAGCTTTAAGGTCCCTTCCAACACAAACTGCTCCATGACTCTCTAAAATTTTTATGCAGAGATTTTCTGCCCTTGTTCATCACCAAAACCATACTGAAATCATAGCAGTTACGTGGCCAAAACTCTGCATCCCTACATGTTTTGTTGGGCAAAAATGAAATTCTGCATTTTCTAAACACGGCTTAAAACCTGGCCCTATGTGCTCCATGGAGCACATTTTGGCAGTTATTAATGCTGCCTTTCAACATCATCACAGACCAACAGATCACAGATATTCTGGAGATGGATAGTTAATGGGAAGCAAGGAAAACTGCCTAGGCATATGGTTAAGCAAATCAGTCATCAGTTCACTGGGACAGCTTTCATTTCCATCACAGCAATCTGTTGGATCCCAGAACTGTTTTTACGTGGTTCATTAGACAATAGCCTTTCTTGCTACTAGTTGGGTCAAGAGTCAAAATTGCTGTGTAATTGCCAGTCTCAAGGCACAAGGCAAGAGTTTTTCAGTCCTGGAGGGTGTTGTCCAAAGGGGAAAGAAAACAGAAGGGAAAGATTATGTGTGAGCAATTGAGCCCTACTGAGAGGGCAAAAAAAAAGTCACTGAAACTGGGATTAGACAAATCTTGTAATGGAAAACAAGAGTCCTGTTGGTAAGCTGGCACTTGCACCTAAGAGATGTGTGTGCTGGAGAAAAGCAGCTCAAAAGATGGGTCAAAAAGGAGGAGGAGATTAAGCAGCATCAGAAGCCAAAAAATGATGCTTGAACCTTTTTAAGCATTTAACTCCCTGAGTTAATTAAGCACACAGCAATAGCAGTTGTTAAACAAGAACAGTTCCCAACTTAATCAAAGTATATTGGAAACAATACTGAGCAATCAGTAGATAAACCCTGTAATATCAAACTGAACTAAACAACTCGGTTAAGATCATTATTAATAATAAATCATGGCCACTGGTTTTTTTGTTTGCCAACATCTATAATAGTTTATGACTCCACACAAACCTAACACACCATTTTATTGCATTTCAAAGAGTGTGTCCTCCTGAAATGATAATGTGTTAATAATCTATGCTGGGCTTTTTGGCAGGAATCAAAAAAGCTCAAACAACTTGAAATAACATCAGCTAGAAATTATTTATTCCCCATCCCTAGTTGCAGAGAAAACAGAGGTTTTCTTGGCTCAGTTACTTCTCAATAGACTTCTGGTTTCAATTAAAACTTTGAGTCTGAGAAGTTTAAAAAAAAAAGTCAAAGCCAATAAGAGATGGAAGAGAAGTCTCCATTCACTGACTGTTTCTGCTCTTTTTTTTTTTCCTTTTTTCCCCTCCCTCTTTTTACATAACCCTTCTGAACTAAGAGCAGAGATTAAAGTACAACTCCATTGTGTGGAGGGGTTTTTCTCCTCTTGGCTAAAAAAAAAACGGAGATGAAAAAAGTTTCTCCTTTGAGTGAAAGGAGCTTCTGAGGAGGGAAGTAATCTCAGCAAAGGCTAAGGAAGTGCAGAAAGCTGTGCATGAAGCAGCCACTTTCACATTTTCCCATGAACATATCCCATTCCTGGAAGTGTTCAAGGCCAGGCTGGATTGGGCTTGGAGCAGCCTAGTCTAATGGAAGGTGCCCCTGCCTTGGTAGGGCAGGATAGTTGGAATGAGATGGCAAGGGAGCTGTAACAAGATGAGCTTTAAGGTCCCTTCCAACCAAATAATTCTGTGATTCTACAATTCTATAATTCCCTGAAAGGCATATTTTTTTGCTGTCTATGATTAAAGGTCCACTTGTTTCCTGAGGTTCATGCTGTCACTGCCTGTCACTAGACACCTGATTATACCAGTTCTGTAGCCTGCACCAAGTTAGTCCTGGATGCAGGGGCTGTCAAATCAGTAATTGTTCCCATTTGGGCCCATAATATTCCACACAGGACCGTATTTGCCAGCAACCCTCGCCTCCTGGAGCAATTCCATCAATACCAGGAGGCTCAGATGCTCTCTGACAGCAGAGCACTGCCTGGTTCTGTGCTCCACTCGCCCCACGCATCCTTTCCCGTGTGACAGACGGTTGTAGGACACACGGCAGGTCCCTTCCACCACTGAGCATGACCACCGAGGGCCCGTGACTAATGAAACACCTCTGTATGCGGGGAGAACAGCCTGACAGGCTCCACTAACCTCTTCCCTCCAGCTCCCGCTCCTCCCAGAGCCCGACTGGCTTAGCCTGACTCCCCGGCAGCCGCGGGGACACCGCCACCCCACGGTACCAGAATGGGTGGGTGCTCCCCTCGCATCTCTCCTTGCATCCCCCATGCGCATCCCTCACGCTTGAAGTACCCCCATCAACCCCTCCCGAGGACTGGGGGTCCTGCCCATCGCAGGGTAGCCGAGCCGGGTGTACCCTGTCCCCACGCCTTCCCGGGTTGGGCTCCCGGCGGCCAAGTGCCCTTTGAGCATCAGGCGTCAGGCCCGGGATTATCGGGGCCGTTTATTTGAAGCGGAAACGAATCGGAAATCCTTCTCTCAACTGCCTTTTGGAGACATAAATACAGCAGGCAGAGGCAGAGCGGGGGCCGCGGTGCCCGGGTGGGATGGAAGGATGTTGGGATGCAAACATACGGACACACTCGCACTGACACACACGCGCACAGTGACACACACTCATATCCCGGGAAACAAGGGCGGGAGAGGGACCGAATTTCCCAATGCCCGTCTGGAAAACCCGGCGAGGAAGGGGTTGTGAGTGCGAGTGTGAGTGCGAGTGTGAGTGCCCGGCGGTGGGCAGGAGCCTTGCGCCAGGGCTGGGGTTGACAATAGCCGCCCGCGGCTGCCGCCTGCCTTCTACCCCTCTTCCCCAAAACACCACCTCTCCGATAACATCGGCGATATTCAGCCCGTCCACAGCTAAACTTCACTTCCACCCCTTGTCGGGGGAAAAGCAGCCACCGGGGTCCTGGGGGCAGCAATCACAGGCTTACTAACAACCAGCATTAAGCCACCGAGCGGGGGGTGGGGGTCTGCTTTGCTAATTACTGACGCCCCCAACATACACGTCGTTGTTGCTCGAAATCACCCCTTTTCGGTGCTGCGTGTCCTTTCCAATGTCAAAACAAGCCGGGGCCACCCCGTGGCAGCGGCGCCCCCCCTTTAACCTCCCGGGCACCGCCGCGGAGCCCCCCGCACACACACACTCACACGCACACCACACACAAATCCCCATAAGGTTACAGTGTTGCTCTCTAGCTCCACTTAACCTGCAATTTACGAAGCGGGGTGGGTCGTGTCCCCCCCCCTAGTTTCCACGGGCACACACATAGCTCCCACCTTCACATATAAACGTAAATGGGCTACAAAAGGCGTGGGGGAACATAACGGATGGGGGCAAATACATTTACAAACTCCTAAAAAAATTCCAACCCCTTCCCAGTAGCACGGTCTTACAGCACACCACCACCACCGCCACCCTCCCCGCAACCACACACAAACACACACACACACCCCTAAAGAGGCACAAAACGTGGGGAGAGAAGGGGTCCGAGGGGAGAGAAGGATTCGCATGCATTGCATAGAGGAAGAACATTCCCTCCCACCCAAAAAATAAATAAAGCCTTTTCCGCGCCATTGCAAAGTCACAACATGAAAAAAAAGGACGACATTAACTTTTGCA
>JAOXXN010000364.1:2803951-2822437 GCA_026770055.1 Myrmophylax atrothorax
AGGAAAAGGAGAGAGGGGTACGACCCTTCTGCAATCCCGATCATCAAAACAGACCTTTCCTCGATGCCTCAGGATTTTTGTTGCTATTTTTTTTTCGCTTTTACTAACCCATATCCCCAAAACGGCAGCGGGGGCTTCTTAGCAGCTTCCTCTTCTTCTTCTTTCTTCCTCCTCCTCCTTCCTCGGATTTCCCCCCTTCTTGTCTCTTCTCTTTTAGATCCCGGTTTCAATCCCTCGCCACAGCCCCCAAAGGTGCTTTTGCTTGTGTTGCGGCAAACCCATGGCGGTGTTCATCTGTCAGATGGGGATGAGGGGAGCGCCCGGCCGCGCAGCGCACGCAGAGCGCAGAGGGAGGAGGGCGGGGGGAGGAGGAAGGCACCGGGGAGAGGGAGATGGACGGACAGACGACGGAGAGATAGCTCGGGAGATAAATGATAGAGAAAGATAAATAGAACGAGATAGAGCGAGAAAGGGGGGAAAATGGCGCCTTGGAAAGCCGGAATCCCAGAGTAAATCAAATTAACACGCAACACCCAGAGCAGTCCCGGCTAATTTTAGCAGGATCCAAAATAAAATGAAAAGGAAAAAGGGGGGTGTGTAGGAGGAGAAGGGGGAGGTTGGGGGTGGGGGTGAAAGAAAGGAGGGGGTAAGAAGGGAAAAAAATAAAAAAGAAAAACCCTCAATGCATTGGATAAAATCCTGGATTTGAAATCGATGGAGCTTGTCTCTGGCTCTCTCTATTTCTTTTCTTTTCCTTCTTTTTAGATTTTTTTGTTTTTCTGGAGTGGGGGCCTCTTTTTCTTTCTGCTTGTTGTCGGTGGTTGTTTGAGAGCCTTTTGCGAGGGGGCGAGGTTGGGGGGAAGCGTTTTCAGTTTTGCTTTTCCCGGCGAGGAGTTTAAAAAAAAAAAGGAAGAAAAAAAAAAAGAAAAGAAAGAAAAAGAGCAAAGCCCCGCCAGGGGAAAAGGGCTGCTTGGGCGACGAGGAAGCTGTTCCCTTTATCCTGGCGCTCCCTGGGCTCCGGAGCGGGTGCCGGAGCTCCGGCGGGCTGCGGGGCTGCGGCCGCCCGCCCCGCTCCGCTCCGCGCTCCCCCCGCGCCGCCCCGCACCGGGCCGGGGGAGGGCGAAGGGAAGGCGGAGGGAAAACACCCCCTTCTCCTGATGGGGTCGGAGCCGGTGCTCACGCACTCACACAACACACATACACACACACACACACACTCGCATCCCCTTCCCCGCTGCGAAAGGGTGCGCCTGGGGGCGGCTTTTTGCTTCCCCGCTGGATTTTTTCCTTTATCTGTCTTTTATTTTGTCTTTTTGGTCTGATTCCCCCACCTCCCCTCTTGCTCCCTGCAAGGGGCGGTGATTTGGTTAAGCAGATCTGGGGGGCTGATGGCCCCCTCTTTCCTCTGTTTCTATCGCTCGCTCCCGGAGTCCTGCAGCACTTGGGGGGGAGGTGGGGGGCGAAGTGTGGGGAATAAATGGTAATGATCAGGCGCGCGCACGGACACGCACACGCACACACACACACGCAGACACTCGCTCGGTGTGGCTGCAATGCTCAGCTTTGGGTTAATGTACTCAACAGTGCCACTACCTGACACAACAGCAGCACTGATGGGGGCAGGGGAGAAAAGGCAGAGGAGGTGAGATTCAGGGCAGGAGTATTTATCCCATTTATCCCACTCCAAGCTCAGTCTCTCCCACGCCATTCCACCTACTCTCTGCCCCACCATATGCTTTTCACTGCGAGCTCATGACCCATGCTGGAGATTTTTGGGGTCCAGTGAATGCTGTTCAGACCGCAGCGAGAATTCCCTCTCTGGGGCTCAGGGAGACAAGCAAGGACACTGAATGCCTAATTTAAGGAGTAAAGCCATCACCTCCACACCTTTTAGTACCAGTGCCCAAAATACAGCACAAACTCAGCTCCAGGCTGGTGGAGCTGTGCAAAATCTAAGTTGTTGGGCTTTTCATTTCCCCCCGTTGCTCTGCCAGAAGTCTGGATGATGCTGCCATTTAGGTTGCCAGCTGGGCGAACCTTTACTCACAGGAGTAAATTGTTGGCTTGGCTGAGAAATCACTGTAGTGATGCAGATGAGTCCCTAGAAAATGGAAGGATTGTGGTTTGGAGCTGTGGAAGTGTACTAACAGTTGAAAATAATGTTGGGGGAAATTCCTCTGCATGTGCGATCCCTTACAAAGATGGTGGCACAGGATTCCCTGTCCCAGAGTGTTGTAGGACGCCCAAAGTACACCGTACAACCCTGCCCTGGAGACTTCCAGGGATGGGGCAGCCACTGCTTCTCTGGGCTACCTGTGCCAGGGCCTCACCATCCTCACAGCCAAGAATTTCTTCCCAACATCTAATCTAAACCTTCCATCTTTCAGTTTGAGATGATTGCCTCCTGTTCTTCTGCTTAAGACCCTTGTAAAAGTACCTCTACAGCTCTCCTGTAGCCTCTTTAGGAATTGGAACAGGCTATAAGGTCTCCCCAGAGCCTTGCCCTCTTCAGACTGAATGCCCCCAGCTCTCAACCTGTCTTCTTAGGAGAAGCAGATTTACAATACTGGTCCCAGTCTAACCCAGATAAGGAGGAGAGTTTTGTGCAGCCCATGAGATGCCAGCATAGCCCTCACCAGCCCTGAGCAGACTTATTTATGTGGGTGACTTTGTGACCTATCTGAGAGGCAATAGACCATGCCTGTACTTCTCTCATGGTCCTTTCCTCACACTTCTCTCCATCAACAGGGGAAAAGAAATAAATCAATAAAATACAGAAAAAGCCCTCCAAATGATGACCAACAGATCAACCCCACCTCCATCCCAAACAAATATGCAACTTAAAAACTTTTGAGTAGGAAATATCACACTGAAAATGTTGACATTTCTGATTGAAACCAAACAAGAATTGTCATTTCCAATCAGCACTTTGACATGGAAGGGAGGCTTGTTTGTTTGAATTAAATCACCCAACTGGAGCTACATTTGTCATTTTGTATCCAAAGAAAAAAAAAGAAACAGTTTCAACATTTCTTGGCAGAGCTGCCAGTGACAATTCCTGTGAAGAATTCTGGTTTTGAAAACTTTTGGCAGGTGAACTCTGCATCAAAGAGCTCCACTGACCATCATCTTCCTCCTTGGAATAAGATGACTCATGATTATGAAATAATTGGCTTAATTGAATTAATGCAGAAAACCAAAGTATGGAACTAAATACTAAAAAACCCCAAACAACAAACCAACAACCCATAAACAAAACAAACAAACTAAACTAAACAAAATAAAACAAACAAGAACCCACAAAGCTTTTTTTTTTCTAGAAAATAGTGTTTTGTTTATATTCAGTAAGTTTGTGATAAAAAGTGTTTTGTGAGTCTTCAGTCTTTTGATCTTGTATTACCTTTGTTCTGGAGAGTATGCATATACATACACAAATGTATTTAAGGAACCCCAAGTAGATAATTGCAAACTGACTACACTTTAGGAAGCAGAAGAGATACTGACTTATTTGATGCTAATTTTGAAAACATGGCAGGGCTTAAAGAAATAGTAATAAAAAAGACTCAAACCTACTAAAGAAAGTTTTTGATTGACCTAAAGTTATTTTTAGGCCTGTCCTATGTATAATTGCACCAAAAAAAAAAAAAATCATACCTAGGTAGTTGTCGACATCAAACTCTATCAGGATGAATTTCATAAGCGGGAAAAGACCCGTCTGTTTGAGTGGTC
Source organism: Myrmophylax atrothorax (assembly GCA_026770055.1). Taxonomy (NCBI): domain Eukaryota; kingdom Metazoa; phylum Chordata; class Aves; order Passeriformes; family Thamnophilidae; genus Myrmophylax; species Myrmophylax atrothorax. The sequence goes on from JAOXXN010000364.1 coordinate 2,807,681, forward strand.
ACCTTGCAGGACACGTGTGCGTAAATCACTGTGATTCAGGGTTGACATCAAAGGTTTTCTTACTTGTGGTTTTGTCTCCTAAATCTAGAAAATTTTTCACTTTTTTAAAAAATCTCCTCCCTCTGACTCTGCTGTTTGACAACAAGTTCATACAGTGTAAGTGGATAATTTCAAAAAGGAAATTTCCTCCTCTTTGTTATTTTCACTTAAAAAATGTGATGGCATTCATAAGGTTGGTTTGGTTTCTCCAGCAGACCTGAGATGAGCTTCCTATTTGTGTCTAACAGTCTACACATAACCTTGACTGCATGAGACAGGCAGATGTTTTATAATGAAGGCCATGAGCCTGTTATTTTTTATATAAATAGCATATCGAGTTAAATATGTATATAAGGCTTTCTAGGTTCAAGGTACAAATTAAAGTTATGCAGAATTATTGAGTGATTTGTAAGTCAATGTGAAAGATAAAAAAAAAAAATGAATCTTGTAAGGCTCCCAGTAAAACAATGGTAACTTTATATGATACCAAAATACAAACAAATCATTAGTAGTATCTATTTACTATTGTTTAAATTGCTTAATGCAGACCATTTTCCATATGTGTTTGAATGTCTCCAATGCCTAGCAGACTTCTTTATATAGCATCTTTATACAGAAGAAAACTGTATGTCATCTCTCTCTCTCTCTATCTATCTATCATCTAGCTAGCTAGCTAGCTAGTTAGCTACCAACTATCATTTATTTAATTTATATATGCACACAAAAAAGTAAGATCTCAGACATGCAACAGTTGCCAGTTATTTGCATCCCACTGCAAGATAAGCGATGAGCCTTCTTGTTCCAAGACAGGTGAGGAAATATGAATATATTTCAATCTTCCCATTTTTTTCTCTTGAGTGTGGAAATCCAACTGTTTGGACAAATTTACCCCAAAATAGAAATAACTGTGATTTTTAAAGTTGCCTTTCTATTTACAAATCCCTCTGAAATGTGGCATTGAGTTTCATCATTGTTGTGTGAACAATGACAGGCAAGTATCAAAATTCAGGGACAAGGGATTGGAAACCAAGTGCAACACTGAATTTGGAAGACATAACCCCCCTGTTTTGGCTGTTTCTCCATGAGTTTAGGGCATTAACGCACACAGTATCCACAAACCACTTCTTTTATATATTATTTTGATAACAGAGTACTGATGTCCCTGTTTTAGAGTTTTCTTTAGAGTCACAATGATTGAGTCATGCTTGCTGCTGTCCAAAAACAAAAGAAGAGGATTTTGTCTCCTGTTTCTCAACCAGGACTATTAGAAGAAAACCTTGGTAGCTTAGCAACATTGTGTTACAGCATGGGAGATGGCCACATGGGAGGCTCAGGTTCAAGTCCAGATTTTCTTATCTATCAGATCTTTCTCAGCCTTCTTCCCCCTACGGAGCCAGCGTCTAAACATTTCTCTGCACACAAAAGTTGTAGCACTCAGTGATGCAGCACTTGCTGACACACCAGCAGAAGACCGGGACCTGCCCTTTGCTCAGGCTGCTCAGACACACAAGTCCTTTTCAAAACCTTTGAATATTTGCCTCCTGTAGCTCTTTCAACATCCATCAGTTTGTCACTGCTCTTACATTTGTGATTATGTTTCCCAGTCTTTCCCGAGCAAACAAGTAACTCTGATCTTGTAAGTGCATGAAATTTTTTTTTACCTCATAAATAATTTCAAAGAAACTAATTACTAATAAGCGTCAAAACCTATTCTGGGTTCTCATGTGCATCATTGCTTTATTACAGTGTGAATTTCCATCACAGTTGTCATACAGACTACAATTTTGCATCTATATGTACATATAGTCTTGAATATACATACTTATGTATATCTAAGACTTAATAAACTAGCATAGAAGCAGTAACATGAATAAGAAGCACAAAACATTAGTGGAAAAGTAACATCAGTCAATGAAGCTCAGACAGGCAGGAGGTAATTGAAGGCTACAAAATTTAGGATAGGGAGTGAATGGAAATACTGGATCTATTTGGGAATTCTGAATATGAAGAATTGTTTAATCTAGCTAGGCAAAGTCATAAAAGGAATTGATAACTAGAAGTTGAATTCAGGGAAAATATCACATTACAATGAAGACATACAAGGTTCATAGCAATTAATCATTTCAGATATGTAATAGGCCGATTGGTAAAAATCACCAGCTCCTGACATTTTCAGCTGGGAGACTGGATGGCTTCCTAGATGATAAGTTTTAGCCAAGCAAAAGCAATTGGGTTCAGGACAAGAGCAGACATGAAATAAGTTAAGAACTGCCTAACTGACAGATCTCTGAAAGCAATTGTCAATGCAGAATTACGCTCAAAGAAGAGTGTTACTAGGGTTTCCTCTTATGCTGTTCATCAGTGATCTGGAAGTAAGTATAAAACTACTCCTGATGACATTTGTAGATGACATTATGGTCAGTGAAATAGCAAAGAATGTGAGTCCAGGGCAGCCTCACATAACGAATACTGCCTGTCTTGGGCAGACAAAATGTATTTTTATTCAATAAGATGCTACTTGCAAACACAGAACAAAAAACTGGACAAAACCAGCATTGCCACCTTTGAGTTGGACCCTCAAATCTGAAAGTGCTAGTGTGAGTCTTCGGTCTGCAGCCAGGAAACCTGTGGTATATGGCACTGGTAAGGTTGAACTCAAGAGACTGACTGGGTCTGGCAACCACATATCAAAACATACGGTGACAAAATCAGAGAGGATATAGAAAAGAGTGACAAAAAATACTGTGGGCTGGAGAAAATTATTTTTAGGCCAAGGGTTGAGAATTATATTTAGCTATCAGAAGTAGATTTGATTACAGCTGGAAAAATGCTTGAAGGTGAGAAAATTAAATGGTACCAAGAGACAAGACTCAGGTTTCTAATTTTACAAGGGAGCAGGGTTGGAACCAATCCTCCCTTCAACATTTCCTACATAACCGTGTAAATGACCCCCACCACTGTAAATCCAACTAACTTCTAACTCTGTCCAGACATTGCAATTGAAAAACCTCACAAAGAGATTTGGGGACCACTTTTGGTCTGAGTATTTTATTGTCCAGGTGCAATATAATCTGGAACCTGGATTTGCTCTGGGATTCCTTTCTGGAAACAACGTTTAACTGAATGAAAGAGAACTCTCCTTTAGCTTAAGCCACTCTGAAGCCCTGACGACCCTGACGGGCTGAAGGCAGATTAGATGCATGGTCCTTTCTAGCCTGGTAACCTTGGAAGTCAATATACAGAAACATAACGTAAATGTCTCTCTAACTCTGACAAACCTCAGTGTGTACACAGTGCATTTATCAGAAGAATTGCCATATAGCATCAAGCAAAACCTTGCTACTCCTAGGTGAAAGTAGCCATCCAGTGACTGAAGAAACATTGCCATAAGGTGAGGACAAGTCATGACTTTTCTTAAGAAACTTGAACCACTGAAACTAGAGGTTTTTGCTTTGCCTGGGTTTGGCTCAGAAATTTTCTCAAACTAAACATGGACTTCCTGTATAGAAAGGTATATAACCTTACCTTCATGGTTATATCACACTGGTAATGCCTGATATAATTTCTACTGTGTTTAAATCAGAGCAGATACCCAAAACTCATCTTGCAGGTCAGTGCTCCAAGTATGACATAGCTGGCTGTTCTTGGATGTTTGTGTTACTGTATTTTACTAGGCTGTTCTGTTAGGCATGGATAACATTCATTAGATCAGAAATACTTGATTTATCTTGTCCAAGTGTGTTTTTAGTCCCATGGATAGAGCAACAATTTTTATTTCTGATGAAATAATGCAGAATGGCCTTGAATGTATTGAAATACACTGTGTACCCCGGTNNNCCATACCAACAATCTTTAAAGAATAAGAAAATATCTTCTTCCTTTGCTTTGGGCCAATCACAGGAGACACAGACCATGAGATAAAATCTGTAGTCAGAGGGTGCATTTCACAGGTGAGCTGAGGTTGGCCTCAAAAATTATTTGGAGAAAAAAAAAATCATGTTCACATGCTACTGGTAATGTGTAAAATCCTTCAGACAGCAATGGATAATATCAAGAGGGATATCCATTAATGTATAAAATACATATGGAGAATATCCAGTTCTCAATATCTGTGCTCCTTCTTTATCTAAAATGTAAATCATCTTAGCTGTTCCTTTCCTCCTAGGGCTTTTCAGAACTTGACACATGGATGCTTTATATGCTTAAATTATTTATCACTGTTGTGGGACACCTGAAACTTTTGAAGATGGAAACATGAGGAACAAGGTGTATCACATTTCAACGTGGAGCTCTATCTGAATAACAGTTTGCAAACATACTTTGGGGAGTTTGGCATCCTGTGCCTGAACGAGCCTCTGCCAGCCTGCACGCAGTGAGAGCAAGATCCCACAAGGCCAGAGTGCAATATTTGACAAGAATCACTGCGGTTATTAAGACCCTATCATCTGTGCTGAATCTTATCTAAGGATCAGCACCATTCCCAGTCAGGCAGCTGATGGCAGCAGGTTGGTCAGTGTGCTGGTGGGACACTTGAGCCTCTACCATGGTAAGCAGTAGAACACCCAGAAGAAAGTACATTACGTTAATCAGTGTCAGGTCTATAGCATAGCCTCAGGATACTCAGTTTTGCCTTTTCTCATTTTTTTCTGTCCCTTTGCATTCCCTGACAGCCAGCTTTGGCATCGGGTGATGCAGAGATCCCCCGAATCACAGGGAGCAGAATCCGGTGTCAGCATGAGAATCCCTGCTCTCCATCCCAAGGGAAAAAAAGGCGAGAAATGCCAGGTCTGCAAAAACAAGAGCTGATTGATTCTCTGTGCTCCAGAGAAAGTGCAGCACAACTTTTTAATTCACACCTAGGTCATTTGTCAGCATTTTCTTATCGTAGTTCCTTTATCAGAGAGTTAAATTTGGGGGGAAAAAAGGCAAAACTGCGTGTATACGTGAGGCTGTTGCGGGTGGGAGTTACCTTACGGCTGTAGTACTGCCTTGCCACTTCTTTTTCTTGCACTTTTCCCCACCAGCCTCTGCAATTGCGAAGTTTTGTGTGGTTTTGGTTGAATAGCCATGAAGCATTGCCCTCTGCCGGCAGGTCGCACACCTGGCTTCAAGCGGCTCCTGCAGCGTCCAGACTTGGAAGGGAATCGATTAGAACCACAAACATTGGATATAAAGTCATTTAAATTTTGGAAAAAAAAATAAAATCAGGGGGAAAAAAAAGAGGCATCAGCACCAGAAGCATCGATTCTGTCCTTAGAATTTAAAAGACAAATACATTTTTATTGATGTTTTTTTCCTTTTGGGTTTTATTTTGGTCGTGTTTTAAAATATCAACTGACGAAGCATTTCTTGCTCCAGCTGCACAATATTGTGCTCATGCAGCAGCATGTGCAATTGAAAGAGACTCGTGCAGACTCGTTGTTCATTATGAGTGAAATGCAGACTTAACAGCATGAGTGACAAAAAGTCACTGTCAATAAAAAATCATCTGAGAATGCAGCTAACTTAGATGCTAATTTGGCCCTTGATTACAACAGGATCAGAGCAGTTCATAGTCTTCTAGAAAAAAACATTTTTCCTAGCAATCCGCAGGACTTGAGAGGTTTCCAGTGATTCTATTTTACAGACAGGGAGGTAAGGCATAAAAAAAAAAAGAAAAAAAGAAAATTATTTACCTTGGGTCTCAATGGGTGTCTTGAGCAGGAGGGCTTGGTTCACATTTGTCACACTCCAGGCTCTTCTTGCCCAGTCCATAGATAAGTTGTCTGTGCTCTGAAGTTTGCTCCAGCTCTGTCCATCTTAAGCTGTGAAGAGTTTAGGAAACAGGATACATTTTTAACTTTTTTCAATTTGATGAAACTCTGCATCTTAAATAAATTATATAATATAGAGCAGGAAACTTCTACTGAGAGCAAGCTAAAAATATAAGATTTTTTTCCCTCCATCACAGCTCCTGTTCCCAAATTACACTTGCCTTGCTCAGAGTCTTAGAAAGCTGACACAGAACAAATTGTCCTATGTAAATTTCAAGCTTCCCTTCTGATTGACAGCAATCCACAAAGATGGATTAATTCCAGAGGAAGTCAAGCAAAGACTATGTTGTAAGTATTTACCCTATTTTAAAGATGTTCCAAATTCCTGTGGAGTTGCCAGCATGTCCTTCATATAATGCCTTGTGGGAATCTGAAGTACAGGAGCCAGACAGAGTATAGGTAAGTGGGAGGTAACGAGCTACATGTCATATATGTGCAGTTTTGCTCCCTTGGCTACTTCAGCCTTGTAGGAGAGGGATAACCCTCAATCCCTCCTGCAGACTTTGATCTTGAAGACATTCAATGGGCAGCCAAGCCTATGACCAGTGACATTCTTTCTGCCTGTTTTGGCTGTTCATGTCCTTAAACCAAAACAAGTCATTAAGAGAACAAGGACAATTATTCCTTGAAATTTGTGTAAGGGAGAATAGGGGCTACTGTGAGGTTGGTATTGTCACACAGCTGATGTGATTGTGCCACTCCTCACTGCAGAGCCATGACTGAGTTTATCAAGGTCTCCCTTTCAAGCGATAATAAACCTAATAGCTGCCCACAGCTAATATTTTTTCTTGCACCACATATGTTCACTTTTGGTCCTCAGATTATTTTTTTTTCCTGTCTCCATCTGTTCTTTTGCCTTTGAGGTACTTTAGTTACCATGGAAATGACAACATCATCTGGATGGGTGGAGCTTTGTGCAGCGTGAAGTTGGTTTCCTACAAGAAGTGATTTGAAAGGTATGGGGATGGCTGAAAAAATTACAGCATTTTATAGGATAGTTTTTCATGCTTTTGGGGTGCAACAGAGATTTACCTATGCCTGCCTGTAAAGTCACAGGGGAAGATAGGCCTGTTCCAGGAGGGGGCATGTGCCCATTTTTGATCTGCCAGATGAAATCTTTCATTTGAGTCTTTCATGTCTCAATCCTTACAACCTTTAGTTGCAGGTTGGGTTTTACTTGTGAAGATCCTATTGTAAGACGCTTCCTGAGTCCTGTGATTGTCAGATGGGTCCGACAAGGTGCAGAGCTTGTTCCCTTAAGATGCACACCTTTTGTCAGCATTTCCAGGAAGGAGAATAGGAAGAGTTAATTTGGTGGATGGTGGTTACATGGGCTTTGTTGTCTAGTGATGTGTGTAGCATTGACTCCTTGGTCACTGTGAGGGTTCTTGTGCCTTCAGCAAGTCCACATGACAAATGATCCATGATTGAAATGAAACAGAGATCACTTAAAAAAATTGTACACTGACATCACAACATCTCAACAAATGTGGCAAATCCAGGGTAGAGCCCTTATTTATACCAAATCAGACCTTGTTTTACTAGTGACTCCTTGGACTTAGCACAGTTCCAGAAGCTGTAATCTACTATTAACCCCTTTAGCACCTGGCAATATTGATTTTACGGGCTTGTGGACATGAAGGTATTTTAGATGAACAAAATTTTTTGGCAAAGGATATTAAGAGAAGGGCCAAACATGTCAAGAAGACAACTTGGCCTGTGAAACTTAATATTAAGGCCTGTACAGTCTCAAAAATCCTTTTAGATGAGTTCATACATTCTGTGGATGCCTCTTAAAAAATCTGAAGTGCTCTCTGCTTGTCTAATCAGGTATGTGAAAGGGGCCTGGGGATGTGTCACAGAGGAGGTTTTAATGTAATTTCCACAGAGATCAAATGAACAAGGAAGTGCTAATTCATCAGAGTATATGCAAACATGTGCTCCTAATAGAGTCTCTCAAACACAGGCAGGTCTGGCTGGCTGTGACAACATTCACTTAGAACTTTAGGTGGGAAGAGGGTGAGGAACCCACACAGCAGCATAGTGTCCCATGCAAAGTCAATGCCTTTGGTCAATGCTCTGTGTCTGCTAAAGGGGGGAGTCTAAGGTCAAATCCTTGGATCTTTTATCCTAAGTTTACATTGTCACATGGCTAGAGTAATAGTATTTGTTTATTTCTATTATAGTTATTTTTAGGTGCTCTAACTCCAGCTGCAGCCATTTCTTACCACAACAATCATTTCAGGAAATATCCTCCCAAGCAACACCAAAAATCTTTATTGTGGAAAAACAAACAAACAAAAACCCATCATCAACAAAAACAACAACAACAACAGAAGTCCAATTAAGTTAGCAGTCAGCATTAGAAGTCTTTCTCAAGGGCACATCCCAGCCATAAATGAACTCATGATTTTCAGAAAGCTTAGAAATTGGTGGTGGTGCTGTGGATTTTTGCAGCAATTCAAGACAATCCAACTTTTGGTCCACCATGGACATCAAACCCCACGGCCAGGAACCCTCCAGCAGTCTGCTTTGATTTCTTTTCTTTTGTGTGTGTGTGTGTGTGTCCCTTGGCTGTGGAGAGCTGTGGCATTCACATGTCAGGCACCATTCTAGGTATAACACAAGCAATTGCACCAGTGAACTCCGGATCGAAGAGCATGACCTGTTATAATCGGTGCCAAGAACTTTCAGCCAGGCACGACAGACTTGCCCTTGGGGGAGTGATCATCAGACAGACTCATCAGGAGAATGCCAGGGCCTAGGGGAAACAAAAGGAAGGTCTCAGCCTTCTTAAAGATGGGGATGTCTGAAGTGACCCTTCTGCAAAGGCTGCTAGCAGACAGGGACACTTCCAGCATTGCGCTGTTATGCTCTCGGCACGACAAACTGCTTAATAAGCCAGCAGCTGCTCCCAGGATCAGTTTGTTTCTGGAGCAGTTTCCATCTAAGCCCAGTGTGAAGTATGTTGGAGTCATAGGAAAACAGAGGGAGAGAGGCTCAGAGGGAGAGAGAGTGGTTACCAGCACCACCTCCACCACCTGCTGATGCATCCTATGCAGAAAATACAAGAACTGAGAGCACAGTTTTGAAACCTCTTGGACAGACACAAGCAGGAGAAAAAAAAATATCAAACAAAAACCCCGGCAAAACAAAAAAGTCCTTTCTCACTATAATATGGCAAGCAAAGAGCAGGTTGGGGATTCAGCAGTGGATGGCCTCCAGGCATCTCTGTGGTGAATTTAAATCCTTTTTGCTGCTTGACTGCTCAGCTTGGTTTCTGCTGAAACTCAAAGCTGAATTTGCTGGGTTTGCCTCAGTGCTCCTCAATAATTTATTCCAAGGGGTCAGTTTTTCTGAAGTCTCTTTGGCAGGTCACAGAAACTGCTGTCAGGTGCTTTGCCAGGGTAGTTGGCCACCAGATGTGGCCTTCACTGATGTCAATGCTCCCTGCAAGGGAAGGGAGAAGGTATTCCTAAGGTAGGAGCTCAGCCATCTCCTGAACAATGGACACGAGATCCAGATTCAAAGAGAGATCAGATATGAGAAGACAAGGGCTAGTCCTAGATGTACAAATGTGTTTTTCTTACATTAAACACAAGGTTGTAACAACCTAAATTCTAGTTGTCTCCTTCCCTTGAGGTGATTGATTGTGGAAATTCAGCAGCCTAAATGAAGTTAAACTAAGGGCAGAGGCCAAAGCTGAGGTTCTTTGTGATCTGCTGAGCCACTGAAGGCACAGTAGGGCAAGCAGATCTCTTATTTCATAATAGGTTTTTTCCTTCACATTTTGCAGCATTTTACAGCTAAGATGTAGCAAGAAAAAAAGTAAGATTTTTTTTTTTTTTACTTCTGTCTGAGGTCTTGATAAAGATACAGTGCAAAAAGTTAAAATCTTGGGAATCTATCTGGTTTTTATGGGCTGTTTGTGTTCTACATTTGGATTACAGCTTGGTGAGCAATCAACTTCTTGACCTGCTAGCCAAACCTCTCAAAATAACATGAATGTTTTTCTTTGAGGTTATTCAGGTATTATTAATTCTTTCTATTGCTCTTTTCCCCACCAAAATGGTAGACTGGGAGTGAAGGGGGCAGGGAGTCTGTTGAATTCAATGTGTTTCCTTTTGTTATAATTTTTAATTTTAGATTGATACATGAATTAGAGAATGTGAAAATAAGAGATTTTGACTTGAAGACACAAACCATTTCTAACTAAATAAATCAAAATGACTAAATGAGCAAAATATGAATTCAAACATCGTTTTGATGGATATTAATCTGGTGACTTGGGGGGGGTGTTATGAAATGGAAATAGATACTACTTTGCAAAGTGTCTCCAGGATGTTATAAGGATGAAGGCATTAAACTGGTTTTGAAAACGATAGTGGAAGATCTGATGCATGGGTTTCAAGTGTTCAGGGTTTCTTTACCCCGGCCGGAAGTGGGGAGAAGTGGTTCACATCGGCTGCACTCTCCACATTGTTCTCTCAATTGTCAGCAGATGCCAGGAGCAGCAGTAATCCATCCTGGAAGTGACAAACACATGACACTGTGCGGCTTGATCCTGTGGGAGGAAGGGTGGAATTTCCTATGGGTGCAGATGCGTCAAGAAAATGCAGTTTTTGAAAGCTTGGAGTTTATTCCTGGCTATCCCAGGTTATTGACAAATAGGCCACAGTTTCAAGGATTTGTACCATTTCTTCAGTCTTATCTAGTAATGTCTGTTGTTTTTATTGTATTTCCCTATTGATTCCATAGGGACAATTGTGGATTTTGACTGTGGTAGGAATCCTTCCCACATAATGACAGACTACTGATTTTTTTATCCTTAATTTTCTGATTAGGTATTTGCTGCATCTGTTACTTGTACCCTTGTTTCTCACAATGCTGTGTGTGTGTCAGAACATACTCTGACCTTTAGCCAAGGAAATAAGTAATCTTATAAAGGGATTTACAATAAAAAATATGTATTTGTTTGATGAAAGCTGCTGGAATGACAGCTATCCTCTTAAGGGTAGGATTAAGGTTACAAAAGCAGATGAAACATTATTACTCCCTGATCTGGTGAGTATTGGACAGTCCAGCCTGCAGGTTATCTCATATCCTGTATGATTTATCCATAGCTGTGAATGGAATTGTTGAAGCCCACGTTGGACAGGGCTCAGAGCCACCTGGTCTAGTGAAAGGTGTCCCTGACCATGGCAGGGAGGGGTGGACTAGAGGAGCTTTAAGGTCCTTTCCTACCCAAATCATTCTGTGACTCTATGATGAATCAAATGCAGAAAGCTGTTTGCTGGTGTTCTTCAACAGGTGTTCACAGTCCAGAGAAGCTGGGTGATTTTCATACCATGTGCCAGTGTCTCCGCTCCTTCTTCACATCTCTGAAGGCCAAGACATTTGGAGAAGAAAGCCATACCCATCTCCTCAGCCATCCTGATCATGAGCACTGCTGTGAAACTGAAGTAGCTGTAGATTTGTTGCTGTGCATCCACACATAAAGACATGCAATTACCCTGGTCCATGGGTGTTTAATGATGTGTTGTTGCTAAATTCACATCTGGGGAAAACCCTGCTGAAATTGGTTTTGCCCCTGCTGTGTTTCTTGCGAGGTTAAAAGAGTCCTGGGTTGCCTGTGGTGTTGTTGCTGTGCAATCTATGATGCTGCTAAGCCTGTATCTTCTCCTGGGGTTTGGCCGATGTGCTTTGGGCATCATCTTTCAACGTATGGACAGTGCCAAGGCTCTTGTGATGGGGATGGAAAGTGTCTGCTGCATAGAACAGAGAAATGTTTTACCCTGACTGTTATGCATCTGCATCACCACCTCATCCCCATTCAGGAGTGACCCTGTGCTGGTCACGTCAGTCTGTACCCCAGGCTTGGGCAGGGATGCAGCTTTATGAGAAACAGAAAAGGACAGTACCAGCAGCAAAGATTTACCAAAATTGCCCTTTACATCACCTTTGGGACTGTTTCCCCATGAACCCTGCATCCTTAAGCTGGAACTCTGGATACTCCTTCTAGCTCATCTTTTCTCCAGATGCCTTGCATCCAATATCTAGCAATCCTTTATTAGTGCTTCCTCCACTTTTAAACTTATTCTTGCTCTCACAAGATCACCAGTGGTATATAAAACCACAACCCCCCTCACTTTATCTAGCCTAACATTCTCACTCTGGAACTTTGGTTGTTTTTCTTGAGTGAAGTACATTGTTTCCTACACCTATCAGTAGCTTTGTATTCATTAGAGGGGTAAGAACAAAAATTTCCTGTCCAGGAAGAAATTATTTGGTTTTGGGTTTTTCTGGTTCTGTATTTTTTTTTCCCATTTTTTTTCTGATTCAAACCTGACCTTTTCAGAATTTCTCATGGAATGGAAATTCTGGTTAAAAAAAATTACATTCCCCACACATTAAAAATCCCCAAGCAACAAAAGGATTTGCATAGACAGACTTCAGACTGTACTTTCAGTATTGTAAAAGTAATATGACATTGATCCCAATTCAATCATGCACATATGGACTTCTAATGTTCCTTGATATGTCGAGTGACTGAGGTATCTCCAGGGGCCTGAAGGATATGCCAGGACTTTTGCCCTTCTGGAACAGCCCATAAAAACCTTGTGAAATACTTCAGGACGTCCCTGTAACAACACTAACACTGACAGATCGTGTGTCATGCCAGAATATTTAAAGTTTTACCATTTTACCCAAAACCTTGCAAATCCTGGGCCAGACAGATATCTTTAGTGTTGGATGTGCCCACCCTGGTATCAGTTTAAATAAGCAGGAAAAAAAAAAAAGAGGCACATAAAGAACAGAGGAGATTAAAATAAACTGGGCTACAGTTGCTGGGCTCACTTTTAGAGTTGAGCTCATCACTAGCACTGCCTTGATAGAGCTCCCCTTTCCACTTTTGACCTTCTCTTTTAGGCCAGGCTGTGACCTACACTCAGCTCACTTTACACCTTGGCCTAATTACATCCAGAGGAGCAGGGGATAGAATGTGACAACTGCCCACATCTTTATTGTAGGTGGAAACAGGCAGAGTGATCATTTAGGGTGGCTGAAGTAGTGAAGGCTGGGAGTAATGAGATGGAAAGTTTAGATTGAATATCAAGATAAAATTACCCACAACACATTCTTTTAGGCAAGGGGGTGTGTTAAGTCTCAATTAGTGGCAATATCATCTAATAGCACCACATGTACTGACAGAATTATGGTCCCATGGTCTATTAAATCATCTTTCAAAGAAACCCATGGAAGGCTGAGCTGGACAAACCACCAGTAACAGTAACATAAGGACTACTCCCATGATGGAGCCAGAGTGGAATAAATAGGTAATTTCCATGTCACTCATGAGAAAGTATTGTACCAGGTCATGATATCCAGCAAGTCCTGTGCCTGCGCAAAGATGTTTGGTGGCACTTTAAAAGCTTTCTAAAGAGACTTACTAGCTGTTATCCTCTTTTGAAAATCAGCATGGTAATTTAGGCATACAAAGTCTGTTGTATCACCTGGTGAGAATAAGGTCTATGAAGCTCCGTTTTTTCAAAAGTAGTTGGGTTTAAAATGTCCACCTATACACATAATTCATACTTGTGTGGAGTAATTCAGCCTTGCTCTGCCTATTTTCTGCAGCAAAGTACTATCAGAAAGCTTGGTAGAAGACAAATTAATCACATATGCCTTTTTTTCTTTCTTTTTTTTTTTTTTTTGCGCACGCAGGCAGCTTACCTGCAATTAGCAGTAGAAGTAAACTCTAAACCATGATGGAACTAGGATGAAGTCTCCCAAAATGTCATTTTGTGGGATGTTTCTTTCTGAATGCATGTTCTGGTGACATACGTACTACATGATTCAATGTATGTCACCACCAAATGTGACACATCTTTGATGCAGACACAAGTGAGTGGCGGACGAGCATCCAGTTCTGAATCTTCATGTCATTGCCACAAGCCTGAACGCCATAGAAATCCAGAGCATCAAGGGTATTATTGCAATTTGCATAAGTAGAAAACACAGTGATTAAAAGTTATCAAAGAAAACTATCGCTCAGTTGTCAGCTCCACAAGCACATTCCAGTGATGTCTTTCCAGCTCCTTCATAATAATCCCCATAAGTTCTTGCTAAGAGCTGCATTGAAGTAACCTGTCATTTAGTCTGTCTTTCACAATTCAGCTCAAAGAGATGAGCCAGCTGTGATCACTTGGAGTCAGAGCTGCTATGTTGCAAAGCATTGCTACAGCTGCAGGCAAAACATACAATTCAGGGATCTGCCAAACCCAAACTCATGGAAAAAGCAGAGCTGTAGCACCCACAGCACCTTACAATTGCTACAGGAGAATTACTGCCCTGGGAGAGGAGAACTCAGTCTCCAGCATGCTTTGCAGGTGATGAACAGGGACACTGTGTAGGAAAGCATTCTTTGTCTGAGTGGTGTCTTGTCTTCTCTTTCCATGGTTTCTACTGGCCTCTGGTGTGGAAGCAGGTAAGAGAAAAATGTGGACAACTCCACAGGTCACACCTTGTGGAACTGAAAAACCTGTTTTGTTGATGATGGGTAAGTGTTCATTAGATTCAGTTTTCACAATATGCACTGCTGAGTGCCACAAAACCAAGGAGGTGTTATAAAGATTCCTCAGGCAAGATAATGTTGTTTCCAGCCTACTTTTGCTTTGGAAGGATAGAAAATGACATTATCAGTCAAACATGACCTTTCAAGGTAGAAAATAAGATTGAAGCATAGTCTATTCTTCCCAAGACCTTACTCCTCTACTCTAGAAAGCATCTCTGTGTAAACATAGTGCCAAGTGGTTGGATTTCTGTCTCCCACAGAAGATATATATGGGTAGAGAATATAAGAGGAGAAGAAGAACAAGAGAATATAAGAAGAGAATATTTCCTC
>JAOXXN010000364.1:2868233-2881069 GCA_026770055.1 Myrmophylax atrothorax
CTCCTTCCTTTTCTCTTGGCTGGTTGGGAGGGGGGAAGAACCCTTTTACTCTGTCTTGGACAGTTGGCATTTTGCCAAACCAAGACAAAAGGTCAAAAGTCTTATTGTCTTTTTGCTCACTTGATCATAACCAACACTGTATCCCAAATATCATGAGCTGGAGTCTTCTGTATTTCAGGATTTTTAACTGTGTTTGACCTTGTTTGTCTGATTTATTTTGGCAATCCAACCTTGACTTTAAAATAGGCAGCTTTTGCTAGAATATTTTAATATATTATGAAATACATTTGTATTATTAACATTATATACTACTCAGAATCATAGAGTCAGAGAATGCTTTTGGTTGGAAGGGACCTTAAAGATCAACTTGTTCCAACATCCTTCCGTGGGGAGGAACACCCTCCACTAGACCGGGTTGCTCAGGGCCTCATGCAAGCTGGTTTCGAACACTTCCATAACATAGGATGATCATATAATAAAATGGTTTTTTATGTATTATCATTGTATCTACTTTTATATAGATTAGTTACTTATTTAATAAATATATAATATACACACACATGTATATAACCACCTATGCACACATACACGTTTGCAATGTATTCCACAGAACAAATGCTGACCTTGGGAACTATGTAACTACAGGTAGGATTTCTTCTCCTTCTCTGGTGTAATACTGCAATATTTTCCTTCTGTTTTCTCTGGGTTAGATTCCAGACAGACAGCGAAGCCTTCATTCTGAAAGTCAGAAATTGGAAATGTGCCTTCCTTGTTTTGTTATCTGTTATGAAAGAAGATGGAGTTGTAGGAGAGTCTTGTTTCTTCTTATGTCTGCTGTTAAAAGTTTTTGACAGGGGTGTTTTGCTCCAGTAACATGTTACATAGGTCATATTCTGCACGTGGCACACCTGTACCTGTGCTTCAGGGGGCATTTTGGATACTGGTGGGCACTTCTTTCCCTGGTGTACACCATTCCTGAAGTCCTTCCAGAGTCAAATTATAGGGCTGCAGATATTATTCTCACTTCTCCTACATTCATGAGAGAAGCCTATGAAAGATGGGGTTAGGATCAGCTGGTGTAGCTGACACCTAAGTCAGACACAGGTATTTGCACCTGGGCTTAACTGTCATAGGTTACATTTCTATTTGGAAGAAGATCTGCCAGTGTAGTCAGTAAAGCAATTCTTTCTCTCAGTAAGTACATTCAGTACTCTGGTCACATGAAAGGCACTGCAAGCTCCATGGACTGCATGAACTACTCTCTGGGATGACTGACTTCGATGTGAACACTTTCACTGTACACATATGAGGTGGGAGAGAAGAATCTGACAAAAAGCTCCCAGATCCCAAATGTAATTTTCTGTCAAGTAGAACTCTCTGTCATGAAATTTATTTAAGCTCTACTTCTTTAAAGAAAGTTAAAAATTAAAAAAAAAAAAAAGGAAAACAAACCCGTTAAGGTTTTTTTCTTTGTTTTCCTCCCCACTAGTTTTAGTAGAAGAAATAAAAAGGGGAAGGTACAGTAAAAGGGAAGTATTTTCATAGAAGGACTTGAAAGAAACAACAGTTAATCCTCTTCTTTGATCAGGAGGAAAATACAGCTCTTCACTGGATGCTGTAGTAATGAAGTAAAGGAACTTAATGATGTGAAATTATAATAAATCTTACTCTTCATAGAATAGTATCCAGATGGAAAATATATAGACATGCCATGTGAAATACTAGTCTTGTGACATTCCCAAGAAAAACCCATTGCTAAATAGTTTCCGGAGTCAGAGATTTGATTTTTTTCTTCTGTGTCCTTTTATATATCACTCTCTCCTCATTTCCATCTCTGACATTAGCCATTGTACTCCTCCACTCAGTCCTCTGCCTCCTTCCATTGTGCCTCCTTTCAGGGAGTGCTCTTACAAAGCCCTTTTATCATGCTAACCTTCAGCTTGTTTGGAGATCTTACAGAAAGTAATTTTCCTTCTTGCTAATGAAAAGGCAGTTCTATAGGGAAAAAAATAACAACAAACCAAAAACCCAATATGCAAGAAAATGTAGGTAGTGAAGATGCTGAAAGCCATTCATACCTGAGTGAGTCATTGATACGTCTATACCTCAGAACAAAAGAAGTCAAGGACTAATTTCTGGCCCAGGGGCTACATGATGGTGACTTGCTCACATCCAGTGCTTCTTGGAGAACCCTGTCTAGCAGGATTCTCTTGGAGACAGTTCATTGCCTGGGTCCAAAGCCAAGACAAAAGAGAGCTATCCATTTGCTGGGTTTAGCTCTTACACTTTCTTTTTCATTTATTTCACAGTAAAGGTGGAACCTGTGGCTTTTACTCAAGTCAGATATTGAACTATGAGGAATCACAGAATCACAGAGTGGGTAATGTTGGAAGGAACCACAGAGGGGACATTTGGCCCAGCCTCCCTTCTCAAGCCGTTATTCTAGAGTATAATGGATTTTTAAACATGGCTTACATAGATGGCCATCCCTTGGTTTCAACACTGTCCACTGCCCAGCATATTAAGTCTGAAATCATCACCAACTCCATATGTCACCAATATACTTTTATTTCTGTTTTTAGGCAGATGTTTAGATACTGTGAAGATATGTGCTAGATGGCTTTGTATGCAAATAATTTTAGAAAAAATATTTGAGCTTCTGCAAGTATTTGGCTCATATTTTTTGTCTAAGCTTTCACAAAACTGTTGGGCTTTCAAAGATGATAGGAAAAAAATAGGATTCAGCCATGAACTCTTGGTGGAAAATAAATATTGGGTCTTTTTTACAAGACTAATGAGATCAGAGGAAACTTTTTCTTTAGAGCTTTTCAGTGCCTATTGCAGCTAGTCAATGTCTTTAGTTCTCAATTTGTTTATTTTCTCTCTACTTACTTTCTGCTCCACCCACATTTTCTCCCTAGAAGAACCATAAAATTGCATTTACAGCTGTCTTGTAATGCTCAGAAATGCAATTTAGACTCTTTAAGTGAGACTGTGTCCTTCTAAAATGAGAGGTCTCTCACTCCTTCTTTTTTTTACCTGGCATACATCTAACCCTGCTCCTTAGGAATGGCAAGTATGATAAATTTGTCAAAAACATTCACATCAAAACTATGTGATATGAGTTGTTATTTTGACTTCTGTTGACACCTTCTGATCTCTTTCACCCAGATATTTCCATGAAGTAGCACAAAATTTTTATTTTTTTCTTTTTTTTTTTCTGTTTCTAAGAAAACCGAAAGTCTTTCCTTCCTCCTTAGTCTGTGTGCAGGTATTGTGTGCAGGTGCTTTTATGCAGGTGATAGTTCCTTTACTGAAACTACCTTTAAGATCCAGGAAGGCTTTTTGTCTAAACATTGCTTTGATTCACAATGAACCAGCTACAGATTTGCAGATCATGCAAACCCTTATGAGCATTTCCAGATATTTAGCTCAAACAGATTGCTTCCCACACAGGAAGATCAGATTATCACGAGATAAAAAGTCAGCATTTTGTAGGCCAACAGGTGCATTTTTATGGCTTTGAAGTGCAAGTGTTAAAAGTGTCTAGATACCTAACTGCTTGTGAAGTAATTGGATTTAAATACTTGAAAAGGGATATTTCTAGTGATTTTTGACCTAAAAGTTCTAAACAGCAACAGTTAGCCAAGGCTCTGTGCCTTGTGAGACATCCAACCATGACTTGGAAACTCAGGATCCTGCTATCTGGTACTGAAGAAAGAATCTCCATCCCTGGAAGTGTTCAAGGCCAGGCCAGATGGGGTTTTGAGCAACATGGTCTAGTTGAAGGTGTCGCTGACCCATGGCAGGCGTTGGAATGTGCTGGTTCAGAAGGGTCCCTTCCGAACCAAACCATTTAATGATGGTTCCATGGTTCTATGGAAGTTGCTGTGTCCACCAGCAAACAGATGCCCAAACTAGCCACAATAAAATGTCCAAAAGGCGAGTTATGACTGCCCTTAAGGACAGGTAACCAGCCGTGCATCTAACTATGGGTCTGAAAATAAAGCCTAATTTTACTCAGCATTTTCTAACATTACTCTCTCCTGAAGTCAAAGTGCCAACCTGTGCACTGAGATAAAGCTGTCCTTAAATCTAATAAATTAAGCACAGATGAGGATGCTCATTTAGCAATTGAATTTGTTTCAGTCCCTGCCTCTACCTGACCTGAAGCAATGACTTGAATCCTTCAGTCTTTTTCTGAGAGAAGTTCCCTATCCATGAAGATAGTACAAGTATGGAATATATCCACCTGTCTTCTCCACATCCTCTAAATTCACCCCAGTCTGTGAAAGATTGTGTCCTAAAATCTCTCTTGTAAATATTATTATAGTCTTAAGACCAGGGAGGGTCTTTGTAACAACTTAGTTAAACTATTTTACCCAGTGCTTCTTGTGTTAAAACCAATACCTTAAATTAGAGCAATCACACTTAGAAGGAAAGACAGACTAGACTTAAGGACTGGTATGGATGGCAAATCCACCACATCCATTGGCAAATCTGTTCCAGTGATTAATTGCCCTCACTGTTTAAAAAATTACGTCTTGCTTCCTGTTTGAATTTTCCAGTACTACTTCAATTGTTTCAGTCAGAAGTTTCTTAACTTCTAGGTTCTGGTCACAACAGGAAACAGAAGTGCCAAAATACCATGAAAAAAATATTTTTGTCTTGTTTTTCCTCCCTCAGAAGGAGAAGGAAGCCATGAAAAAGAAACTAAAGATTTGCTTGGTCTGAACATGGTTTCACTTCTAATCAGAGGCTGCAGAGGCTTTATTTAACTTAATCTCTAGTTATCAAATCTGTCTCAACAGTTTTTCTCCAAAGTTTCTGAATCAAAGATATCCACCAGGTAAAGGAGCTCATCCCAGATGAATCACTGAGACAGGGATTCAAACAGCATAAACAACTGTATAAATTCTTATACTCTTTTCCACTGCTGCTGGAAAATTTGGCAAGTTTCACAAGGCTGAGATTAATCAGAATTCCAGCTCTTCTTGATTTGGGTCTTTCTGATGCACCTTGTGGTATTACAGTGTTTAACTATGAATTAATCTACTTCCTTCCCATGGGATTCATGGAAGCTAGCTGTGCTCTAGGCATATTATTCTACAGCAGCTGGCAGGAGAACATACAGCAAGGACACTTAGTGCACACAGGGAGAGTGAAACATGTTTACATCTCTTTCTGAGCCTGGATCAGAGCAAAGGTACTGGACCAGGTTGTTTGTTTTATACTGACTCCTTAACATCGAGATCTGGATTTATCTTCTTCTCCAAGAAACGTTTTAGTGTCAGCTCAGATTAAAGGGTAAAAATCTCATCATACCTATCATTCTGCACAATGTTTGAATTGTTATTAAGCTGAAAATACTTGAGGTTTCTTATTACTTTCTTTCCTCATTGCTTTCCTTTAAATATGCTGCTTTAATAGCAGGACAAATGTATGTTATGCATTTCAGTTTACACATGGTTCTACAATTAAGCACCTGGATTTGAAGTAGTTTCTTCCCTGAGGATTTAAATGAAGTCTTTGCCCCAGTTTCAGGATCCAGGTTACTACAACTAGCCATGTGCCACAGCAGTATTAGCTCAGAGAATGCTGTAGCTGTTTGCACTGCAAATGCAGCTCTCTTGATGGCCATAATAAAAGAAATCAGCTTGCATTTCTTTAATGACAAAGCCTCCCTGTGTATTAATTTGGTTCTACATGACTATACATCTTGTCAGAGCAGCCCCACAAATGTGAAAACATACACTAAGAGAATTGTCAGTATAGTGATTTATGACCTTTTGTTCTGTACTGCATGGCTTTACTTCTGTTCAGGAGCACAGAAAGGCTCCCTAGAAAGGAATACACTTAAAAAATCATTTCTTGGCAAAGTAAGTTATAAAATAAACTCAGATTTCCAGTGCCTTTTCCAAAATATAATCCGGTTCTCATTTTAGTACACCGACCTTATTTCCTGGGCCAAATGCCTGTTTCAATTTTTGATTTAGATTCACTGTATGACAGAGCTAGGATGTGAGGGACTGTATGTCTCTTAGTAATTTTGAAAGGCTATTTTGTCAATCCATAAATGTTATGATAACCTAGCATAGCAAAGAAAGAAATAGTAAACTGGGCACTGAAGTTATGATGATATCAGATGGGAATACAGAATGGAATTTGAATGGGAATCTAATGTTCAGTTTGGAATTGAGTTTAGACTGAATTACTGAAGAAGTGTCACTTGTCAAGAATGAATTCGTGTCCTTTCATTTTATATTCAAAATCAAATTGGTTCTTTTATATAAGAAATGCCTTACTGACAAATTACTGATTTCTTTTTGGTTTTCCCTTTTCACAGGTGGGAAGAACCTATCTTATCTAATCCAGGAGTTTCTGGGTGATATTATAGAATACTTAATGTTATAGAACAATATGTGTTACAGAATATTATGGATTATAATATAGAATAGACTTATAAAATAGAATGTTAGAGAAAAGAATGTTATAGAAAGCTATGCAATTAGGCAAGTGTATGCCATAAGTTGATCTTGATGATTATAATAGTCTTTTGGCCCAAAATCCTATAAATTCAAGTTGTTATTTTAATTCATTTTACATAAGATGTGCTAGAATATACCCTTTGAAAAGACTTGGGCATATAGAAAAATGTGTAGCAAGTGAACTGGCAACTCTGCTGCTGTAGAAAACCCTTTTAACATCTCATTCTTTTGGATAAGGATGATTCATCAGGGATCGTTTGCAAATCTTGGGGATTTGCAAAGTAGTGTCTTTGTGTAAGAGAAAGCAAACAAAAATCCAGAGCGCTAGTGCTTGTCAGCTTGATGCTTATAAATGCTTCTATTCTGAGCATTGGGTTTTGAAAAAAGGAAAAAAATAACTCTCAGCACTGCAATAAGGAGTGTGACTTCAAATATTAGCTCTGTTGCCAGCCCGAATACAGACTGAGTGAAAAGTGGGGCCATCCCAACAGCAGAATAGCTACACAGACACCTTTTCCACTGCTGTATTTAGCAGAGAACAGGTTCACTTTATGTGGCTCGATGGCTCCAGTCAACAGGTTTTCTACAAAACGTATCTTACCAGCTGTCAGGCTAACAGCAATTCTAGACCTTAAATATCCGTCCAACTTAAAATATCCATTAGTGCTGCAAGGTGCTCAGTTTTAGGTTCCCATTTGCTGAAAGTTATGCATGGACTTAAGTGCTTCAAATGAATGTGGCTGAAACATTCATGCCCATGCCAAGAAAAAGACTGCCCATGGTTTTTCGCATCAGTAACTGGTGGCATCTCAGATATATCTCGATGTTTCAAAATGAACTTGCCTTGAAGGCTAAAATGAAATCTCAGTTGCTGACATTGATTTGACTTTAAAACCAGCAATAAAGCAAACATCAGGAATGTATAGCAAGAGACAAATATTCAAATGGGAAGAGAGACCCTTTCATTTCCCTTCCTATCCTTCTGGCCCTGGAAAACCCTATGGTTTCCCTGCAGCCCAAGCTCTGTCAGCAAGTCCATCACAGAGTTCTGAGTGTCAGAGCTCACTTGTGGGAAATTTTCAAGCCATGCTTGTTTGGTTTTCCTCTTCCTGTTTGACTTGTATCTTTAAATAATGTGGTTACTTCACAACAGCTTGTTTTTTGACTGGGGCACAGGGGCATATTTTTCTAGCAGATAAAAAAACTTCCCACAATTTGCCTTGTGTTATTTCCCCTTTTGAAGGGAGAGCTGATAAATTCAGGGTAATATGTAATAGATGCTTTCCTGTTTTTACTTATTGCTCTGTCAGACTTGTCAGCCAGAAATTTATTAGCTCGTTTTGTGGCTTCAACGTTTAAACAAGAGAGAGTGAGCAGTCCCCTCACCCTGAAGAAAAAAATGTGAATAACAGTGCTTATGTTGTATCCTGCTCCATAGGCCAGCACTGGAGAGAGATGGTAGGTCTTACCTTTATAGCTATCTTCATTTTTAATGTTTATTTCTTCATTTCTTCTCTGTGCAATTCTCACTTTCTGGGCAAAAGATAGGACAGGACTAGGTGTTGCTCTTAGTTTCATCAACCTGAAAGTGAGTTGTTCTGACTGAGTAATCCCTGAAGCTTCCTCTGCAATCAATGGAGTCAGGAAATCTCCATGAACTGATCTACTGTAATTATTTCTGGGTAGGATAGGTTATACTCCAGGTCTTCTTAACTCCTCACTGCATGTAGGGAAAGCTTATCTGATTAAATAATCACAAATGAAGTGGCAAAATTCATAAGGTGGCCATAGAGAGAAGAGAAATCTCAGGAAAAATCCATAATCTGAGGCTATTTCTGCCACATTAGCTCAGCAGTGCTCATGGTATTCACTCATCCTTCCTTCACCTTTCTCTGCTTATTCTACTCTTCAGTGTCTCATGGATGTATTGCCTTCACCTGACCAAGACTGACCCCACCTGTGGAATCAGTGCCACAACTCCTCTGACATTTAGTATAAACTGAATTTACCCAAAGTGAACAACTCAGAACTAATGAGGGATTGGTACTTGGCAGGGTTTTATTTGTTTTTTGTTTGGTTTAGTTTGTTTGTTTGTTGTGGGTTTTTTTAATTTCTATTTTATTTATTTGTCTGGAACACAAGTTCTTTTTTTATAGAGGAGGGATTTGAGTTGTGGAGATGACGTGTTGAAGATAAGGCAAGGGAGTAGTTTTTGTGGCACACACGGTGTATACCACATCAAACGACAACAGAAGAGCTAAAGGACTACGAATCTCTTCATTCTGTGGTGAACCAGTTTCTGAATACCCTAAAAGTCTGGAGAGGTGTTAGGGAGTTGACTGAAGGTGGCAGAAAATCTGTCTTGCTGGGCTGAGTCATTAAAAACCTTGCAGGTGTGAGAAGCATTTGAGTTGAATTTTCCCCTTTTACCCAAACATAAGGGAAAATGTTAGTGACCCCTTGTAAGTCACAGGAGGAATCAAATGCTTCCTTTTCTGGAGTTTCTGAGTCATTTCAGGCTGCTGCCAAAGGTAGGCAGGAGGAAGCTCTGGTCCTGTAGAGCTGCTGTGCAGAAGGCACTGGAGCACCATCAGGCTGTTCCTCCTTGGAGTGGTGTCAGTGGAAACATAAATCTGGCCAGAATAATAGTCTTGCCGGATGTCTCCTCACAATGATGCTTTGGGCACTTTCTGTCTTGGAAAACACCCTGTTTTCTGTGCTACTCAAGCAACACCCACCTATGGCTTCAGAGCTTGCATGCTGGCACAGAAATGAACTTACTTATATTGAATTTGAAGCCCAAGATTGTGCCCTACTGATGTAAATTATCAAATATATCCCTTCTTTCAGTCTGCTGATCAACATAGCAGGGTCACACACTGAACAGCACTCAAGAATTGTGTGGCATTTTTGAGACCAGAGAGCATTAAAGAGATAACAAATCATGATGGCCAAACTGAGTCAAGTCAAAGATCCCTTTTTATTAGTCTCCTCACTTTAACACTGGGTGGTAGCAAATGATAAGGAAAAGTGTAAAAAGTAGAGTGCCCCCAGAGTATTTCCACAGTGATATTTCCATGTGTCATCCAAGGTCTAAATTTTGGATTGCATAAAACAACATCAGCCTTCAACAACCATGATAAGCACTGGACAAAAGATACTGCTGGAACACTGTTCTGAATCAGAAATAATATGTGATACACACAATCCAAACATCTGTCTGTCCATGGCATCACACCATTTTGGAAACAAAGGGTTTTTTCCTTCCATAGCTGCTCAGTGTGAATGAGTCCATGTAGACTGAAGATTATTTTTTACTGTTGTTCAACAGTTTTTCTGTTCTGAGTTTAATCAATTTAGGCACTTCATTTCTTCCACTTTGTAGACTGTGGATCCTGCCAGTGTTAGCCCTGAGTGAGACACCAAAATAGGGGGAAATATTTGTATTCTTTCTAAAAATCTCTTTAAAATCAAGACAGCTTTAGTTGCTTTACCATTTTCCATAGTCAATGGCTACTATATTTCCTGTGATATTATTATACTGAAGAACTGGCCAGGAAGTCATTGCTATCAGATTTTCCAAAGTAGGGAATTCCAGATCTGAAAAATAAACCATTTATGGACCACTTTATAATCCAAACATATACTAAAAGGAAAAAAGTATTATCCTTTTATCCCAGAAAGACTGTGATGAAATTAAAGTGTAGTTTTGCAGGCTACAGAAGGAGGAATCTCTACAGTTTTACTATATGAAACTTCAGACTATGCTCGAATTTACTTTCCATCCCTACACCCAGACACAAAGTCTATACATTGCACACATAAAATGCAAATGCTTTCTAATCTAAAGAAGAAAAGGGCTTTGCTCCTTGTTCAGCAATTAAGAGGTTCAGTGATGGAAACATTGTGTGTTCTTCAATTTGAGAAGAACCCAGTTCCTTCTAGAGCCTGAAGTTATTAAATCCACATTAAAAGGACATGGCTTACAGAAACACTGAAGTCATGCATCTGAATAGAACAGCACCATAATCCATTTCTATCACATGTTGTGTTTTCCAAATTACAGTTCTTCATAGTTGTAGATTGAAGGTTGTATTTTTCTATTTAGCTAACAGAAAATAACTTCTACCAATTTTCCACCAGCAGCTCATAAATCACCATAAACACAGAGCTAATCTAAAGGTTTGTGAATACATACTTTTTCAATTTAGTGCCCAAGAAAGAAACAGCAAAACAAAATACTCAGTTCTGGTCTAAGTTAAATGCTCCACATGACCCAAAGTGTACAATTTCCCTTTTTTTCATCTGTTTAGTGATAATAAGCAATTTTGAAACTCAACTATCAAACCTTTTTTTTTAAATTACCAAATGCTAATGTACCACTTTCCACATTGAACTGCTCATTCCAAAACAACAGAAGAATTTATCAAGATGGAATCAGAGTCTTTATGGAGAAGCATGGTGCATGGATCTCAGGCAATGGCCATGACCTAAACTGGGAAGGTCCTGACTTGACAAAAATAAAACATTTCTCAGCAGAAGGATAGTGAAGTACTGGAAGTGCCCCCAAAAATTTGTGATATCTTGGTCCTTGGAGGTTTTGAACATCAAACTGGGATACACCTTGAGGAACTGAGTTGAACTAAATGTTGACCCTACTTTGAAGTTGGTCTAGAGGTCTCATGAAGTTCTTTACAAGCTAAAATATTCTGTGATTTTATGAATTGTTCAGGAACAATTAATTTTGATTAATCCCAATCTGTATTTTTCAGGAAATAAACTTATTCAACGAAAGATATCCCATTTAAAACTGGTCAGCCATGGACCCATCGCTTAAAACTGAAATCTAACAAGGAATGTTGCAATGAATTTGCCTGTTGGTGACAACACAGTAGAAGATTTCATGTTCAGCAACATTTAGATGAGAACTGGTCACATATACTCGGGTTCCTTTTCCAGGAAAATGATGTTATTGTTATTTAGTTGCACTGGAATATGCTGGAGCTTTACCAGTGTATAGTTTTTTCTTGGGTATGGTTAAAGCTTGATAAAAAACTGAAATACAGAGCCTTATTTTCCTTTCTTCTTCTTTTTTTTTTTAATAAGGATATTGTACTCTATTTTTTGTTCTCAAGAACAATTACTTGTTGCAATTACATTTGCAATTATGATGAAGAACATTTTCTGAACCATTGTTCTTCCTTCACGGGTTGCTACTAAAATAAATTGGTGAACATTGTGTTTTACTGCACAGAAGTGGAGCTGTCTGGCTCAGTCTGGTATTCTGATACTTAAACAGGGTTTATACAAAAGAGGGAAAGGGATTTTTACATGAGCAGATAGTGATAGGACAAGGGAGAACAATTTGAAACTGAAAGACTAGAGATTTAGATTAGGTATTAGGAAGAAATTCTTTAGTCAAAGGATGGAGAGGCACAGGCACAGATTGGCCAGAGAAGCTGCAGCTGCTCCATCCCTGGAAGTGCTCAAGGCCAAGCTGCATGGGGCCCTGGGTAACCTGATCTAGTGCCCATGGCAGGGGTATTGGAACGAGATAATCTTTAAGGATCCTTCCACCCAAACCATTATATGACTCTGATTCTACGACTGTGTGTACATCGACTTTTTGAGTAAGTCACTGATTAAACAGGCAATTTTTGTTACTGAGTCAGAAAATAAAGTTAGGTGACTAATAATTATGGAGAATATTCCCCATCCAAAGCATGTAAGAGTTGAGGCCTCAACTTGTCACTCAGATGACTCTTGAGTAGTATCAGCAGGTTCTGGACTGATCCTATTACTTGTCCTGATGGTTTTCTTCTCCTTGTCAGCCCTAATACTATCATTTGGAAAATTACAACACTTTCAAGACTAAGATTCTGGTAAGGAAAAATAAAACCCACCAGAATTAATTCCATACTTTCAACCAACAGTAATTAGTCTACTGGCAAATTCTGGAAGAAACAGGGCAGCCGCTGAAAATGAACTGTCTACTCACAGTTTTACTCCTCCCACAAGACAGAGCCTTTTTCAGAGACCCCCAAGCTTTATTCAGAGGTCCCTAGACAGTGTTGACCAAACTAGCAATCTTTAATATGGTTAGGCTGTGCTGTGCTACATAAAACAAAGACAAGAGTCAGCCCAGGGGTGTATGAACATAGCCAGAAAGCTTTCAGAGCCCATATGGATCTCTGTGGCATGGTATAGATGTTGTGGCTCTGGTCAGTACTGATTTGGGGAACACATTCTACCATGACAAACTGATGTTCCTCTGTCTTGGTTTGAGCTGGCAAAACGCCAACTGTCCAAGACAGAGTAAAAGGGTTCTTCCCCCCTCCCAACCAGCCA
>JAOXXN010000364.1:2929318-2948798 GCA_026770055.1 Myrmophylax atrothorax
GGCCTTGGACACTTCCAGGGATGGGGCAGCCACAGCTTCTCTGGGTAACCAGGACCAGTGCCTCCCCACCATCACAGCTGGGAATTATTTCTTAATATCCAATCTAAACCTACTCTCTGTCAGTGTGAAGCCATTCCCTCTTATTCTGTGACTGTTCTTGTAAAGAGCCTCCATTTTTTTTGTAGGCTCCCTTCACGTACTAAAAGGCTGCAAATACATCACCCTTAACAACCAGAGTTGATGAGATCTAGCAAGTAAAGTCAATAGAGGTTAGCGAATGAGTCAGATGACTGGGGACACAAATGCTTAGACATTAGTCTTGACCATAGTGGTTGGTCAACAGTCTAGTGGGCTACACAGTTCTCTAGGGACTAAGTGGCTTATGGAGGCAGGCATTGTGTAGTATTTCAGTATTTCTTACATGACCTCCAAATAGTATTCTAGGAGTGCATGGGTGTATGACTGTCATTTGAAATAAAGACCAGTGCCTTGCAGATATCTAGCACATCATAAGCCATCCCAGATAACACTTTGAACCTGGATTTAATCAATTGAATAATTTCTGAGTTATGGGTATGACACAAAACTGCAGTGTAGCTGTCTTCATGCAGACACAAAACTTAGATTCCTGATTCTGTACCTTAATCCCACTTCTTATGCATGAGTTTATCCGGGCATGGCAAGATGGAACCAACCCAGGCAATAAATCTTGTTGAAATGAGCTAAATTTACATGGAACCAGAAACAGGAAATTGTGATATCAATAAAAGAACACACAAAAAAAAATCAAGACAAGTTCCAATCATAGGACAGGATGATCAGAGATCAAGGTGGAGCTCTACAGAACTGTTTTCCAATACAATATTTGTGTCCTTCGCAACTGAGGGTGTTAGGGCCTGAACTCTACATATGCCTGAGCCTGAGCCTCAATCACACATCTTTCCCTCTTGAGACTAAAACCATAAAATCAATATAAGCAGACATCAAAGTAATACATGATTCTTACAGTAACTTAAGAACTTTCAGAACAAAGGCTCTTAAAGCTGAAATAAGAAGCATCTTGTTTGAATGTATTTAAAAAAAAAATTATTATTCTTCTCTCATTATGTAAAATTTAAATCCAAGATTTTACTCTAACTGCAAAATACAGAGAAATAAATAGTTCCTCCAAATAACAGGCTTTATAACTCTGCCAGGTCCTTCAGCATAATTCTTTCACCGTCTTTGAGCATTTAAAAGGTTGTCTTTTTATGGGCCTTTTCATAAGTGCCTTTTTACTCAGAAGGTTACTGCTGTTGAAATGCATTGCTCAAATTTTCTTGACAGGCATCCCAAAATACACTTATGTGATCAGATGAAGAGGTAGTGAAAGTACTGTGCTTCTAAAATACTCACAATTACACTAAAACACAGTAATCATATTCTTAAAGCAAAATTTTCAGGTATTAGATGCACTATAGTAACCAGCATGTCTAAGTAAACATTGTCTATGTCTTCATTAATTCCTAACATCTACAGAAAAAGGGAATATCCCTTTGAGCAGGCAACCACTGTTTTTTGTTTGTTTTTCTTAAACATCTTTTTTTTTTTCTGAAAAATCTCCCTTAAGATGTAAAAGATTTGATTTTTTGATGATTTACATAGTGATGCACACACATAAAACAAATGCCAGTGATTAGGAAATAGAAATCTTCATGCATAGTGAAAGTAGGTGGGGATTTTTATTGCTAATTTGTACTACTCCACTGTTATATGAAATGCAAGGGGGTTTTTAGGGTTTCTTTTTGTTTGGTTTGGTTTGGTTTTGGGGTTTTTTTGTAAAATTCACTTTCAGGAAGGTAATTTCAAAAGAAACTTAATAAAATAATAAAGATTCATGTGTTGAATGTGGAATGTGAAAATAAAATCTGCAAAACCTTTAGTGCCAAACAATGTTTAAGCAAAATTCCAGTTTAAGATGTTTTGATTTTTTTAAAAAACTTGTGCCTGTTTATAACTTCAGATGTTGTGGAGTGGCAAGAGAGATTCTCAGATGTGAGCAACATGTTTTAGGGACCATGGACTCCATCCAGGCTGGCTGCTGCAGGTGTTTGAGTTAGACACTGTTGGCATTGTAATCTACCTTGGTAGTGTTCTTCTCACCTAAATTTAGTTGTCTGAGCATTAGAAATGTAAGCCTGAGCCAGTTGCCCCAGGCTGGGTTTGAAGTGAATAGAGAGAAACTGGCATGTTCAGCAGGTGATTCATATTTCATCTTGTAAGATGCGATGAATCACTTTCTGAACATGACTATTTTCCTCCATTGAATGTAAATGGACCTGAGGGATCTACTCACTGACTCTAAACTCTTAAGTTGTAGCAGTCTATGTAAAAGCAGACAAATTGTGTTTATTATCTCTGTGTTCAAGAAGGTGACAAACAGCACAGGCTGCCTTCTCCTCAGCCGTCCCAAAATCTTGCTTTGTCTAATAGACAGAAGTAGTCCTGCTGTCTGCATTGACATCTGTAGTAGGATCTTGTCTTTATTTCCTTCCTAGAGCCTTACCTTTCTATGTTTATGCAGTCCTGGTGAAATTTTTAAGGAATCCGATTGTACTGAAGTTCTCAATATTCCCTGTGGAAAGTGGCAGGAAAATGTTTCATTTCTATTCTTTTTTTTTTAATTATTTTTAGTAATGTGAAATCATAAAATCATGGAATGGTTTGGGTTGGGTGGGACCTTCAAGATCCATTTTGTTCCAAACATCCTCTCATAGGCTGGAAGGCCTCCCACTAGACCAGATTTCTCTAAGTCTCATCCAACCTGACTTTGATCACTCCCAGAGCAACCTGTGCCAGGGCCTCAGCACTCTCATAGCCAAGAATTTCTTCACAATATTCAATTTCACCCACCCCTCTGTCTCTTTGAAGCCTTCCCCTCTTATCCTATCTCTCCAGGCCTTTGCAAAAAGCCTATCTCCAGCTCTCTTGAAGCCCCTTTAGCACCTAGAAGGTGCCTTATGTCTGTACTGAAATTGCAATGGCTGAGGAAGAGTAAAAATGTTTGTAAAAAAAATTAAATTTGAAATAAATCTACATGAAGGGTTCAGTAGCATAGACAGACCATCTCTTCTTTCCATGGCAGCAACTCCTGGATCACATAACTGCAATGTCTAAGTGGAGACTCAAAACACAACATGGGAGTTCTGAGTAGTTTTGCTGCTAAACCTGAAATAACATAGGAAAAGGTTAGAAAAATGACACCTATTATCAAGCACTGTGAGTTTTTAACATGACTTAGGGAAAAAACAGTTCTGTGAAATAATTGTAGTAACTTTGTATACCAAGTGTGTTAGAATCACAGAATGGTTTGTGTTTGAAGGGGCCTCCAAGATCACCTAATTCCAATCCTTCTGCCATGGACAGAGACAGCTTCCACAGGAAGTGGAAGGGTGACAACTCTCATATGCCATTTAATATGGAGCATTAGAAATGCAATATTAATTTATAACAAGTCAAAGATTATCCGCACCTGCTGCTAGCCATGACCATATTCCTGTCCTTTGAAAAATTTGTGGTAGAGCAATATTTCATTCAGGTCCTATAATGCTGCAGCAACTTGATGAATAATAACCTTGGTGAAAACATACCTTAAAGATACTTTTGTCTGGGTAATTAAAGATGGAGGTGAAATAAAAGTTCTTCAGTGTGTCCAGAAAAATTGCCATAAAAGCTAAGTCCAAGGTGGGACAACAATCAGATTTTCCTAAATTCTGTTTATGAGGCAACATCTGTACTTGATAGCCAAACATCTGTGACCACACAAGGATGCTAGTGAAGCTTCAGGCAGCCCTAGAAACCAAAAGGAGCATGACACAGGCACTGGCAGAAAAAAAAAAAAATAGTATCTGTTATAAGAAATATACTTCAGAGAATAATTCTGCATTGGCAGGTGGAGGGACTCAATGAGTTCATGAATGCCTACTGTGTGCTATTCTCTGAAGGAAGAAAGTGTGCACACATCTTTGGTAGCCTACAATGAATATTCTGTTTAGTAACTAAGTATATTGTTGACCATTCACCTAGAATGATGAATCACATTCAGCAAGGCTATATTAACCTTCATTTTTTCATCTTTCAGTGATAATTCCTTTTCAGTGAACAGTCATTCTCAAGGTAACTTCCTCTACTTGGCCTGCAGGGAAGTTTTATAGTAGCAACAAGAACTATTTATAAAAAATAATGAACATCAGTGAACTGCCCATCAATGGAAAACCTGTATAAACTAAATAACTAATAATGGATGTGTGCAGCAATTAATATTTCACTTGTAGCTATTTGGAGAAGGAATAAACCAAAGAATGCTTTATTACAAAAAGAAGAAACAAAATGCCAATTTGGAGTAAAAAAACTTATCCAGAATGAAAATCTCTCAACGCCCACACACAGTGTCTGTGTCAAAGAATGGTAATGAGAAGGATTGCGGCATTTTCTAAAAGAGAGACTAGAGAGACCAGGAATTTCTTTTTCAAAAGAAGATATTTGAGAGGATTTTTGAGAAAATCTTGAACAGAATTTATTGTTGACAACTGGAGCAAAATACGGAATGAGTTTCTGCTGTTTATCATAGCATAAGAATTTGATGAAATAGTAGTAAGTGTAAAGCCATAAAAAAAAAGTTATTTGTTTGGGGTTTTTTAATTTTATTTTATTTTTATTTTTGTTTTATTTTTCTCCTCATACAGGATGCAACTGTATTTAGAAATTCAGTGGTGTCAGATGTTGTAGAGGACAAAATCAGATTAGACAAGTTTTTGGAAAACTAGTTCAGTATTCCCAATAGAATCAGTCAGAATTATTTCACTAAGGAACCTTTAAGCAGAACTTCCCCCTAACGGAATATGGTTCAGTACCCTCTTTCTAGTAATTTTGTATATACACTTATTGCTTAACTCCTGTTGGCAACTGGTATCTGCCAAAGAAGCATTTTCAACTGGTTGAAGTAGAGTCTTTTGTTGTTGACTACTTTTTGTATCTTTTCTGTGATTTAGATTCTATGATTTATAAAATCAATTTTTGAAAGACATTGGCAATATGCTGAACACTCCAAACTGTTTATGAAGAGGAAAGATGGCATTTTCATAATTTCTTTGTTAATTTGCATTGCTGATTTAGCACTCCTAGATCTTTGGTGAATTCCTAATATCTTAGGTGATCTCAAAGCAAAAAATGGTGCAAATGTGAAGTACTTTTTGCCACTACATTAATCTTCCAGAGATCCATACATGAGGATTTATGAATTCTTCTTCTGCTTTGCTATCAGGAAGCTTTTTGTAAGGAGTAGCCTCCAAGGCCAACATGAAATTGTGATGTGGTTTTCTGAGAATTTGGTTGTCAGCCGTGCTTTAATCACCTTAATGAATAAAGATTTAGAGGAAAAGCAGTAATGAGAAAATTTTTTTGGCTGAAGATGTTGAAATGTGTGAATATTGAAGGCCCTTCTAGATATGGATTCTTGGAGGCTCTCACAATTTTTACTCACTTCATTCACTTACTGAGAAAAATTCTATTATAACTTGCTTCAAAGCTCATTATAGTCAATACAAAAAATACACCAACTTTGGTAATATTTGGCTCAAGCCCAGAATAAAAGGCTTCTTAATTTATATCTCCAATTTTCATGAGAAGTTAGTTTATAGCCATCTATATATGCAAATTAAAACTGTGAATGTTATGTTTGCAGTTTATCACAGTGACTGTTTACTCCAGGTAGCTCTCAAATTTCTTTAATAATTTGTGCTATTGCCCTCTAGAATTACAGAGAGAAATCTTTCATCTAATTGCTAGACTATATATGCAAATGCTGACAGATTTAATTAGTATTTTTCCCTCTTGAAATTATGAACAAAGCTCAAAAAGTTTTAGATGGAGCATATTCTATGGATATTACATTAGAAATCCTATGCTGTTCCACAAAAGATATTATAGCTGCATCTCCCTGGAGGATTAACAAACATAGGCTCAGCCTGTAATGAGTCCATTGGTGCACACTCTTCAAAATGTTACATGTAAATGGTACAGTGGAGATTTCTGAAATCTGTATTAGCATCCACCTGAATTGGTACTCTATATGGTATTACACAGAACTGTAATTAATTAGGAGTTTAGTGAGTAAAGAGACATAAATGTACCAGCACCCTCAATGGCTTAGTTCAGGAGCAGAATTAATATCAATAGGTTATGTCAGTCTACAATTTATATGTGTGTATTGGTTAGTTTGCAGTGCATATAGTTATGTATGTTCATACACACACTGCAGGTTATCTACTAGTAAGTCTTAATCTGGATTTTCCATCCCTTATAGTAATTTCCATTTTCACTATCAGTTAGTGTGAAACGTGCAAAGTATATAATATAAAATTATCTTTGCAAAGGCTCTTAATGGGTTTAAACAGGAACGAGGCCAATATCTTCCCACAGCATGCTAGCAGGAAATCACATACTTTGATAGAGGTAAGGTGCTTTGCTTTACTTCTAGACTACACATTCATGACATAAATCTTGCTTGACAGAAGAAACATTTGGTTCAAGCCCTTTTGGGAGGTCATATGACCTTCCTTTCTTCATTCATCCTTGTTGGCCCATAACATACCTGTCTGTGTAGAGTCTCTCATGAACAGCAAATTTGCACCCAGCCTTAATGCTTACTCCTTTGACACAGTGTTGTGCATGTACTGTCTTTTTCAAGACAAGAGTAAAATTCAGGGGTCTCTAAAGGAACACCACCCAGCACAATGACTAGTGATAGAAGGAAAAGAGCAAACTAGTTAAT
The DNA here is from genome assembly GCA_026770055.1 of Myrmophylax atrothorax. Classification (NCBI taxonomy): domain Eukaryota; kingdom Metazoa; phylum Chordata; class Aves; order Passeriformes; family Thamnophilidae; genus Myrmophylax; species Myrmophylax atrothorax. The sequence continues at coordinate 2,936,130 of JAOXXN010000364.1, forward strand.
GTTATATTCCTAGGTTTTATATATTTTTAATTTAGTAATATTCCTTCCTTCTGACCATTATGTATTCAGAAACAGATTCGCTTCAAAGCTGTATGCAAGCAGACCACCAGCTACTTGCAGAGACAAGTCCTTCAAGATATACATGCCAGTATAATCCACCACATGACCCTTTCTGCTCATGACATTTTTCTCAACAATGTGTATTTCAGATACTTTGTACTTTTGTTGAACTGGAATCAGAGAATTCCAGTGGATTTGCAACCATTTAAGAAATCTGACCCAAAAATTCTGTGATACAGGTATATGTCAAATAAAAATATTTGGCCTTCTAGAATTTTTGTACTAAAGTCAAAATTTGGAAGACAACAACAACAAAAAAGTTCTTTTGGGAATCCAGGAAGCAAAAAACCTGATTTCTCTGTTGTTGTTTGACAGGCACAAAAAAATTATCTTAACAATTTAATTCTGAGTCAAGTAAGCCATATCCTACACAAAGAGTTGTGGTGGTTTGACCCTGACTGGACACCAGGTGCCAATCAAAGCTGCTCTACCAATCCCATTCCCAAATGGACAGGGGAGAGAAAATACAGTGTATAGCTCATGAGCTGCGATTGTCCTTGCAAGGAGAGATCACTCACTGATTACTGTTAAGGGCAAAACAGAGTCAACATGGGAGAATTCAATGAATTTATAACAATCAGATCAGAGTTAGGTACTGACAAATAAAATAAAATCTTACCAAAATAACCTGCAAATCCCTGCCTCCCCCTGCTTCTTTCTTGCCAGGCTTAGCTCTGCTCCTGATTTCTTCCTACCTTCTCCCACTCAACAACACAGAGGGACAGGCAGTAGGAGCTGTGGTCAGTTAATCACATGATGTCTCTGCTGTTCCTTCCTCCTCAGGGTTTGGACTCCTCTCACCTTTTCCCTGCTCCACCATGGGCTTCCTCCCACAGAAAACAGTCATCCATAAAATTTGCCAAGATGAGTCCTTCCTAAAGGCTGCAGTTCTCAAACTGCTCCAGCATGGATCTCTTCCACAGGGTCAGTCCTTCAGGAACACAGTGCTCCAGCCTGAGTCCCCCAAAAGCTCATGAGTCCTGACACCAAACCTGCTTCAGTTTCCAGTCTGGAAAATCAAACATAGAAGTGAATTTTCTTAGTGAATCTCTTCTGGAAGAACAGAAAATGTTGCATATGAAAGGTGTACAGGGTAGACTGGGAGTTGAACAAGCTTTTCAGATTCAGTGGGGCTTTTTGGAGCATCAAGGGAAAATTTTGGGGGCTGATGAACTTGACATTGGCTTTTTGGTGGTCTACACTAGGATGAGATGGGCTATCTCACTTCTACATAGGCAAGAATTGATTAGCTCAACTATAAACAGTTGTACCATACACATCTGAATCTGATGAATATTTCTCTTACTAATTTATAAGCCATATCACTTGCTGTCTCAACAATGCTAGCCTTTACCACATTAGTTCCTATTTGTCTCCCAAACACAAGGGTATTTTCCTTTAAGCAACACTTAGGAGGCAAACTCTGGTCTGATTTAAAACTGATTTAATATTTCAGATGTTTTCTCCTGTCTGAAGGAGCTGCCAGGTGATAATAGTGTGGCAGCTGGGGCACAGGGGTGAGCTACTGTTACATCTGTTAAACTATTACTCAATTTCAGGCAACAATGCCAGAGACATTAGCTAGCTCACTGCTTATATTGATCCCAAATAAATTCTATTGATTTATGAAAGTTTTAGCCTCGTTGCAGAGTCATTTAATCCCCAGGGCTGGAAGGAAGGGCTGAAATCCTGACCTTTGAAGGCAAATAGTTATGAGTGAATCTGCACATATGTCCCAGTGCATTGTTTGTCCACAGACTAGTAGCAAGTGTTATTACAGCATGCAGAAGTAAATGTTAACAAGTTTTAAAGGTGAGTAAGCTCACTGAGTTAATGTTTCAGGCAAGGCTATTAAAAAAACAAACAAGGAAAGTAAAATTTCTAATGTTCAAAGAAGAGGATGAACTACAGTTACTTTAGTATGACTCCAGTTTCAGTATGTGCTTCTAAAAAATTAACACTAACTAATTAATATGTATTAATTAGTATGTGACAAATGCTTCATATAGAAGTCATATCTGTAGCGGGGTCATGATGCCCAGTATAAAGGAACAATTCCAGAGATCATATTTATCACATCCAGCTGTGGGAAGTGTAGGAAATCACTCTGCCCTGTCCCTCATTTGGAGGCTTGTCACTCTCTTGCCACCATGTCCTGGCCATGCTGTGCTCAGTGAGGAGGTACTCTACAGGTATGACCCATCCTTGGAGTCCCATAAGATGCCCATATCACATGTTTACTCAATTTTAAATCTCCAGACCAAACACTTACAATATTGATCTTAGTTTTCCAAACCCCAGCAAGATATACAATAAGGAAAACAATTTTTAGATCTGGGCTGCATGGAGGTTAAAGGATATCGAAATAAAAACTAGGAGTTATCCAGCTTGATTTAGAGTTGACCCCCTCAGGCTATTGCTCACTAACTCTGCACTGCAAAGGAATAAAACAATTCCCTTGTTCATTCTGGAAACTGGTTTTATATTTTTATAACAAACTACTTTTCCAACAATCCAAACTCTTTCCTACTGGGAAATATTATCACCTGAAACAAATTTTGCTGCATGACTGTGAGTGAAACCTTCAAAGCTTTTTGTAGATGACCCTATAATGGGTTGGGAAAAAAAAAAAAAGCTGACAGAGCAAGCAAGAAAGTACTCAACTTCCAGGTGAACAATACACAAAAGGCATATAAAAGAAGCAGTAACTAAAGACAAAACTAACAAACACAGAACCTCTCACTTTAGACAGCCAAGGTTATTTTCGGGTGTTGTCTACACTGGAGAAATCAATTGGCTGTAATGTCCTTCAGCTGTTGGTAAGTGCTCTCGAGTCTGAGCAGATTTGATGCAGTCAACTTTTCAGTGGCTATCACTGATAGCTCTCCAGGATTTGTGTGTCTGGGAGAGTTCACTCCACTACTGGGGCAGATAATACGTATCCCACTGTTTTACCATCTGCAGCAGTGAAGTTAACTCATCTCTCATCTATTTTCTTTGTCTGGCCTGCAGCCATCTAACCACAGCCACAGAATCATGTGTTTTACAGAACCTACCTTGGGAGTTCTTTTTTTTTCCCAATAAGCAGTTTCTGGTACAGAAATGCTTGCCCTCTCTGCAGTCGCCTCCCTTCCCGCCTCTTGTCAGAAGACATCTAGCTCCTTCCAGCTGTCTCTTTCTTTATCTCCAAGGGATGAGAAGATTTGCCAGTTCCTGGAGTATAAGGCAACTCAGTTGTTTAAAAAAAAAAAAAAAAAAGGATTATTTTTTTTTCTCCAAAGGCTGAAAAGGGGAAAGACCTGGAGACAAAGCTACAAACTTCTGAAAACTTAGGGAAGTTATAATGAAAAAGGTATCAAAGACCATCTGCTGTCAATCCTTCCCTGAAAATCCATGACTGCTTGAAATCACAGGAGCAGTTCAACAGGCAGACAGCTTGTGACAACTGAAATGCAAAATTGAGAATTTTGCATGTAACAAATCCATTTACATGGATTTATTATTATTATTTTAATTTAACTTTATTTAATCTACCTCTGTATATTGTTTGGAACTTTGCAGAGTAAGCTCTTCAAGAAATGCTGTTTCTGTCTTTGGTACCAGGTTCAAACAGAGGCTTGAAAACCTTCCTTATGTCCATTGTTTTACTGAGGTTAGAAAACAATGGTAGACTCTACTTATTCTTCAGTCATGGTTACTTAGATTTTTATAGGTGGACTGTAGCATAAATAGGACTCAAAAGGGCTTTAGAATTGTCATCTATGAAAATGGAAATCTACTAAAACAACACATTTCATTTTTAAAATCTATTAAGTGAAAATCTGATTTTTTATAGAATCATAGAGAATCTTGAGCGGGAACGAATTTCAAAGTTCAGCTCATTCCAAACCTCTTCCATGAGCAGGGACATGTTCCACTAGGCAGGGTTGCTCAAATCACCATCCAATCTGGGCTTGGACAATTCCAGGGATGGATCAGCCACAGCTTCTCTGGTTAACCCTTGCCTGGGCCTCACCACTCTCACAGAGAAGAATTTCTTCCTAATATCTAATCTAAACCTACTAGCATTCAGTTCCCTCTTGTCCTATCACTGCATGTTCTTGTGAATAGTCACACTCCATTTTTCTTTTAGGCTCCCTTCAGGTATTGGAAAGTTAGTCAGTTTTGTAATAATTGTATGTGGCATATGGTCACTGCCATGTATATTGAAGAATGATTGGAAACTGAAAATATTTTATCCCAGTGTATTTTGTTTACCACTGCCCTAGTGGAGCTTTTGGTGATGTTAATGTCATTAAACTCAGGTGTGGCTCCATGTGTGTTGGATCCCAATGCATAATCCAGGCACATCATCTCTTCTTTAGATGACACTCCTGGATCTTTTTAGTTATTCCTATGTGCTTTCTATAGTCAGCACAGACCTTATAACAGTGCAACTATCACCACTTTTTCTGTGAGTGGAAAATGAGAACTGAATCTTTGTTCCTTTTCTCCACTGTCCTCAGCTTCATCTGCAAATCTTTAATACTTGGAAGGCATTTGAAATTGTAACACGAATTTTCTCAAGAAAGGGGAACAACATGGCATCTCAAGAGCTCAAATCATCTTCCATAGAATCTTGATAGATCAGTCTTGAGCAAGACTAATCATAAAATGGAGTGGTTTTCCTGCAGTTATTGCTCATTTTTACTTCTCCTGGTAGCCAGGAAGGTGAACAGAAAGTTGTAGCTCATGGAATTCAGGGTAGCCAATGCTTCAAATATATGCAGTATTGAGTATGTTGTAAATTCATACACTAATCTAACTTTTCCATGCAGACAAGCTGTGAAAAAAAAAAAGAAACAAACTACTAGAAAACTATATGTTTATATGGCAACACTAAACTGAGGCCAAACTGGCTGCTTCAGAAAGCAGAGCACTTACAAAGCATTAAGGTAGAGAACATTAAAAATATTGTATATATATTTATATAGTCAGTACCCCGGTCAAACACTATGGATACCTGGGCCTGACAGCAAGACCACAAAAGAAATAGCACAATGATTAAAACCATATCCCATATTTTGTCTGTCTGTCTGTCTGTCTCTCTCATCTATTTATCCATCTACTTTATTTGAAGCTCCATAGTGGTGAAAGAGTAACTGACTAGTTTTGATTTTGATCCATAACTGTGGTGTTAAACAGTATTTTTGCACCCAGGTAATACATTTATAGGATGGATTTAATCAAACAAAAAAAAATGTTATTTATGCTGTGTTCCACCCAATCTGATGTTGCTCTGTAGAAAAATGCTGAAATGAATCCATACCCTGTCCATTGTAACTCTTGAGCTTTCTTTGTTCTCCGGATGACTCATCCCCATTAAACTGGTTTGTCTCATCCTGGGCCAGGCAACCTCCCCCCACACAGGGAACCCCAGGAGTCAGAGGGCCCCCAGACCCTCTCCCCTCTCTGCCCTGCCAGTCCAAGCTGAGAAGCCCCATGTGAGAGATCCCTATACCTTGTGGCCAGAGCAGCCCGGCCAGGGCTGCAGCCAGCCCCGCCCCTGTCCCAATTCCCTTGGTTACTGCCCCTGTCTATCCCCATTCCCTGGTTTTCTATTGGTTATTACCCTTTGTTTCTCCTACTGACTAGCCGGAGTACCTATGACCCTTCCCTTTCCTGAGTTTTCACCCAATCCAGTGCGAGATCTGCCATCTGTTCCCAGAGATTTTACAAAATCTCGGGTGTTTTCCCAGTAAACTCTCTCTTTGCCTGGACGCCCAGACTGGTCACATTGTCTACCTTCTCTGCAACCCCTCAGATTCAGAGGCAGGGAGAGACCTCTCCCTTCCTTCCAATGCTGCATTGCTCTAGTAATACGGGTACACCACAGAGATGCTGCAGGCCCTTTGTATGAGTCATTAATTCTCTCTACCTCTAAGACAGGACAGCTGTAATATTTGAAATGCTGTGGTCTTCCCAGGTACCTTGATTTCAGGCTTTCAGTGTAAGAGAAGACTTGTCACATACATTTGTGGTAAGATAGACTCTGGATCCTTCTTTGGGAAAAAAAACCAAAAGAAAACAACACAACTAAAAATGTTTTACCAATATGGTTTTCTATGTTTCTAAAATCTGGAGGGACCAAATTACTTCCACATCACTTACTGGGAAGGGATGAGTTTTGACTGTACAAAACCCACAGTGATACCTATTGGGAAAATACTTATCTTCCATATGGGTCATTTTTCATGTGTTGCTTTACCTCAGCAGTTAGTTTCAGGTACCCTAACTAAAAGAGTCAGTAATTTCATTCACATGCAATATATAACATTTCTCAGAGTTATGCTGACTCTGGGAAAATTTTCAGAAATGCAGAAGGAAAAAAATAGTGAGTAACATTTGCCAAAAGATCACAAGTTGTTGTACTTTCCTGTGTCCCCCTCTAATGTTACCATGGATCAGAGTTTTCTGGTGTTCAGACAGAAAATCTGGCCCTGGCACAGGGTCGGTGTTTTTTCCCTGTTGTAAGAAGTCTGTCCACAACTTTATTGTGTAAAATGCAGTGTAGTAGCTTTTTCAGAGAAGTTATCATAGGAGAACACAAGGACAACCAACTTGTCCTTTCTAAAAGAATGACTCTTGAAAACAAGTATCTCATCTTCTGCTGCTTTGCTTCTCTTCTTTTTACCACTTGCGATTGCCACTGAAGAATTTCAACTGAAGAAATTCATAAATCAAAAAAGACATCACAATTAGCATATTTTATATTGCTGTTTAGGGGAACCAAACTTATCTATACAGCCTGTGAACCCAGGGTCTGAACCAATAAAACTATTCATTTTCACCCACAGGGTGATGCATTTTATACCTCCAACAGTACATGTAAAAGTCAGAGAGAAGAGCTACTTCCAAGGCAGCAACATGTGACAGTGATCAAAACAAATCAAACTTGATATTGTTGCATATGGATATCAAAAAAAAAAAGCAACCCACAACCCCAACCCCCCAAAACCACCAAACCCCCCAGTTTTTCCCATTGAGATGGGGAAGAAGCAAAACACAAATTGTCCTGTGCTCTTTGTTGTTCTCAAAAGTGTTGGCAGCAGATAAGAGTGACTGAAGGAAATGAGCAGCTTCCCTGTTTGCCAAAAGCTAGACTCAGTGCTGGTGTTGATAGGGCTCATAGGTACAGAAAAAACCTTAATGTCTAGAGATTTAAAAGCTAGCAGGAGAAATTCTGGCTCAACTGAATTTCCAGTGTGTTTAGTTGCTGACTAGAGAGACAGAATTTTTCCCACAAAAATAGTTGACCACTGTTTTTCCTTGATGGACTTGGAAAGCCATTCTGAAGGTGACTTAGAAAGGACCAGACATCCTGAAAACCAGCCTGATCCCAGCTCAGCGTTGCCAGGTTACATATGTGAGGATTAAACAGCGTAAGATGATGAGTAAGAATTACCTCTCAGTTTGTTCTTCATGTAATGTGTTCAGTTAATAAGTGTTGTAATTTCCAATACTAAAGGCTTTCCCTTCATCCAGTATTAAATGTATAAGCTTTGAGACTGTTCTCACACACGCAATTAAAATGAAATTGCCTCTAGAATGAGCTGATAAGCTCAGCTCGGACTGCAGCCCTGGGATGTCATTTGTCCATATTGTAGCTCTTCAGTTTTATCCTAACAGCTGCCCTTGTTAGCACATCCCCTTTCTAACCACAGAGTGATTCATGCCCCCTTCACAAAGGTTAGCAGAGAAAGGAGAAAGGGAATTAAGTAGAGTTGAGCCACTGGGATTACTCCTTCAAAAAGGTTTGGTCCAGAGAAAACTCCTTCGCCACTCACAAATTCTTCCAGCCTGAATGTAATTCAGTGTAAATAGCACATAACTCCAGTGAAGAGAGGTAATTGTGGTTGCCAGTGTTTTTATCCTTGGACCTGCTCTTTTAAAGCTTTAATTAGGCATATAAATCAGTGTCTTGCTAAAGACAGACATGGTGCAGGTGAGGACCCTGTATTTCACAATGTCTGAGACATTCAGCTGTGGGTGTACAAGTACCATGAAGCACAGAACTGCTTGGACATATGAAAGCTAACTTCAAAACTACCAGGAATTAATCATTTCACTTCACATATAATTTCTAAGAAGCTTTAATCCAATGAAACATTTTAATATTTCATCTATTTATTCAATTCAGGATGAAAACACATGAGCAAACACAGTGATTCTGGTCCTCCCTCCATTACTTTATGAGAAATGTCTGTGAGGCCAAATATGCATCACAGACATTTCTCATAAAGTTGATGGAATTTGTGTTGACTTTGGTGTACTTTCTCCAGATTTCAGATTATGCAAATGAAAGCAAATTTTGGCCCAATAGCTGTAAACCTGACCATCTATCAACAATCAAATACCATTTGAGAAGACATGTATCACTATCAGTAGTGATTGACACTGCTTGCTTTTGACATGAAATATTTCTCACCAGGGACTTACAAAGCAAGCAAAATAAATCTTGTATTTTCTTTTAAACCCTTTCTTCACTACCTGTGCAGTGACAGGCCCTTGGCAGTTCCTGCAACTTCTCCACTCGCATGATGAACTCCCTCAATGAGTATAGTACTTGATGTTTCTCAGAGCTCACAAATGGCCTAGCCTTTCCAAAGGGTAGTTGTGTCATTCACTGCAATTTCTTCCACTGTGAACAAAACAAGACCAGACTTCAGGAGTATTTCGTGCTGTCCTTCCCTCATCTAGCAGAGATGTGCCTCCTCATAGTGCCAGCTGGATTGAGCTACTATTTTCAGTTTCTAGAGCAAAAAAGTTAAATGGAATTCTTTAACTATTTTCTGGGTGGTATATTTTACATTTTAGGACCACAAGGCATCCTCTCACTGGGTGATAACCTTTTTGTGCAAAGCTGTGGAAGAACCTCTTTGAGTCACTGGCCACTATAAGATTCAGAAATTCTCGCTGACCTGAAGAACTTTCAATGAGCTTTTATGCCCTGAAGAAAAAAAGAAATTATATAAAATGAAAACATCCAGCACACCACTTTGTGATGTTTGACTGAATGGAGTGCTGTTAGCTGTGTCGGGACACAGCAAGAGAGGGGCTGTCCTCTGAGGAGGGAGAGGTGGAGAGCAGAAGGCAAACCAGTGTAGGCAGCACTCTCACTGACACAGGAGTTCATGGGGCCCCACTATGGACTGGAAACTAATAACAGAGTCTTCAGCAGCCCTAGACATGGTGATGGGGTGAATCATGTCAAGGCTTCAGCCAGGGAGTCCCTTCAGGTGCAAAGAAGGAGCTGGACCCACAAAGGGAGCCAAGCTGCAGTGTACCTCTTAGGGGTGCATACAAGAGGTGAGCTAAGTACAGTGCATTTCAGAGGTGTACTGAAAAAAGGTTGGAGGCCAGGGGTATGCAAAGGTTCCCCTGGGAGCCTGGTCAGAAGAATTAATGCCTGTTATTGTTCTCAGGTTACTGGCAACTTGCAGTACAAAGAGGTCATAAAGCTACAGGATTGAAGGGTGGCTGACTATTCTGTGATTCTGTTTTCCTGGTATGTGTGGAGCACAGACCCTCTGTTGATTTTGTGTAAGCCCAACCAAAAATCATCAAACTTTTTCAGCAACCCACCATTCCTGGGTTATCGTACTTGAAGGAGTTCAGCAACAACACACGAACAGTGCCTGTCATTAGAAAGTCAGTATGTCATTTATATATTTTCCAGACATGTGAAGGGAGGTCCCAAAGAACATCGAGTGAAAAAGAAAACTACACAGGTTCAAGGTGCCATGTTAGTTACTAAATTAAAAAAAAGGCTTTACTCAAAGTGATTCTGCTAATTTGTATGGCCAGACTTTGCGAACAAAGATTTGGGAAGGGCTCTGCTCAACTGGGTGTGCCCTTCGAGCCTGCGCAGTGGATTTTTTAGGTGAGGCACAGCGTGCGCAGAACTGGCCCCACTGTTTAAGTCCTGAGGTCCATTTGCCATGGCCGAGTGAGCTTGGATAGTGACAGTGAAGTCCTCAGGACTGTCTACAGCACCCAGTACTTACCGGGGCTGACCCTGCTTAGGGTGTGAGATCTGAGGGGATTGGATGGCAGGGAGGCGTTTAACTGCCAGGGGACAGTCCCTACTGAGACTCAAACTCACGACCTTGGGATTCAGAGTCCAGAGTGCTCTCCTTTACACCACGGAACCACCCTACACTAATATACATGCCAGCTTAAATGAGAATTGATATTTTAGAGTCCAGAAAAGACAAGAGAACAGGTATGAACAACCTAAGGAACTTGAAGCATACGGAGAATTTATACTAAGTGTGATATGGAACCATAAATCTGAGGCAGCTATGCTTGCTATACTCTGCTCAGGTGATAGATGCCTCAGCTGATAAAAATCAGCATAATGCTGTTGACTTGAAATACTCAGGCAGATGCTCAGGTGAAGTAATGAAAGACACTTGAACTGCAGTCAATACAACCATTCAAATTTATATTAGTCTACCCACAGACTACATTTACACTGATCAGTCTATGGTTGATGATATCCCCTGTGATGTGTAAGTGAAAGAAATCTAAGCAGGACTAAGACAATAAAAGGTGGGTTTTAGAAGATGCAGACAAAAACTAAAGAATCTGGTTTTCTGAAGACCTGAGCACTGTTTTAAGCTAAGACACACTGTATGAAATGGAAAAAATTACAGAGTGAAAGGAATAGTCCTTGTCAACAGGAAAATAAGGTACTTGTCACTGGAAAGTAGGGAAAAAAAGTCTGGTCAGAAGCAGGGAGGAAGCTACTATACTGTGTCTAAGATGTCTTCTGGAATTCTATAGACATCAACAGCAGCCTCCTACAGACTTGGCACTCACTGACACTAGTTCTCAAGTTGATTCTTGCCACTGTGACTTGCCAGCCTTATTCAAAAGTTTCAAAATATGTTCTGAATGGTAGAGGCTCAGCAAGTGTTTCTGCTCTGCTCTATACTTTGATTAACTGCTTTCTGAGGAGATAAGGCAGTTCCTGTCATATCACCTTGAAACGTCCAACCATGATTGAAGGAGGAGAGGAAATTGAGCCTGTTGTAGTAAAGTGCAGAATTATAGTTGGGAGTGTTGAATTGGCAGCAAGGTTAGAGAGAGTGAAAAGAAGCCTTTCTACCAGAAGCCTGTCTCTGTCCTGGGATATCACTGTTAGAACCTAATCAGGCCATTCCCATAAACTCCAAAATTCACTCTCTCCATGACTATTTCATTAAGCTGATTAGTTGGCTTTATTGAGAGACTAGTGCTGAGAATATATTTAATGAAGAAACAGAATCATAAAAAAGTTTCAATTGGAAGGGACCTTGAAAGTCATCTCATTCCATCCCTCTGAGACACCTTCCACTGGACCAGGTTGCTCCAAGCCCAACCTAACCTGTCCTTGGACACTTCCAGCAATGGGGCAGCCAGCTTCCCTGGGCAACCCATGCCAGCAGTTTGCTACCTTTTGAGTAAAATATTTCTTCTTAATGTTGTGAGCAAATGCAAAGAAATTTCATTTGCAGAACCAGAAAGTAGTTCCTCTGATTATCTGGACTTTTGCTAAGGAATTAAAAACATAGTAGAAAACAAAAAAAGATTGATAACTATATCATCTATCCATTTCTGCTAAGAAATCCAAGTGAGCATCTGTTTAAGATAAGACTAGAAATTAGTTAATCAAAAGAAAACACAAAGCTACTATAGAGAATTTATCAAAGTTCTCAGTCAATGGAAGGGTATCAGAAATGGAGTTTTCCCATGGAATTCCGGATATCAGTAATGAATATGGTGGAATAAATTATGACTTATAAATTATTGGATCTGAGACAGATAGGAAAGTCTTGAAGCATTTTAATGGAAACAAATTTTATTTGAAGATATCTGTAATAATTAGGAAATTGTTTTCAAACATAAATAGACTGAAATTTAGTGGAGACAAGTGCAAGTTGGGAGGCATAATCAGTTATAAGGTGAAAATAATGGGCTTGATAGAAGTTCTGTAAGACAGTATGAGTTTATTAAGGACCACAGGCTGAACTCAAGCCAATGATTTTGTACAGATGTGGATAAGAAACATTGTATTAAGATGAGTACCAAAGAATATAAGCTAGATTCCTGTCTATATTACAACAAAAAAGCAGAACTGAAAGGGAATATTTTTGAAGGCCTGAGCATAGAATCATAGAATGATAGAATTAATTGGGTTTGAAAAGACCTCCGAGATCATCAACTCCAACCCTTGGTCCAACTCCAATCCATTTACTAGATCATGCAGTGCCACAACCAATCTCAGTTTAAAAAAACCTCCAGGGATGGTGAATCCACCACCTCTCTGAGAAGGCCATTCCAAGGCCTGATTTCTCTCTCTGGAAAGAATTTTTTTCTGATATTCAATTTAAATTCCCCTGACAGAGCTTAAGCCCGTGCCCCCTTGTCCTATTGCTGAATGCCTGGAAGAAGAGACCAACCCCCACCTGGCTAGAACTTCCCTTCAGGGAGTTCTAGACAGTGCTGAGGTCACCTCTGAGCCTC
>JAOXXN010000364.1:2976846-2987691 GCA_026770055.1 Myrmophylax atrothorax
CATCAATGGTCCACTCTGGCCTCCAATCGGGATTCATGGAGACACACCATTCACAATGCTGCTGCTTCCTTTGAGAAAGCATGCAGAATCACTCTCGAGGAGAAAAGACAACACAGAAAGAACCGCTCCTCACCAATATTGCCAAAGGAGATGTTCCGCTGTGCCTTTTGTGACTGGACCTGCCTATCTCATATCGGCTTTTTTAGCCACCAGCATGCTTGCAAGAAGCATGGGTAGTGCCCTTCCCGAATCTTCATTCGTGAAGCCTAGCCACGATGATGATTCATTGTAATCAGAGGAGATACAGTCAATATAGTCAATATGGCTTAGATCTGTACAGTCACTGGGTTTTCCTCAGTGCAGGTGATCTCATACTGTTACAGGATGAGAACAGTCATATTGTATTGAACACTCTTTTTGTTTCATAGTATTATAGAGAAATGAGACCATTAAAGCAGGATAAATAATACACTTGTTTGGAAAGATTAGGGTGAAACCCATACCTCAAAGTAGATTCAGGTGACATTTATACTGATTTTAGTTCCCTGTTATTCTTTAGTCCTCAGGAAACATCGGTGTTCTAACTCTTGTTTCTCAGCAGTTCTACACTGACACTATTGGGACTATACCACTATACTTACATGAGGATTTGGCCCTGAATTACCCATTTGTGGCACAAGGACAAGCAGTAATTTTACAGACCCATATAAAAGGACATTTGCCTCTTATGAAATCAGTTAACAGACACAAAATCCACTGGAAATTAATGGATACTAATTTAAAGTAATGGAGAATTACCTGAAAATGCAGCACAAGTAGATGAAATTAATTGAAGATAATTGATAGTGACTGGAATTAATAAAAAATTGAAACAAATTGGGCTTAATTGAAATTTATTGAAAATGAATTAAACTCAATAACTCAAACCCTATTAAATTTAATAGAATCTAATTCATATTAAATTTATGCAATGTTTAATAGTAACATAACATTCTTAAAAGGGATTTTTATTAGATGTTTTATTTGTATAATGCTATTCTAATATAATACTAAGAATAAATTTTCATGGACAAAAGTGATGGAAACCATAGAAACTTCAGGCTCCTTTTGGAATACTTATGGGGATGGCGTGCGATACTGATAACACAAGTTCCTGACAGGATTTAGTAGGATTAAAATAAAGTCTTATGGATTTTAGATCATGGTTCAGGCTTTTATTACAGTTTAATGAGAACATCCTACCCATTAAGATGTTGGCTTTGATTTGATAAATAACTCTTTTGACCAGATATTGAGTCCAGCATCCATTCTTTCTGCTTGTGCTGTGACAACCCTTTTTTTTCTCTAATAATGAAGCATTTTAAGTCTTATGAACTTCCTTACAGATTTCGTTCAGTTATATCACTAGTGTTCAACTATTTCCATGTCCTGCAATGTTTGTCAATTGAAGGAACTAAATACTTTTTCAAATAAGCCCATTAATAGATATATTAATTTCAGTGTTTGAATTATACTTTTTGTGGATGTGTGCTCTGGCGGTAAGTTTCAGGAATCTGAAGAATAATGTGAAACATTTTTTAGTGAACTGGCAGTGAGATCCCTTTATTTCAAGAATGTGAGGACAAGGAAACCAGAAAAAACAGGAAGAAAATTGTATGTAAACAGAGTATTTAACAACTTGTATGTAAACAGAGTATGTCTCAAACTAACAAAAATACTTACAATATTTTTTCAGGTTCTAGTTCTAATCACGAAAAAATGTGTAAGTGTACAAGGAAGACAAAAACTTTTAGGAAAGCTATAAAAACAGATGCTTCTTTTGAAAAAGAAAAATATGTGCCTGTAACGGCAAAAAACCAACAAAACAACCCTCCCCATGTTTTAATCTAAACACAGGATTTAAGTTAAACACAAGGTTTAACTTTTTGTTTGTTTGTTCATTTGTTTTTGCTTTCGACCTACTAATAAGTGAAAATCTCAGAGAAGTTTAAAAAATTTGAAAAATTTGAAAATTTGAAAAATGCTGGCAGGTTAATAGTCCTAAATGCTTAACATAGGCCTGCAAGTACTGGTAGTGTCAAACAAATCTGGATTTCCTATTCACATACATGCAAATGCCTACTGTTTTTTGTACATATCTGCCAATTATCTAAAAAAAGTTAGGCAAAGGAAATAGAACTCCTTAACTCCATCTGTCTTTCTTTGTGGGACCTATGCAAGTGATGAAGTTTAACCCTAGTTTTAGGAAGCAAACAAGTTGTGACTCAACTGGCAAACTAGGATACAAAGTTTAGGAGGCTGAATATTGCTTTTTGCAAAGATGTTTCTGGCATCACTTTTCAGTGTAGCCATAGGAAATCTAGTGAGTACAGTCAGTGGAGCCTAAAGTAATTTAGCTGACTAAACGCAGATGTCTTCTTTAGGTCAGGTTAATTAGATCTCTGGACTCTCTGAATGTCTTGGGGCTTGATTCTGTCCAACACATAGCACTGACTGCCATTCAAAATGTGCTGGGAGTCTGTGGTATCCATGGCAGACATTTCATGGGATCTACAGGATACTTTTGGTTAGCTGGAGATCATCCATGATACCTTAGGAATCTCAAAGATTATTCATTACTATTTTATATTAAACCTGCTGAATCACGTCCTTGCCAACAATGGAAATGCACACACTTAAGTCACTTTTAGTTATCTACATGGCAATCTCTAAATTGAGGTACAAGTTGAATCATGCCACTAGTTCAACATGGTAATTAAAATCAATGTAGAGAGTACTCTGTGCACCTCAGAGTGGTTTGGAAAATATATTTGTTTATAATAAAGTATTATCTAAAAAGAATGGCAAAATGAAAAAAAAAAAAGAGTTTGGGAGAATTTAAGAAGAAAAGAAGAAGAGGCATAAAAAAAGTAGCAAAGAAAAATAGGAAACAGGAGAAGGAAAAACAAAACAAGGAGATAGAAGGAATGAAAACTGTATGAACAGACATTACAAAATTGCCATCCTGCTCTGTATAAAACGATTTCATTTGTGCTCAGAGAAATTCCCGAGAGTTTGCTATGACATCCATAACAGGTTGTACAATGTGCTACAGCTCTGATACTCTATGGAAGTTGGGCAAAACAGCCTTCATCTTAGAGCTCCCAAAGTGTACAAAAGCTTTAGTACCAGTTGTCAGGGAAGCTCTGATGGGAAACAAAGCACATTGTGAAACTCTGGGGAGTACCGTGATATGCACTTAGGAATGAAACCTGAAACTGAAATCCACCTATCCCCATTTGTCACTGTGAGTAAGTTAATGGCCTGCTCTGCCTGATGCGATGCAGCAGACAAGCCTCTTTGATTTACTGATTATTTGGGTAATGTTAGAGCCTCATACACTGTTAGGTAACACTGTGGATTCTCCCTGCTACCTCCAGCTTATTTACCCAGATTCAGCTTCCTGGTGAGACATGATTTTCCTTGATTAAGCACTTCAGTTTAACTGTAAAATGGAAACAGCAGCATAAGACTCATAATCCCTTTGAGCTGAGAACAACACCAAGTGATTTTTGGGTGTCAAAGGGCACATAAATTGACTTCCATTTACTGTGCTTTTGATTTCAGCCAGAAACATGTGGTATGGTAGAAGAGAGGAAAATAAATTGAATCCTTTGAGTATTTAAATTTGTCTTTGTAACCTGTTGCAATGCTGCACTGCCTTCTCACACCATAACCTGTGTTTCTCTTACCATCAGTTCTGCCTGGAAAGAGTATAGGAACATCATCTTGTTACTCCCATGAAATGGGCTGATGTTGGATCCTCTCAACCTCCTCTTCCTCATATGACTAAGCCCAGAGACTAAGATGGTGGTAGATTGTGCAAATCAGGACCCTCATGATCTTGTTAACTTCCCAGTGGACCTTATCGAGTATTTCACAATCCTTTCTTATATGAGGAACACAAAACTCTGCATAATGGTTGTCCATCAGATTAGTCACTGGATTTTCTTAGAACTTGCATGAAAGACAAAATTTCTTAAAAACAGAGAATGGAAGATAATAGAAGGGACCTCTGAATACAACAGGTACCAGACATCTGTCTAATTAGAGTCTGCACATTAAAAAAAAATCAAATAATACAAAATAAATAACAAGCAAGATTCTGATGACAGAAAAGTTCCTCTCCCCCACAGCTGATTTCTGGGAAGAAAAAGAAAATTGCCAGGAGGTTTATCAGATCACAGAATCATAGAGTGGTAAAAAAAATACCAGGAATGGTGGGTTGCTGAACAAAGGTGATGGTTCTTGATTGTACTTACACAAAATCAACAGGAGGTCTGTACTCCACAAATATGAGGAAAATAGAATCACAGAGTAGTTTGGGTTAGAAGGGATCTAAAAAAAATCTTCTCCTTCCAAACCCCTGCCACTGGCAGGGACACGTTCCACTAGACCAGGTTTCCCAGAGCTCCATCCAACCTGGCCTTGGACACTTCCAGGGACGGGGCAGCCACAGCTTCCCTGGACAACCTATGCCAGGGTCTCACCACTACAAGAATTTCTTCCTAATATTTAATATAAAACTAGCTCTCTTTCAGTTCAAGACCATTCCTTCTTGTCCTGTCCCTCCATTCCTTGTCCAAAGTCCTTCTCCAGCTCTCTTGGATCCCCTTAAGGCACTGGAAGGGGCTCTCAGGTCTCGCTGAAGCCTTCTCTTCTCCAGGTGAACACCCCCAGCTGTCCCAATCTGGCTCCAGAGCTCAGGGGCTCCAGCCCTTGGAGCACCTCCATGGCCTTCTCTGGAGTTGCTCTAACAAGTCCACATCCTTTTTATTTTGGGGACCCCAGCGCTGGATGCACCATTCCAGGCTGGGTCTTACAAGACTGTAATAGAGAGGCAGAATCCCGTCCCTCGACCTGCTGCCCACACTGCTTTTGATGCAGCCCAGGACACAGTTGGTTTCTGGGCTGCAAAAATGATAGGCCTCAAAAAAGAAAAAAATCCCGACATTTAGGATTCCATTAACAGGTCTATAAGAACATTTGGGAGGAGGGAGAAACCTTGAAATAAGAATAATGAATGTGCTAAATCACCTAGAAATATATACTGCAACAGCTTTGTGAGCAAAAAGAGCAGGTTGCATAGTTAATGCATTTCTCAGTACAGTCTGATTTTTTTTACCAAATGACTTTGATTGGCCAAGGAGATTTCTGGGGAAATGGGTCAACTTCTGTGATTAGCTCTGCTCATTCAAAATTGCTGTTTAGATATTCTGATCTGTCACATCATATCCCAGCATGAAAACACACTTTTGCCCTTTCTTCTAAATCTTGAATTACATTATAACATAGCTCAATATTATTCAATATCAGCTTTTTCTACTTCCCCTTTTCATTCTACTTATTTATTTATATTCTGATAATAACATCCTTTGGGGCATTGTATAGGCAAGACATGTATTTTGGCCTCCTGCTTTCCCCGGGAGTGCAATTGCCTTGTGGTAATTATAAGATGTCATATGTTATTATGAAGGTGCCTTATTGCTCAAACACGTCAAGGATATCTGATAATATAATTACTTCACCTTATAAAACTATTATAAATCATGTATGAGGAACATTTTTTTTCATATTAAAGCTGTCTGAAGAATTATCACATTGCAGGAAATGCGAATATCATGGTATGGCTAGCATTATGTTCCCTCGGCCCATGGTAGGCAGTGGCAGTATTAAAATAAAATATTTAACACGAAAGATTTAAGAAAACACGTTCAGAAAGCATGGCTTCTTTCTAAAGGTCTAGGAAAACAAATTGTCATCTAAATGGGCGTATTCCACTCTTGTGCCTCCTAAGATATAAATAACAGCAGCGGGTGTGTGTTTCTCTTTATTTTCCTTGACTTTCCTCCTTGCTTCTCTAACTTCCCAGCTTTCCTGAGTGCAGCGTAATTGTTATAAAAGCAAATCAATAAGCACTCGAAACATTGGCCATTGTACAAAGAATTGTGCTTCTATTGGCTATGACTTTAATAACATCTAATGATTATTTCTCCCTCTTTCAGCTTCTGAGGTTTCCCGGAACTTTATTGATTAGCGCTCATGACAGAGTTCAGATTATAGTTAAAAATCATCAATGAGAAAACAGAATGCAGTTCTACTTAGCAATCAGCTGAACAGATAATCGCTAGGTTAGGTGATTTGACCACAAAATATTTCCAATAGATCCAGGTAGAGAGTAATTGAAAGTCACTTGATGGGTCACAATTCAGTAGGGCTTCACTGAATCTTAGACAGAGGCTTTTGTTTCCTAAGTAAATAGGTAGTGTCAAATAGGTAAGTATCCTAAATAAATAGGTAGCTCTAAATCAAACTTTGACCACCAGGGTTCTTGATTCATAGAATCACAGAATGGTTTCGGTTGGAAGGGACCTTAAAACTCATCTTGTTCCACTCACTGCCATGGGCAGGGACACCCAAGCCCTGTCCAAATCCAGCCTTGAGCAGGGGTGAGGCAGCCACAGATTATCTGGGCAACCTGTGCCAGAGTCTCACCACTCTCACAGTAAAGAATATCTTCTGTGTATCTAACCTAAATTTCCCCCATTTCAGCTTTAACCTATTCCCCCTTGCCTTATCACTACAGTTCCTGACTAAGAGTTCCCCTCTGGCTTCCCCGTAAGCCCATTCAGATGCTGAAAACTGTCATGAATCTTTCCTGTGAAGCTGGGCTCAAGTAACAGGGAAGCAGAAAGAAAAATTACATGCCTTTTTTTGGGGTAGGGAGGACAAGAATAAGAATCAGTCAAGTACTTGGATTTGGAACATAAACATCTCTGGAAGAACTCTCACTAAATTCAGTGACAAATTTAGTTGGTAAACTGATATTTACAGCACTAAGTATATGGAAGCAATCTAGTTTAATGAGAGTGGGTAAAGAGCCTAGAGACCTGAATTCTTTCTCATACCTGGTGCTTATGATCTGAGAGCTTCTTTCACCAACTCTTAGCTTTGTCTGTAATAAGTACCCACATTTGAAAAGATGAATCTTGGGTACCACAATCTGTACTAGACCTTCTGTACAAAAGATTTTTTTTACATATATTTCAAAGGCTGCATTTTAAGACCTGGAAGCTCTAAATATTGTCCACCCTTTTATCCAGCATTCCACACAAACTGATTTATAAGATGCACTGGGAATTGCTAAATGGCTTCAGCTTTGTCATAATATGCTGAAAAGCTCATCTATATTCCTTCCGGTTGCTAAACTTGCATCAAGCTAAATTGTTAAACAAATATGAGGGAAGATGGTGCTTTTAATTTTATGGCCTGCCTATGGTACTCTATTTACTCTCCAGCTTGGAGGTTGCTCTAGGTAGGTCTGTGGAATGGGCAGAAGGAATACCATTTTTTCACAATACATATAACCTCTCTGGGAAATCATGCTCTGTGCATTCATCTGAATAACTCCTCAGACCAGTCACTTTGCCATAGATCTACTTTGTGCTTCAGTTAAAAACTGTGCAAGATGATTTCTTAAAAGATAGAACAGTTGTCTTTTATTGTGAGGAAGTTAAATATATGGGATCCACTGCCAGTCTTCATATAGCCTTTGTGAGCTTGCATAAATTTTTTACAGAGTTGTTTTGAAGCACATTAAAAAGAGTCAGTGGCCTACTCAATTTGAATCTACTTTATCCTGGCTGTTTACTATGCACTGTCTGGAATCACTGCCATGGTAGTCCTTTCAACTTCCTTTCTTCCTTCTACATTTTCTGTGTCAAATTCACTTGGAATGTAACAGGCTGGAGCCATCCTGTGCCACCATTCCAGCAACAGAGCCTCCCTGATCTTGTAGGAGTCTCTACTTGTTGTAAATTTATAAAGTTACACTCCATCATTATGATCATTATCATCATCCTTATCATCATAAATAAAGGCATGAAAAATGTATTTCCATGTAATGCAGAGGTCACAGTTGAATACTTAGACCTTCTCACTGTTATTTGTGTATTCAAAAGCGCAATTACTGTCTGTTTTCTCAGGTTTTCTATGATCAGTGGCTGAAATATTTTTTCTTTCTTTTTTTTTTTTTTTTTTTCTGTTTTAGAATGATTAACACACAATTAGGTATGAAGAACACATCTTTTCTACAGCAACATTTCGGGAGTGCTTCACTAAGGAATTTCTAGTTGTAACTAGCATGTGTGTACATCTGGGACTGAAATCTGCCTTCGGGGACCTCCGCTTTGTCCAGGCAAGGGATGGAAAGCATAATGTGCAAAAGCTTCTTATCAAATGATTGCTGCACTCTGCTGGGCAGCCTTGATGTGTGGCAGAAAGCCTGGGTTTATTTGGAGAGCAAGGCAGTAAGGATATGTGTTTAAATGGAAATTTGGAATAGAGTAAACCAGTAAACTGGTTCTTCCTCATAGAAACTGTTAGGAACTGTTTAGTATTGAGTGAGAATTTGCTTTGAGTGTGCAAAGCTGAATCTGTTAATCCATTTGAGGAGGCAGGTACTTCATGTCCTACAGCAATGGAAGGGGTGTCCCAGTAAGCAATGATTCAGACAGAGCATCAGACTTGCATCAAAGATGAAATCACAAGCTACTGAATATCAGGAGATAAACACTCAATGTATGACCATTCAAGGTAGATGATCACAGAATCACAGAATAGGCAATTCTGGAAAGGATCACAGTGAATCATTTGCTCGAGTAAGTTCATCCCAGAGCACATGTGGATTGTGTCCAAACCATTCAGGAATATCTCCAGTGAGAGAAACTCCATGCCCTCTCTGGACAATTTGTTCCAGTGTTTAGTCACTGCACAGGAAAGCTCCTTCTTGTGTTCAGGTGGAACCTCCTGGGCATTGATTTGTGTTGTTGTCTCTTGTCTTATTGCTCAGCACCACTGAGAAGGGGAATCAGCAGAGGAGTCTCATAGGAGAAACTGCCTCACTGTTTGTATAACAGTGGTAAAAACACTGTAAGAAGAAAGAAGGTGAAACAATAACTAACAACCCATGTCTCATTTCTTTTCCCAAAATAAATTCTAGCTTTAAATCTACCACATTACACACCAGCACATATCTTCAGATATTATTTGGAGGTTTGGAACTTTCTCCTCTTAATTGATTTCATGTCCTACCTCTTATGTTACAACTCAAACTGGGAAATGCAATTTCAACACACCTCACTGTCCTCCTGTTTTTTGTGGCAAAGCTATACATGAGTGATGCTGAGTTTTACCAATAGGTGACACACTGCTATCAATTAGCATTTGCTGTGTCTATAGGCTCCTGCTGAGTTGAACATGTTGGCTGCTATGTATACCATGGAGCTGCTTGCCTCCAATTAGAATGCATGTTGAGAGGACAAAGTTTGAGTATAATAGGTCAGCAGTGACTATTCCCTAACAGACTTCATAATGCTGAGCAGACGTAAGGCTGTACCACTGAACTATTTCTTGTCAACCTTGTGTAGTCTTACACAGTGATACTAAACAGCTGTGGTCCACTGTCTACACTGCTGGGTTTTCTAAAGAGAACATTTTTCATCTACCTGTTCTTCTTGTGCCCTAAGGAGATCAGGTGTGATCTAGTCCAGTCCAAAACAAGCAAAGTTGCATCAGTCCTGCAGCAAACCCGAAGTGACAAGGACAGCAACACAGACACTAAGGAGGGAGGTTCATTGCAGGTATCTTAGATCATTATTTTGGGACTAGCCTCATGTTGCTATTTTAACTCCCAAACTTCTGCTGCACACAGGTCAGAGCAGTACTTTGGCTCTTTTTGTCTAGAAATATTGTTGTTCATATTCCAGGCCAGACCAGAGTGTGTTTTTCATATTGATTTTACTAGACACAATGCAAAGTTGCAATTGTAAAGTTATAGAAGATATACAAAGTATTGATGAATGCAAAGACCATATGTAACCTTTTTGACTGCCAGAAACCTCAAGATATGTTTGCAACACATATTCCTGTTCTTGCAGAGTTTTCACTTGAGGACAGATCACAAGGGTTCTTAGGTGTGCTGTTTGATGTAAAACTATTTTATCTATCCCTTTGCCAACATAACACATTTTCTTCGCATGTATGTTCTTGCTGATGATGCAGAATGTCTTTGAATGACGGTACTTGCTGATATATTCATAAAATCAGAGAATCATAGAAGGGTTTGGGTTGGAAGGGGCCTTTGAAGGTCTTCTAATCCACCCTCCATTGAAATGGGCAGGGACATCTTCAACATAGGTAGTTATGTGTCACAGTCAGGCTCAGGTCAGTCTGCTAAGTCTTGGTCAACAACATGATCCCTCCAAAAAACAAGCCTTATTCCCCTGAAGGAGTGATGATTTGCACCATGACTTACATTGTTTAGTAAATGCTCATAAGTGTGCCAGTCACCATCATCATCATGGCTAGGCATCACTAATGAAGATTTGGGAAGGGCTTTAACCATGCTTGCTGGAAGCGTGCTGGTGGCTAAAGAGGCCGATGTGAGATAGGGAAGTCCAGTTGGAAAAGGCACAGCGGAATGTCTCCTTAGGCAACATTGGTGAGAAACAGTTCTTTCTGCGTTTTCTTTTCTTCTCGAGACTGACTCTGTGTGCATTCTCAGCGTCATGAATGGTGTGTCTCCATGAATCCCGATTGGAGGCCAGAGTGGACCATTGATGGGAGTCAATATGGCCAAGGCTGATGTATTGTTTCAGAGAGTCCCTGTATCTCCTCTTCGGGGTTCCTCTCTTATGGCAGCCAGTGGCGAGCTCACCATAGAGCACCATCTTTGGGAGGCAGTGATCCTCCATCCTGGAGACGTGCCCTGCCCAGCGCAGCTGCGTTCTCATCAGCATGGCCTCG